>PYAF01005734.1:747966-759831 GCA_007407185.1 Glycine tomentella
TGAAATCTGAGGCCAAATGACTCCTTATATAGGAGTTTTCCCAAACAATGCAACTCTTGGCTGCTCGCAACCTTTCCATCAAAGGTAGTTATATGTGTATGGTTATGATGGGAAGTTAACAGCGGTTGAGATAAGAGTAGTTAACTATAGTAAATCACATTACTACTAAAATCCATTGATGACACTAAAATAACCAACACTTAGCGCGTATCTAAAAAATATTCCCTGAAACCAAATGATGATCGAAGAACCTGCTGACATACAATTCTGATTCAAGATCAGCTAATTCACTTGTTTGTTGACTTCACCATCTTAATTAGCATTGTTTTCAACAAGGTTTTTATTTTATCTTGGTCTGTTCTGTAACATGTTTAGACATGTATTATTTTACAAACCTGATGCCTTTGTGATTTGGACTGGTAACATGCATTGTTACATCTGTGGATCACACTTCACACATATGCTTATGAACCTATTGGACTTATCTATGCATGCAATCATGCAGTACTATTGCAGTCACAGCCTTGTTCCCGGGCCCCTACGTCCCCTTGCGCATAATGAAAGCGTTTTGCTGTAGAGTAGTGTAGACCCCATTGATATCACGCGGCAATCCTTTCCTTATTGCCAATTTCATTGGTCTTATCCGCATGGTTGAACATGTTAACGAATGACCCGTCAAATAATGGCAATAAAGAATGCAATTTGCAAGACTTACTATAGTCTATAGAGGCAAGAAATTTCTTGTTTATTTCTGCAGGATATAGATAGCCAAACTCTGCATATAGATAGCCCAAAAGCTGAAATTTCATAAGCTCTCAAGTTCACTAATTCACCGCCATCTTATATCAAGATCACATATAAACATAACTATATTAGGTTTTTATAACTTTTTTAAAAGGCTTGCATGGATACTTCGTAGATATATGTTAGTAAAATTAAGTAAAATATACAATAGAATTCTCAATTAAACAAAATAAATCAGAATATATATACCAAATAAATTGTAAAATGAGGGAGTCAGTTGGTTGAGTAGTTATTATAATCTCTTTTTTATTCCCAGAGATAAATTGTATAAATAGTTGCACCGTTGCATCAAAGACTTCTTGTCACAGCCCACAACATGATTAAAATCCGTCTTTTTGTCGTCCCCAGCAAGAAATAACATCCCACCTAATAAATATTATTGCAATCAGAAACTTCGCGCGCACCTGGTTTTGGTTTAGAAGATTTGTTCCGTCAACATTCTAATGAATCAGTGAAAACCAAATTGTTGCATTTTATTGGAAAACCATATATATTATACGGTAACAGAAAGACATAGAGACAAAAAAATCTTGGCTCGTTTTGAGAAGGAAGAAATTGACGACCTGTCAAATAATGGCAATAAATACACTGTATGGCTACATGTACACTTGCCACTTGCTGTTAGTGGCTCCTCACCAATAATCAAGAGATTTTTTTATGTGTTTCAGCGTGTTCCAGTATATATAAATAGCCAAACTCAGCATAGAATCCCCAAGCTCAAAATTCAGCAGCTTTCAAATTCACCAACTCACTATATATATCCTATCAAGAAGAAGAAAAAATAGCATTTAGAGTTAAAGATGATGCTTAGGACATTTGTTGGGAAGATTGAAAAGGGTGTTTCACACTTTGTACACAGAAGGCCACTACTGAGGAACTTCAATGAATCCACAACCACGAGTGTGGTGCCAGATGATGTTAGGGAAGGATATTTTGCTGTTCTTGCAATCAACGGTTGACAATCCAAAAGGTTCATTGTTGGATTGCATTACTTGACTGATCCTGCTTTCTTAGGACTGTTGGATCAAGCGCAAGAAGAATATGGTTTTAGAAAAAAGGGAGTTCTTGCAATCCCTTGTCAACCTCAAGAATTACAGAAGATTCTTGAGGGTAGCAGAGTGTAGAGCAGATAGAAAAGCACCAAACCTAAGGTGCGAGAAAGGATGTGGTTGAAATACTATTGATGTTCCTAACTTTCTATGTCCGTAACTTACGTACGTATGTATGTAGGAAGTTTTAATTTCTAGTTATCGTTGATATATTAAGCCTTTCGCTACCGATTGAAGACATGTGTATGTAGATGAGGATACATTATATTCTCTAGGTTAATTGATTTTCATCACTTGCAATTAATAAAAGCTAAGCATTATCGATCGTGTCAATTATTTCTTTGGTTCATGCCATCTGTGGATGAAAGTGGGTGCAACTTGTTTGAAATTTCTCTCAATTCAGGCCCTCCGTAGATACCCTAGCAGAAGTATTCTGCATGTAATGTAAACTGCATGAGCATGTTAGTTCATATATATAACACTAGAAAGGGATCCTATCAGTCGAAAATTAAAAAACAAAACAAATTTAGAACATCCCGTGTAAAAAGGATTAGGGTTGGAACAGATTTATCTTCGTCGTCTCAACTCAATTCGAAATTTTGATTCAGTTATTTATCTAATTTGAATTTGACTGGATTAAGAGTTGAAATATACTTCTAGCTAGTTCTAGCTAGTTGTGTTAAAATATGATACAAATTTCTAGAATAGAAAAAAATATCCTATAAGCTATGATATATCTAGAAGTTATACTAGAAAAATATAAGAGTATCGTTAAAAACAATCTAGAAATATTAGGACTTAAGTAGACAGTAATATTTTAGACTATTGTATAAAGTCTAGAAAAATCGATCTCTAAAATTATAATGTTACCAACCTTGTTTGCCTGTAAATAGGCTTACAACACCTTAATGAAATAGAGTTTTGAGAAATCAATGTAAATTTCTCCTTCCATTGTCTAAGAGCTACATGCCACTAAGTCATCTACTACTTCTAATTAGTATTTCTAACTACACCTTTATCCTAAATCCAACTATCAATCAACATCCAACAACTAATTAACTATCTTTCTATCCTCCTAAAATACTAACAATGATACCAAAGCTACGTTCGGTCTTCTACTAGGCGTAGAAATATCATTCAACTAATTTCAGAAAATCCCACCAAATTCTAAAATAATCAAAAGAAAATTTACCTTAAACCATAACCAATACTACCCAAACTTCATCTATTTCGGCCTATCCCTATTTTTATAGGAGAAAATTATGACTATTGGAGTGTTAAAATGAAGGCATTTTTTGCTCAAGATTTATGGGACATTGTAGAAGAAGGATTCATTGCTCCTACAGACACTTCAACTCTTACTGCAGCACAAAAGAAGGAGTTGAAAGAGAATAAGCAAAAAGATTCAAGGGCACTATATTTTTACAACGAGCAGTAGACGATGCAATTTTTTCAAGAATAGTGGATGCCACAAATGCTAAAGATGCATGGAGTACACTGCAGGAGGAGTTCCAGGGCAACAACAAGGTACATGTCATTAAAATTCAAAGTCTAAGATGAGACTTTGAGTTAATAAAGATGAAGAAGTCTGACTCTGTTAAAGACTATTATTCTAGGATCAAAGAAATAGTTAGTAAGATGAAAGCATAGGGAAAATATTCTTGACAAGAAAATTGTTGAGAAAATTTTTATTTCTATTCTCATAGATATGATGCAATTGTGATTGCAATAAAGCAAACTAAAGATCTATTTAGTTTATCGGTGATAGAACTTATGGACTCTCTTGAAGTGTATGAGCAAAGATTGAAAAGGCATGATGAAGACTTTGTTGAAAATGCCTTTCAATCAAAGCTCAAATTGTGGTCTCAGAAAAATGAAAATGGTGAAAGGAAATTTGGAGAAGTTTCTAGAAACAAAGAGAATTCTAGAAATTTATGTAAGATCAATCAAGAAAATATTCTACATGTGACATCTGTAAACAGACAAGTCACTCAGAGAAAGATTGTTGACATCGTGGTAAGCCACAATGTCACTATTGTAAGAAATTTAGACACTTAGAGAAGAATTGCTGCAATAAAAACAAGCATCAAGCAAATTTTGTTGAAGAGTTGACAATGAGTAACACATTTTCTATGCTACCCCGATATTCCAATGATGAGATAGGTGGAAACTGCTACTTGAATAGCGGTTGTAGCAATCACGTGGCTGATAATAGGAGCTTTTATCAAAGAAATTGACAACACCATCAAGGTCAAAGTTCGACTGAGAAATGACACCATGGTGGAGTCAAAAGGAAAAGGCACTGTCATGGTGGAGACAAAGAACGGTATGAGATTCATCAAAGATATCTTACTTGTTCCCAATCTTAAAGAGAATCTATTGAGCATTGGTCAAATGATGAAGGCTATTATCTTCACTTAGAAGGAGATATGTGCACAATCTATGATAAAAATAACAAAAGGCTGGAGATAGCTCAAGTTAAAATGGAGAAAAGAAATAGAAATTTTCAAATAAGCTTCCAAGTATACTACTAATACTAACATTTCCATGAGATCAACAGCTGATGATTCATGTTTATGGCATTGAAGATTTGGTTACTTCAACCCTCAAGCTTTGAAGTTGCTACATAAGAAAAATATGATGAAATGTCTGCCATGCCTAGATGAATATAATGAAGCTTGTGAAGGATGTCTTCTCGAAAAGCAACACACATTACCATTTTCAACTAACAAAGCATGGAGGGCTAAAGACTTGTTGGAGTTAATCCACACTAACATTTGTGGAGCGATGAGGACACCGTCACTAAACAACAACAAATATTTCATCCTTTTTATTGATGATTTTTCTAGAATGACTTGGGTCTACTTCTTTAAAGAAAAATCAAAGGTCTATGAAATATTTAAGAAGTTCAAAACTCTTATCGAGAAACAAAGTGAAAAACATATTAAAGTAATAAGAAGTGGTCAAGGCAAAGAATATAACTCTCACAAGTTTGATAAGTTTTGTGAGGATGAAAGCATCGAACAACAACTTACAATCGCATACTCTCCGCAACAAAATGACATGTCTCAAAGGAAAAATAAGGGAGTCATGGAGATGGCTAGATCAATGCTAAAGGGAAAGGATTTGCCTAATACATTTTGGGCAGAAGCAATTTACACTGCAATCTACATACTCAACAGATGAAGAATCCTCAAAGAAGCAAAGGCAACTAAGCAAATCAAGCTCAAGTACTACAAGTGAGAAGACCAAGTTGCGGACACTTTTATGAAGGCACTACCAAGAATCAAGTTCAAGCTACGTTTGGAGTTACCGAAATTTGTATCAAGGAGGACTGTTAACATATGAGACAAATTTCTAGAATAGAAAGAAGGTATTAGAAGCTCATAATTTATCTAGAAGTTAAATGTCTTAGAAAAGTATAAGAGTATTGCTAAGAACAATCTAAAAAGATTTAGGACCTAAATAGACAATAGTATTCTAAACTATTGCCTATAAATAGACTTACAACACCTTAATGTGATGGAGTTTTGAGAAATCAATGTAAATTTCTTCTTCCATTATCTAAAAATTACACGACCACTAAGTCATTTACTACTTTTAATTAATATTTCTAATTATACCTCCATCCTAAACCCAACTATCAATCATCATCCAACAACTAATTGTCTTTCTATTCCCCTAAAATACTAACAGTTTGTTAAGTGTAATAATACGTCTTAACATGTGCATATATGTACTTGTTATAACTAAATCCGGCCTTCTCTTATATACTTAAAGGTGGTCGATACAACTTTTTGCACCAATCATCTTGTAACTCATTTTTATTTGGGTAAGTTAGTGAACCGTTAATTAATTCAATTCAGAGGGAACTCTACAGAAAATAGAAAAGGAATTCCAAGCAATTCTGCACTATAGCATAGTAGTGTTGAGAAAAGAGAGCTCAAAATATTCACATAATGAAATGCTGAAGAACCTGCTGACAATAGCTCTGATAATGAAGAGCTAGCTAATTCACTTTCACGTTTCTTGGCTATTAAAAATATTTAAAAAATAAAATAATTTAAAATAAAAGTGGTGCAACACCATGACTTTCCATGTTTGTTAACTTCACCATAGCATTGTTTTTAACAAGGTTCCTTATTTAATTTTTCATACTTTGGTCCCTGTCTGTCATGTAACAATGAATAGACTTATAAGTATGATTTCATTTTAAGAATGGTATGAACCTATTGGACTGATCTATGCACATGCAATCATGCACTATTGTAGTCACTGCAGACTTCTCCCCAGGCCCCTACTCCCCTTACGCATAATCAAAGAGTTTTGCTGTATACCTAAACCCCATTGACAATTGCATCCGTTGCAACTTACAGATATTAATGATAAGGAAGATGCTCTTTGGTGCGAAAAATATTTCCTGAAACAGTTACGAAGAGATATGATTGGTTAAAAACTTAAAAGAGAGATATGCAATTATGTAAAAAATCCCTTCACAACAATCCCACCTTGTATTGTATCAATGCCTACTTTTCGTACTCCAATTCGTAACTTAATTCTCGTACCAAATAACATTAATGATAATTATATAATAACACATGTAAACTAATGTCACACTAAACTCCAAGCAGAATATAGAGGAATACGTTTTGATTCTTACAAGTGATATGAAGCATATCTTCGGCAATATTCCTTTCCCTATTGCGAATTTGATTGATCTTATCCGCAATATGGTTGAACATTTTGACGAATGACCTGTCAAATAATGGCATTAATGAATGCAATTGGCAAGACTTGCTGTTGAGTCAAGAAATTTCTTGTTTGTTTCTGCATGATTAATATATAGCCCAAATTGAAAATTCATAAGCTTTCAGGTTCACTAATTCACTATCATCTTGTATCAAGAAGTAATCACCATACATGCAATCACAGAAGTGAATATATATGCTTAATTAGCTCTTTTGGGTTGGAATGTCGATTATAAATTTCTAAATGAAATATAGTAAAATAAGATTTATTGAAATCATTAAATATTGAGGATTTTATATATAATAAATTGATAAATTGATATGCCATATGACCGACACCATTAACAATTCTGCACTATTGCTGTCTCCTACTTGCTCGAGGGAGCCCCTACTCCCCGTTACACCTGATAAAAGCGTTTTGTTTAGAACCAATTCATATTGCATTGTTGTAAATATGTAATGATATAACTGGCTAGAAAATAGTAATACATATATCAATGCCACCGTTGGATTTTGACGTATAAAGATATATAATTACAAATGAAGCATCATACGGTTCTTTCCATTCCTATGGGACTTGACTTTGATCTTATCTTGAGGGTATATAAGTTTAACATATATATTCAAGTCTCTATAAGTGTATGTGTCAAAATATATATATATATATATATATAAAATTTATCATATAAGAATGATTATTTTATGTAAAAATGAGAATGGTTAGATTAAAAATATTTTAAATTCAAATTTAAATCTCATTTAATTATAAAATTTTTAAAAACTAGATTTAACAAATAATAAATCAAATATTTAATAGATATTATCACCATAATCGTTTTCGTCACCGCGCTATCACTATCAAAGTGGCAAAGGCAACGATAGTCACTTTGGTGGCAATTACCACGGCATCGATGCGGTGATGGCCATAACAACGGTGACGACTAATAGTTATGATAGTGATTATAGTGATGGTCATGACAGTAAAAATTATGATGAAGGTGATGTAAATTTGAAATGTTTTAGGACGTGATAAATTAGATTTATTAAATATTTAATTTTTTATTTAATAATTCTTTAAAGATTTTATGATTAAATGTGATTTAAGTTTAAATTTGAAATGTTTTTAATTTTGAATCTTTGGTCACCTGATACGTCATGTCAAAATCTATTTATTTGCCCCCCAGACAGCTTATACGATGCAAGAAATAAAATCCCACCTAACAAACATATATTACATCAATCAGAAACTGCGCACTTCTTGGTTTAGAAGATTTGTCCCGTGATAGTAATTCAAATCAATTAAAATCTTGCATTGAAAGAACGAAGACTCCATACTCACAAAGAAATAATTAAAGAAAAAAAACAATTTCGTTTAGGCAATTAAAAACATTCACTTCAACTTTTTTTTGACTGCAAACTTTCACTAATTCAACTGAAAACCAAATAGTTGGATTTTATCAGTAAACCATATATAATATACATTAACAATAAGTCATAGGGACAACAAAATCTTGGCTCTCCCACAACACAATAAAAAATTTGTTAACGCGCTTTACAAGAAGAAACTGACCTATCAATTTAATGGCAATAAATACACTGTATGGCGCTACACGTACACTTGCTAGTGGCTCTGCACCAATAATCAAGATTTTTTACGTATTTCAGCGTGTTCTCAAGGTATACAAATAGCCAAATTCAGAATATAGAAAAATTCACTAAATCCTATCCAAAAGAAAAAGCATTCAGAGTTGAAGATGATGCTTAGGTCTCTTGTTGGGAAGATAGAAAAGGGTGTTTCACACTTTGTTCACAGAAGGCCACCACTGAGCTACATCAGTGAAGACACAAATGAGGTACCCGATGATGTTAGGAAAGGATATTTTGCTGTTCTTGCAATAAAGGGTGGAGAATCCAAAAGGTTCATTGTTGGCTTACATTACTTGAATGATCCTGCTTTCATGAGACTGCTAGATCAAGCTCAGGAAGAGTTTGGTTTCAGACAACAGGGAGCTCTTACTGTCCCTTGTCAGCCTCAAGAATTACAGAAGATTCTAGATGGTCGGAGAGCTTAGAGCAAAGAAGCACCAAAGGTGTTGGAAAGGATGTGATTGAAATACTATTGATATGATCCAAATTAAACTTTCCATATATGACATACAAGTATACATATAGGAAGTTTTAGTTTCTATTTATCGCTGACTAAGCTTTTCGCTACAGCTTGCAGATGTGTATGTACAACAGTACGTAGATGATTCATTATTCTCTAGGTCAATTGATTTTCATATCACTTGTTGCTATTAATAAAAGTTAAGCATTTTATCGATCGCATCAAATTAAAATTTCTTTTTGTTCATGCCCTCTGGGGATGAAATTTGGTGCAACTTGTTTAAAACTCGAGAAATTGCTAGGAATACACTTTTTGTACACACTCTCTTAAAACTCTCTCTATCCAGATTCTAGGTCCTCCATAGAGTCCTGATCGCACAAGTATCAGTCTACGTGGAATTGTAAACTTTATTAGCATCTCATTAGTTGATTATACTGTGATGAAAAAAAAAAACTTAGAACATCCCGTGTAAAAACAAATTGTAAGACATTGTGGAATGGTGATTACTCCGTTTAACTTAAACTGCCAAACTTTGAGTATCATTGGTCACCACGTACGCACTACGCTCCAGAAGATCCGTTGCCTATCCAGGCTATGCATACAACATCGATCCAGGCTATGCATACAACATCGTGTTAGAAACTGGCCTGATATAAAAGTGAAGAAAGTGAGAAATTTAGAGACTATACAAAATTTCACCCTAAAAAAATCTATTTTTGTTTTTCATTTTAAAATGTTTTAATTTTCACAATATTTTTTAAAAAAATATTTATAAAAACTAAAATATTTTTTTATTTTTCAATATAAAGTTTTTAAAACAGAAAATAAAATAAAAAATTGTTTAAAATTAAAACAAACAAAAAAATCATTTTTCAAACCAACAACCCAAAAAATATCAAAATTAATTTGAAAAATAATGTAATTTTTCAGTATCAATAAATTATTACAAAGCAGGTTTTTAAATTTTTTATTTACAGATAAATTATTAGAAAGTTTGACCTTTTACAGTTTGGGCAGGGATTAGTCCAATTATTTTTTGTTATAACCACCAAGTGTAATATCATCGGGTCGTTCCATTTTGTAGATAAAGTGATATATTTAATTGTCACTTCATATTCAAATTGAAAAGTAAAACTCAAACTTTAATTAAGGAATCCAAGTATCAAATCACTTCTATCAACAACTTTTAATAAATCAGTTCAAATGTTCATTATTGAACACAAGTGTACAGTTGACATAATTAACTAAATGTAACCGTTTATCCAAAAAAAAAAAAAAAAAATAACAACTTAACTTAATTTACCTGATTCGACACCAACCTTAGCTAGCTTCAAGCCTTCAACTCATTTTGTTTGTGGGAAAGTACTAGCGTAGGTGTTTTTAACCGAGAGAAATGAGGGAGGAAAACCTCAATTATCCTCACTTTTTATCTTTGATGACTCAGTATTATATATTGACACCTCTTCAACTTCTATATATTCCAAAAGAACTTGAATCATTTTTTAAGATCTTAAATGAACAAAGCATAAGTGATGGTAAGGATTTTTTATTTTAGTAATAAATGTTCATTGTTAATATTATTAGTTGTTATTTAATTTGTAATAAAAGGATTTGAATCAACAACATTTCTCTCTTTCCTCTACCATTAAGTTAATCTTATAATCCTTAATTATAAAGATATTATGTAGACACTTCATTATGCAAGAGTTCAACTGCCGGCCTCCATGGCGGCAACGAATCCTGTGAAAGGGTGTTCTGGTTTTCCATTAATTAATTAATTCAATTCGGAGGGAACTCTGGAGAAAATGAAAAAGAGATTTCAAGCAAATGCCATGGGGTGTAGTAGGGTTGAAAAAAACTTAAGAGACCTCAAAATATTCCTGAATCAAATAATTAATGAACTTGCTGACAATAGCTCTGACACATTCACTTGTTTCTTAACTTCACTAACTAGCATTGTTTTAAAAGTTTCTTTCTTTTATTTTTCGTAGTTTTGGTCTTGGTCGTCTGTTCTGTAATTATTTTAGACCTTATGTAATTTTATTTTACCAACCTGATGCATTAACATTTGTTTTGGACTGGTATACGTCTATAAATTAATTGGACTGATCTACGCATACAACCATGCACTATTGCAGTCACAAACTTGTCTCCAGGGCCCTACTCCACTTGCTGTAGACCTAGACCCCATTGACAATTGCATATGTTGCAACTTGCAGATATTAATATATGATAATTAAATAAAAAAACATAACGTCACACTAAACTCCAAGACACTACCAAAAAAAACACTAAACTCCAAGCAGAATATAGAGGTAAAGGTTTTGATTCTTACAAGTCAAGAAGCATATCATACGGCAATCGATCCTCTCCCTGTTGCAAATTGGATTAATCCTATCTACATATATGGTTGAATTAATATTTTATCCTTTGACCTGTCAAATAATGGCATTAAATAATGCAATGTATATGGTTAAACTCACTATAGAGTATAGAGTCAACAAATTTCTCGTTTGTTTCTGCATGATCTCAGTATCGAAACCCGAACTCGGCATATAGAAATTAAGCTGAACATTCAGAAGCTCTTAAGTTCACTAATTCACTATCATCTTGATAAGAAATTACCATACATACAGTCGCACTCACAGAATTGAATATGCTTAGGTCTTTTGGGCGGGAATGTGAATTGGAATATCGAAAACAGAATTATTGAATATATATGCATGTGATGATAATTTCTAGAGAATGAGATTCACAAAATGTATGAAGCAATTAATTAATACTTATCCAGAAAATTAATAATTTAGAAGTCGACTCAATTATTACTGCCATTATAAATAGAAGATCTTGTAAAAAGAAAATATACCCTAAACCAAAGAAGGGTCACGCATACTGATCACTAGGGCTGGGCAAAAAAATCCATATCCATAAAATAATCTATATCCAATCCAATCTAATCATTTTAAATCCATTTAAATGGATTAGTTTCATATCCAAATCCATTTTTATGGATTTTAAATCCAATCTAATTAATTGGATATATGAAATGGATATGGATTGGATATTTGGATTTTTAATTTTTTTTTGTCAACTTTGATTCAGACTATTTTTTTGGTCGACGTTCACTAATGATGATTTTAAATTGTTATCGTTGAGC
>PYAF01005734.1:764918-775080 GCA_007407185.1 Glycine tomentella
AACAAGGTGCATCTACTTTTCGGTAGCCCATAACATAAGAACTCCACAGTTAAGCGTGCTTGACTTGGAACAATCTTGGGATGGGTGACCTCCTGGGAAGTTTCTCAGGAAGTGTGTGAGTGAGGACAAAGCACACTGAAAAGTCTTGTGTTGGTATGTAGGGACAGTCGTTGATCCTGCAAGTGGCCGGGCGTTACAACATGTTTTCACCGTTCATTGGCCTCATGAACAACTCTTGTAAAGGTACTTAAGCTCAGATAGATCATAGTACCTTCCATTCACTCATTATTCCTCCTCCCAAAGCCAAACTCAACTCAAACTCAAACTTCATCACAAATCCAGTTTCAAGGTTCCATATCTCTCAGAACAACCTCTTAGCTATACTTTTCTAAAGAACCTAAGCCTAATTCCAACCCTATAACAAATGAGTCACTATTCACCCCATTACCCTTTACACAAGCTAAACGGTGAAAGCTTGAGTTTCTTACCTCAAACCTGTCTAGGAAGGCTGGAGAATCCCTTCTCCTAGCTCTGGCGTCCTTAAACCGCCTTCTTTTCCTCTCAAGAACTTAGCTCTCTTAAGAAACTCCAGGAATGGGGTTTCTCTCAAAAGCTAGGCTGAAATTTGGCTCCTAAGTTGTTCTAATCAAGATTATAGGTGATTAGGAGGTGTTTAGATGGATTATGATGAAGGTATGAAGCTTCCATAGCTTAGAAATGGCTGTCTGGCTCAGGGAAGAAGATGAATAGTATTTTGGCCTTCAAAAACGCATGAATGGCCGTTTATACTGGTCCTGACCGACATGCCGCGCCAACCGCGCCACTCTGGCGCTGATGGCGCCAAAAACCAGTGCATCTGGCGCCCTTGGCGCCACTCTGGCGCTCCTGGCGCCAACTTCCAGCATCTGTGGCGCTCCTGGCGCCAGACTCCGTCCGTCGCTAATTCTGTCGCTAATTTCGTCACTAAGGCTTTTGTGACAGAATTTTATAAATTTAAATTTTTCTTTCTTTCTTTATTTTATCTATCAAGCCTAGGTTATTATAATATGCGCACAGGTATTTTTTGACGTGACAAACAATATATACAAACATTCACAGATATCGGCATTACATTGATGTCATGCGCATGAGGGACATACGGTGGAGGCCGTATGACCTTGTAGACATAGTCCATCCACCGAAGGTTGAGATGGCTCGTAGATGGTTGGTTGTTTGTCCTCTAATTTTTTATGATATTGTCGTCTACCGGCAGCCGGATCGAGTTCTGCGACAGTTTGGGTTTGACCAGCCAATTCCAGAAGATCTGATTAATTGTAGTGAGCTGCTGACGATTAGTATTACGGGGAAGACAGATGTTGATTGAAGTCAGCGACATGGTTTCTTCATTGTCCAATGGGTGAAGAAAGATTCGTTTGTGTTGCAGGACATTCAACCTATGTGAAGATATGGATACCTATCAGCCAACAGTGAATACATGCAATGGTATTACTCTGTTACCCGTCGCTGGATGACCCGGAGAGCCGCGTTAAATGCACATGTGGTACGCTTGTTAAACAGTATCGTGTATTTTGCAAGTTAATTTACATTGTTTATTCACTAATGATGTTTGATGGCTAGACGGATCGGGCTGAGACTGTTGTCCACATGGCTGCACCTGAGGCACAGGGGGCATTCGACATGAGTCAGGTGTACCAGGAGGTGGTTCGAATGCTGGCCGCATGCAATGATTTAGACAGAATAACAGATCCTGGAGATGCTGCACCCCCACCCGTGCGTCGTCAGACCGAGGCCCCTCCTGCAGTGGTTCGCAGAAATCGGCGTGCGCGTCACGAGGGGTTACCCCTTCACCACTCCACTCCGTCAGTTGTGAACACACCAGTGATTGTGCCACCTCTTCCTTCGCGTCCTACTGGCATGTTCTATGCACCTGGGTATCCGTCAGACCTATCTTAGCAGTACTGGTGGCCACCCCGTTTCCACCACCATCGATACCCTGGTCCGGATTCACATATCCAGCGTATCCCATGTATGCAGGAGGCCCCAATTCAACTGGGCCTAGTACAGCTGGACCCAGTTCATCTAGGTTTCAATTCACACCTTGATCGGATACATTTGCAGAATGTTATAGGCCCACGGCTTCGATGTCAGAAAGCAATCCGGTTATGGCGACTCCTACGACACTTTTGGCTCACTTAATACATTCTCCCAGTTTCAGAGAGTATTCGACTGATAAGATATTGGCGGCAATGGAGGGGGGAGATGAACAGAACGATGACCATGGTGACGATGACCCTGACCGCATCATTAGGCAAAATCCGGTTAGGGGAGCGCAGCTTCAATGTCATTTGTCACCATACGAGCATAACATGAGTCGGTGTGGAGGATACCATGCTGGACACGGAGAGCATGACTGAATTTTTTTGTATAAATGACCTATGAACTATGATGGACTGTATTTATCAAACTTTTGTTTGTTGTTTTACGCATGATTATGGTGGACTAATGATGTTTGATTAATTTGATGCACTATGCAGGACAATGGACTCTTCTAATTTTGGATATTATTTGTTTCTTAATTAATGAAAGTGTAATACATAAGTATAAGCAAGTTGTACATCACTGGTCCTACCTGCGTGAAGGGCAGTTACGCCTATTGTGACCAATAACCTTACAATAACCACATCTTGTACGAGTTGTCGACCCTTCTCGCGAATCCATCTCATTGCGTATACGTATACTCTTTGGCCTTCCTTTTTTACGTCTCAGCGACACATTTGGTATAACAATGGGTGGTGCAGCTGGTGGTATGAAGTCCTCATTTCCAATTGGAAACCACTGCGGTGAATACACTTGACACTGATATACGGCACTATAAACAGGGTCTACATATTGTCTGGGATCGTGGTGTGTGATCGACATGCTGCAATAACATGACTACACGGAAACCTGAAGGCAGTGAACTCACCACATTGACAATTTCGTTCACCTAATGAGACCGACCATTTTTTACCGCCCCTGTGAGTGCGTATGTTGTACGTCTCTTGAACCTCAAACCTTGTCTTAAGTGTGTCATAACAAGTGACATAGTGTGTTGCGGATTTTTCAACCATCCTCATATATTCTTGTCATGCTAATTTCGAGAAATAATTACTTCTGGCCATCTCCTCCCGGGCCTCTTGACCATGTATGACAAAGTATGATACTAGTCGAACGTATGTGAACCGCACAAGGGACGTAATAGGAAGGCTTCTGGCTCGTTTAAGTACCTTGTTAAAACACACTAAGAGATTGGTTGTCATGTGACTATACCTTATTCCCAGTTCATCATAAGTTATACTCCACTTCTCCTTTGGGATATTATCAATCCATGTGGCTATTTGAGGGCTTGCTTCTTTAAATGTTTCTAATCCGACATCGAAATCCAAGCGCGAGGTTGTATAAGCTACATATACAAACACGAGGAAAAAATGAGGACATAAGATTAGTGGAATAAGAGGATGTAATAACATTGTCGTATAGGCAGACATACATAATTTCTTCAATTGTTTCTTCAACATGACATTGTTGAACTTGTGATTAAAATTACTCGCCAAATGGCAAATGCAAAAAACATGGTATGCCCTTGGTGGTTGCCATCCCAGTTCGACATTGTTGACCGCGGCGAGTATGCCCGCATGCCGATCTGAAATAAGACAAATTTCGTCTTTTTGCGTCACGTGTATCCGAATTAGTGCCAAAAACCACGATCAGTTGTCGATATTCTCCCCGGAAACAATCGCAAATGCAATTGGAATGACATAATTGTTGCCATCCACTGACGTTGCAATGAGCAATATTCCACGGTATTTCCCATACAAATGAGTTTCGTCGATGCTTATAACTTGTTTGCAATAATTGAAAGCATCGCAACACTGTTTAAATGTCCAAAACACCCTCTTGAACACCTTAGCACTTACATCGAATTGCCCATCAATAGGTCGTTCAAATCCAGCTTGTAGGCAGACCCAGGAGAAAAATTTAACATGTAACCCAACCACCTTGGCAGGAACGCGTAGGACTCATCCCAGTCCCCGAAAACCTTCACAATGACATTTTGCTTTGCCTTCCATGCCTTCTTGTATGATATATGAAATCCGACAATTGTTGCTATCCTTTCTTGAATTAACCCAATTTTAACACTGGGGTCCTCCCTGATCATTTCTGCATTTTGACAAACAATAATATATTAACACATTTTCAGCATAATTGGGAGTTCAATTTAATGTATTTTAAGTACCTAAGGTCATCGAACATATCAAATTTGAGTCAGCTGCTTGTAATCTTGAGAAAGATTCTAACCGACACATGTGTGTTGGTTGTTCCATATGCCTACAACCCATTCAGTGCCACCCTTTTTTTTTGTATGCCCTCATCCTCCATGGACAACCATCATAATGATTTTCACAAACCATTATAAGCTTTTTTGTATCACTTTTTTTAACTACGGTTGTGCGATGCTCGGCCATACAATATTGCTTTATTGCCAATTGAACATCATGCTTGCTCTCAAACACCTGATCCTTATATAGCTATTGACCCATCTGCCAGTTAGGTATCCGCACTCCTTGCATATCATCAGACTCCTGATCTGGGTATGCTCAATTAAAATTCGTGTAATGGCGTATTTCAGACCAAAATGGAACTTTGCCCTCTCCTATATAATGAGACATTCAACAAACTTATATGAATACTGATTAACTAGTTTAGTGTTGAACCATCCCTACTGACAATTAAAAAAAATTGATCTCAACCATCTTCAATATGCTTCTTTTATCTTTATATGAATACTTAGTTCCTTTAGATTTTAATTGACATGCATTGACAATGAAAAATAGTTTTACATTTTATCCAATCATAGATCATAGTATAACTTTTAAGGTCATTATTCTAAAATTCAACAAACTTATCATACATAATGATTTGCGATTAGGTTAAATGTCTTCTTGATGTTGATGTTAATATATTAGATTGAAAGAGATAGACATATATAAAAGTATGAATTGGAGAAAATTTAATTCCCTGAATTCCACGCCGTCCCTAATAATTTTAACACTAGTGACTAACAAAACAATAAATAAGCATACCTGGAACCGGAGGCGGGTTTCGCATTCCGACAATGCTTGGAGAAGGAATTGGAAAAGCACGATCGAAATCACCATCTGCGTCTGTATCGGGTGATTCACTGTCTGGAACAACACCTCCATCCACCTCGTCCTCAGAACTATCCATAGGCCAAACTGGGTCGTAGGCCGGCACCATTTCATTCTCCATTGTTTGACTTGATGGTCGTGGTGGAGGCGATATATCCCTATCTTCACAATCCATTTGTTGGGTTGGTTGGGGGTAGGTGGTGGTTTATTCCCCACTTTAAGTTACTAATGTACCTTTTATTACATTAGTTTATTAGTATAGTACATTATGTCAATTTATTAGTATATTACATTAGTATAGTACATTAGTTTATTCCCCACTTTAAGTTACTACCCAATTATTATGTCAATTTCCTATATTTTCAATTTCCTATAGTTTATTGATGTATACTCATTAGTTTATCCCCCACTTTTATCACTATCCAATTATTAGTATAGTACATTAGTTTATTCCCCACTTTAAGTTACTACCCAATTATTATGTCAATTTCCTATAGTTTCAATTTCTTATAGTTTATTGATGTATACTCATTAGTTTATTCCCCACTTTTATCACTATCCAATTATTAGTATAGTCCATTAGTTTATTCCCCACATATGTTTTCAATTTCCTATAGTTTATTCCCCACTTTAATTTATTATTATTATTATTATTAAATTTTCAAATTGATTCTTATTGTGTAATTTTTTTAACAAGTTTTACACTTCTATATATTCAAATGAATCCCCACACGCCACTAAATAATATGCTTAAGATTTCAATGGTTTTATATGGCATTTTGGTCTCAAAATTATTTTTGCAGCAGAAAAAATGAAAAACTTCATTTTCCTAATTGTGATTAGAATTAATTGAGAAGTTACTATGTGATTTTGATATGAAATGTTTAAATTTGTGAAATTCATAAAAGTCAAATTTAATTCGAGTCCCATTCAAATCAACTTAACATCGAGATTTAACTATGGGACCACTTCTGCAGGAGTTGTATTTGAAAGAAAATAGGTAATAAATACCAGTACTTAATCATTCAATTTCATCGTCCTCTGTACACTATACAAACTTGAGGGATCGGTACCGGTAGTTCATACTATTTTACATGCAAAAAAAACTCCAAAATCCTTTTAGCAGTTTACAGCCACAAAAATTTTGTAGTGTCGAACAATGTGAGCTAATAGGACAAAGCACATATCCAAATGATGGAGCATAAAAGAACAAAGCGAGAGTGACACACAATGAAAAAGCAACGCATAGATTGAAAATATAGCTAAAAAATGTTTGAATTATTTATGATTCTGAACTTTCACATTATATAACTTTTACGATTACAGACCTAAGAATATAGCTAAAAGCTAAAAGTAAATGTGGCTGAAGAAGCACAGAGAGAAAATAAAAGTGAGAGAACGGACCTAGATAGCAATGGCTAGAGACGGTGACATTTGCGGCGGAGATTGTGGCGGAAGCGAGAGCGCGTTCCTGTGTGGCGGACTTCAAAGGCTTTTTCTGGACTTCAAATTTTTTTTCGATTACGGAAAATGGATGCCAAATGCTGGTTGAGAAATTTGTGTTGTGCCTTATAATAACCCTTGTTTTTTAAAAAAAAAATAATTTCAAGCTGATAGCGTGAGATTGGCGCTGATAGCGTGAGAGTGGCACTGGTAGTGTGAGCTTGGCGCTGATAGCGTGAGATTTCATCAGAAGGTCATTTCTCATTGGAATCTGGCGCCAGTAGCGCTAGAGTGGAGCCACCAGCGCCAGATGCACTGGAAGTTGGCGCTGGTAGCGCCAGAAGTGCTCCAGGAAGCCAATTTTCTCTGGAATGTGGCGCCAGTAGCGCCAGAGTGGCGCCAGTAGCGCCAGAGTGGCGCCATCAGCACGGGACCTCTGACAGGACCACTATAAAAGGGTCATTTTACGATTTTTGGCCCAAAATCCTTGCTTTCTTCTTCCTCTGGCCATGCCCACCATTGTTGAACCTTGAGAGCTTCATAAATCTTTATCCCTTGACCTAAACCTTTAGAGTTTCCAACATGAAACTTGTAGGAAATTCCTCTACGAGCTAGAATTCTTCATCACTTTTCCCTAAAAACCTTTAACCAGAGAGATCCTTTTCTCTAGGGAACTTCACAAAACTCGAGTTCGGCGGGGAAAGGAGACGATTCTCGGACACCCAAGCTTGGGGAAGTGGTCCATTAGCTTTCCTTGTCATCTTAGAGGTAAGAAACTCGAGTTTTACCGTTTGATTTGTGATTTTGTTCTTAGGATGAATAGTGACCCTTTTGAGCTAGAGCTGGAATTAGGCTTGGGTCCTTTAGAAATGTATGCTTAGGAGGTTATTGTGAAGGATTAGCTTTGAAATTTTAAGTTTCATGGACTTTGGTTCTTGGCTCTGAGAAATGCATGTGTAGGTAGTATGTTGGTTTATTGGTGATTGTAGGACATGCATGAGCCTTGATACTTGCTCTTTATATGCTTGAGAGGCTGTATGAACGGTGATATTGTGTTGAAGTAACCGTTTAAGCCACGTTGTTAATCCTTGAGTGTTGGCCTGTATAGAGCTTTGAGCTCTTTGTTTTGGCTTATACCGAGTCTTGGGAAGACTCTAGTGCCTTTGGTTAGGCCGAGATAGACCGCTGAGGGTCTGTGAGTTGTCTATTGAATTGGTTAGTTCAGATAACCTTAAGATAGAGGACTAAGAGGTTTAGATGGAGAGGAATGATGTTTCCTTTCATTTTAACGGTTGAGAACCGTTGTTATTTTGCTTATGCCTTGTATGGTTGGGTTGAATATTGATTGTGCTTGTGTGCCTTTGTATAGGGCGTGACACCGAGGGTGTCAGTGGCGTAGACCACAGTTTTGGGGTTGAACTGCAGAGCGCTGCTTTGCCAGGTAAGTTCTTCACTCTTGGGGAGTGTTTTCCACTGCCTGTATTCCACCATACTCTGAGGGAGTGATGGTTGCATACATGATGCATGTGCATTGAATTGGTTGTTACAGTTTTCTCATGATGATATGTATGCATGCTTCTATGCTTTGTATGTATGGTTACCTGTTGAATAGATCTTCTGGCCAGTTAGATAGATATGGACCTCCCTAGGAGCAGAGCGCAACTCCTAGGTGGGTTTGTTCACGTAAAGGGTGATGATGATCCCTTAAGACCAAGAGATAGGTGGTCCCATTGTGGTTGAAGCCTATTCTCGGAGGTGCCATATACGTGCATCCATCTGTAAAGGGGTAGCTCCCGATGGGATGACACGGGTGTGAGTTCCGGTCTCACACTGGGGACTGAGAGTCCCAGATGCTGATGATGATGCATCTTGTGGTGGACGTAGTGCCGCGGATATGCATTAGAGCTAGATGATGACTATGTATTATTGTGAGGGCCGGGAGGCCTAGTAATTGTGATGCCTTTGATGTTGTGTATCATGGAAGTGAGCCAGGGGGAGGAGAAGCCTCCAAGAGCCCTGAGCTTACTGAGATGTGTATCTCACCCCGTGTGGGGATTATGTTTTTGCAAGTAATTCATCTGGCAGAGATGATAGGTCTCAGGGCGGGAGGCCCCAGTAGGGACAGACCCTGTGTAGCTGTTTGGCAGAGTGATGAGAGCTTCGTGGCTCCTTGTTTTGATTTTGATGTTTTTGTACCCCTGTGAGGGAAGATGTGTGTGTACACATGTCGTGGTTTCTGTTATGTATATGGACTCTATATGTTGTGTATGCCCTCGTGTGAGGATGTGATCTGTGAGATAATGACAATGGATCCCTATTCTTTTGTATCGCCACAGTGGTGGTTGAGATGATGTATATATATGTATATACCTGTGGTTTTTCTCCTGATATATCTATAGAGATATTATTGATGCATCTGCCGTTATTTATGTTGTTTTGGACCGATGAGGCTGGCTATAGTGCATTGGATTTTGTATATTTAATTGAAGTACGTACCATACATAATGAATCAAATAATAAGGTTTTGAAATCGCTTCCGTGGGTTTTAATTAAAGTTTTTACTGCGCAAATCTAATTAAGTAATTGTTAATACACCGGATGCATACGGAGTGTTACATGCCTTTCCTAGTAATATTTTTTTACAACTGTTAATTTATATGTAATTTTTTTATATGTAAAGAACAGACTTCAAATATTTGATTGCGGAAGAGTCAAGACTTCAAATATTTTTTTATATGTAATTTTCAAAGTTTCAGATAATATTAATTTATTTTTAAAACATATCCTTGCTTCTCACCGTACACTTTTATTTAATTTAACATTAATAATGAAAATAAAAATAAATAGTATGCATTTATTGTAAAATATAAATGAAAAAAAGGTAAAATAGAAACTTTATATCTATTATATAAGGAAAAAAAAACAATTGTATTTCTTAGTTCATTGAAAAAAAACTTAAAAAATCACTTAAAAATGAATGGAACTAGTATTTATATACTTGTTTTTAGTAAACTAATCCTGTAATTTTAATACTTTTAGAGCAATAAGCATATTTGAGGGGATGGATGATGAGTTGAACCCGACTGCATCTTTATTACTTTTTATCTTGTTTTTCTATTTTTAAATTTTTTAATTAGTTAATTTAATGTTGTTTTTTTTAATATAAAAAAACACAAGTTTAAGAGCTTAATTGAAAACAAAAATAGTTGAAAGAACTAATTAAAAATTGTTAAATAATTTACAGAGCTATGAAATAATTTAATCATATTTTTATTCTCTATACAAATTTAATATAATTTTTAGGAATTTAATTAATTTTATTTTTTATATTTTAATAAAAATATGTTTTTAGATTTAATGAGAAACTAAAACTATATTATTATATAACTATATAAATGCAAACTATATTGATTTTTAAAAAAAAATTAAAATTAAAATTTCCAATATTTTAAAGAATAAAAAAAACATTTTATGGAAAATATATGTTATGTAGTAATAGTGTAAAATAGTTTGATATTTTTATTTAATCA
>PYAF01005734.1:784379-802605 GCA_007407185.1 Glycine tomentella
AAGAAAGAAAATATTTTGAGAAAGAAAAAAAAAACTAATGAATTTTAAAAAAATTCTTTGGCCAAATAACAATAAGCACTTTTTTTTTTGTTTAGTTTACTCCCCTTGGCCATAAAACACTTGAAATGTTGAATTTGTTTAAGAAAATATGTTAAACTTAACTTTATTTAGCTTATATTTATGATCTATTACTTGTTTGTTTCAATTTGAATAATAATATTTTTTATATTTTGGTATCTAATTATTTATCTTATGGTATTATATTAATTTGTGATTTTTAAAAAAATATTTTAAGATAGGTATAAAAAATTTATATTTTTTATCATAGATCGGATCATACGGGTCAATTAGTGACCCAATATCCTGACTGGGTCAATCACCGGATCAGTTTTTAAAACTATGTATTGTAGTAATAACTAACGGTATTTGCAGTGCGATTTAGTTCAATTTTTTATTAAAAAGTTATTCAAATCAAACATATAAAAATTATGTTTGATTTGGTTTTGTTGGTTTTAAATTTATTATCAAATACAAAACAAATCAAACCAATGAGTTTGGATTGGATCAATCACTACCTTGACTCAAGATCACCTACGTAGCATATTGTGGTTTAAGGTTTGCACCTTTGTAATCAGCTCGGATGTATTGGTTTAAGATTCGCATCTATGTATGTGTATGTAATGGAATATTTCGTCAAGCCTAACAAATTTCTTACGTCAAATTAACATGAGGACCTTATTACAAGTTTAAATTAATATAGGAACCCAATTTAAAAAATAAAGTATAGAGACCTAATGAAATTTTTTTTAATAGTATGAGGACCTACAAACTAATTTAACCTACTTAATAAAATTGACAAAAAAATTAAAATATTATAGTTTAAAAAAGAAATTACAAAAACACTGCTACATGAAAAGTATTTATCAAAGTATAACAGCCATTTGCGCCGGGATCAGACGTGTTGAATTCAACACGTCCAGTATGGATGTGTGTTCAAACACGTTGTAGCATGACGTGATAGAGGTAATAAACACGTTCAGAAGAGACGTAATCATGCACTCAAATACGTCCTACATGGACGTGTCCATGTACCTATTTAAACACGTCCGGACGTGACCATACACTCCTATAAAAAATTTAAGTTTTATCCAAATAAAAACATGCAATCAAGTAGTTCCTATAATAAAAGTTGGTTACTAACTTTTAAATTTGATCTACATATGTCATATTTTATTCTTACGCTGTCATACACTCATAGACAGCATTGACGGATGTAGGGTTAGGTGACAAATCGGGCACGATTACCAAGAAGTATTGCGTCTCTCCTTCGTCTTGATGATAATTGAGATTTCTGCATTACAGGCAGTAGGAGCAGCTAGCTGTTTTCTTTTTCTTTTAAATTACTTCACGCTTATTTAAATTATATGATAATTACCAATTATCAATTACCAGCATAGTAAATATTTTATTGAAAGAAATAAAATTCATTTTCGTAATTATGTCTTGAGCGTTATTCTCCTAACTTTTGACAGAATACTTTATTTTAGGGTGTAGATATTTTGCAATAGATTAGAGTAGTATTTGGAGAAATAAATTTTTTATTATCATTCTTAACATTAAATGATCACCCATTTTTGTATAAGATATTTTTTTCTCTTTATATATATATATATATATATATATATATATATGAACCAGGTATACCCCCAAAGAGTTCCATATAATCGAAAAACCCTCCCCCATTACAACCATCAATCCTTTTCATTTTCTATAATATGCATAAATGTACAATTTTATAGATAGATATTCCAATAAATATTAAAAAAATACAGCACAGAATAATACAATATTTAAACGAAATAAAAAAAACAAAAGTGTGTAAATATATAATAACAGTATTTAAAAATAAATATAAGCTCAAATAACTAAATTGAAAAGAATAATTTAAAAATTTAACTAAAAGTTACCAAAAACATTAACGAACCCACAAAGTAATTTCATTTTTATTTTAAAATAAAAATTAAGTGAGTTAGAATTTTGAAAGCTCATTATTTTTTTAATAAAAGCCAGCAAGCAAACATCATGCTAATAAAATAACTAAGATTTGAAACCTTATTAGACTGAGAATAAACTTTTAAATTTAAATAACTTATAAATTACCTACTACATTATTAAAATCTAGTATAAATTACCTACTAATAAATCGAGACCTGATTTAAATTCATTGTTTGTTTGGATTAAATTCTATTTTCTTAATCCATTTCAATTTTACGTTAAAAATAAAATAATACTAGATAAATATTTTTATTTTGCTAAATTTTCATCTTGATTAGGGTTGCATTTTGATAGCTATCTAAACATACTAGTACTAAGTATTACATTTTGCGACATATATGTCCAATTCTAATTAACTTTAAATTACTGCATGCAGCTGTTTTCCTCTTTATAAAGTTGACTTAAAAAGCTGAGAAAGGTTAAATGATCGGTGCGGGGGTGACAGTACCATTTGGCCCTAGTGCCCCTCATTTTATGAGCGCTGTGACCAAACCAGGTAGGTGATGTGACTATATGCTTAGGAGTTAGGGGGGTTCCTTGCTTGAACTAGCTAGTAGCTACTCATCAAATTCATTTGATTTTTCATTGCATGTTTTTATTTGGATAAAACTTAAATTAGTTTGTGATTTTGCAGTTGGAATAAAGGGGATAAGGAGTGCATGGTCACGTCCGTAGGGGACGTGTTAGGCCGCATAGGACGCGTTTGAACAGGTACATGGACACGTCCATATAGGACGTATTTGAGTGCATGGTCACGTCTCTCCTTAACGTGTTTACTATTTCTATCACGTCATGCTACAACGTGTTTGAACACGTCTATACTGGACGTGATTCAACACGTCCGACCCCGACTGCTATACTTTGATAAATACTTTTCGTGCAGCAGTATTTTTGTAATTTCTTTTTTAAACTATAATATTTTAATTTTTTTGCCTACTTAATAAAATTTCTTATAATTCATTTTGACAAACTTCTATTGAAAATATATTTCGATAAACCCTCTATCGAAAATATATTTCGACAATCCTCTATCGAATTTTTTTTCAATAAGATTAGTGTAAAAGGTGGTTCCCATACTATCTTCTATGAGATTCTTTCCAAAAACTAGTTTTTTTTATTGAAATTGACTTTATAACAAAATAACACTTTTACACTTAAAACATTTTACTTAACAGAGATAACAGAGTATCATCTACCAAACAAGAAAAAAAGTATTAGAGAACTTTGCAACACTTACTTTTGAAAATTGGTTTTTGGAATATGTTTAAATTTCAACAATTCCATAAACTAAATTTCAGAAGTGTTAAAATTGTAACATTTTTTGGAAATTAGTTTTCGGAATGTATTAAATACATATCAAAAATTGATTTCTGAAATATTTACTCATGGACAAAAAAACCATTCCAAAAATTAATTTTTTTCAACGGGATATTTTTATGAAAATAGAAAATATTTTGTCAAACCAAAAGCTCCATAAAAGGAGGTACATTAAACAGTTTGGGAGGGTTGCACCATGGCATTTTGGAAGCCCACAACAAAACACATTAAAATCCAAAAGAAAATGTAAAAACGACGTCGTGAAGGCGTGGGTTTATAATATATAGAGAGAGGAGTGGATAAGGGTAGAGTCTCTGGAAAGTGGGAAACATAGCAGAGGGATAGGAAGAAGGAAGAAGGAAGAATGGAGAAGTATTTCGGAAACGCTTATCGTGGCGACCCGGGCGTGCCCCATTCGGACCCGGATCGCTTCGTCAACATATGGGTCGGATCCGCTGCCTTCGCTGTTCTCACATATTTCAATCCCTACATGTGGCAGCTCTCTAATCAGTTCAAGTATTACTCTCTTCCCCTCTTTTCAATTCAATCAAACTTGCCATATCTTTTTGCTAACTGAACTTTTTGCTAGGATTTACTCATAGGAAATAGGTTTTTAAAGAATTCAATCATATGCATTATTTTATAGTAATATATTTGTACTCTTGTATATTTTTATGTGTCTGTGATAGCATTATATTTGTAGCATAAATTTTATGTATTGTGTTTAATTTCTGCGGTTGAGAAAATGCTTTTTGATTTAGTATCTGTTAGCTTGTTATGGAATATTTTTGGGTAATAAAATGAGGAACGGATAAATGCTGCTACTTTGATTGCGAGATTTGGTTTTTCTCCAAGTTGTAATTTAGCCCCAGTAAGTATATAGGGTGCGTGCATTGTTTAGTTTTTTTTTTTAAACTGCAAATGTTAGTTTGTTAGTTTTTGTTAGAAATCTCAGAGGGATTTGAACCCGCGACCTCTCCCTCCTCCCTTTTCCCTTCACCCTTAAGCTCCCCCTTCCCAACCAACAAGCCAACCTTATATCTCCGCCCATTGTTTAGTTGTATGCAACAGTAATGATTAAGGAGCTTATACTGCTGCGGAGTACATAATTGCTTTGTAATGTATGTATTGCTTACATTTAATATGCAAGAATCTGAAGTGATATTTAGAGTTTGTTTGGATAAATTTCTCCAAAGGCACTTATAGGAGAAGAAAATAAGAAGGAAAAATGAGAAAGTTTCTCTACAAGCTAAAATTAGCTTATGAATAAGCTAATTTGTTCAAGTTCTCTTATATTCGTTTCTCAAAAAGTTGACTTTTAACTTTATGCATAAGCTAATTTTAGCGTGTAGAGAATTTCTTTTCTTTTTTTCCTTCTCCTATAAGTGCTTATGGAATGGTTTATACAAATAGGCCCTTGGTTTCAATGCCAGTATGCCACTTTCCTGTCGCATTATTTTCTTCAATAAAAAAAATGCAAACTTAAACTATGTAGGAGGGAAAAAGTCCCCCAGTCCAATCGGCTTCTCTTTTATCTCTTTTCCTCATTCCCAATCTAATCCTTATAATTTCAACAGAGGTATGAAGGAAATTCATTATTTTCAGGTTTGAATATAGCTCCAAAGAAAGAATGTCCTATTCATATCTTTACATATAAAGATGAGTTAAAAGGTGAAAATGGGTAGCTGGAATGTAATGTATGCTACTAGATTTCAACAGAAAGCTGAAAAAGAAAAAAGGGTCTCGTCGCTTTATTACACATGTGTCTTTTGTGGAATATAGAAGTATAGCTATTGTTTGCTTTAAGGTCAATTTGGTGCTTCCTTCATTTGTTTTCCCTATATCCTGCTTATGATATTTGAGTTGATTTGAAACTCTGCTTGCACCATTTCTCTCTTCTTTAGTTATGATTTAGCCTAAGCTTTCTTTTGCATCAACGCATTTTTACATTGCATATTCTAAGATCCTTTAATGTGCAGTTGGCATGACAAAGCAATGTTATATGAGCAATATCACTGGAAACAGGCAAGGAAGAAGAATCAGCCATATGAGTTCTTGGTATGCTATTTTACTCTATCTATTTTTTCTTGAGAGTATACTTTTGTTTTCTTTATGCTTTTTTTTTTAATATGAGGAACTAATTACCTGCTAAATAAAATTGTGTTGTTGCAGTGGAACAAGACCTGGGACAAGAACCACCGAGAACATTACTACTACAACTGGCCGATTTACTTTCCTTAAGGCCACTTCTATTTCATTTCTTGCATACTTTGTCCTATCTTTATTTTGGTTGCAAACCTGGATCAATTGATGCTCCCCTCCCCCCCTCCCTTCCCCCCACACCCGATCAGATGCTTTTCTCTCATGACTTGAAAAACAAATACAAGGATGCTTTTCCTGTGATCAGTTCCTTTTTTAAATAACTACACAATTTAGAAACGGTTAAGATAAAACAAATACAATGATGCTTTTCATGTTTAGGAAGCACACTACCACCTCCATCATCAGGTGGCTCTTTACCAGAGCCATTGCCATTCACAGAACCTCAGTCGAAGCTTTCTTTGCTTTCCTTTGATTTAGGGTTTGCCTTTAACACACTTTTATAAAATAAAAATAAAAATTATGTACTCCATTGTCTGGAGGTTCACGATATGTGGCAACCTTACCATTACATATACAAATAAGCTGTTTTCGGATTCAAATTCATGATCAATAAGTCACCAAGTCACAATTTTAACATATTTTTTATGTTTAAGAAAAATCAAAATGCATGTTATGCAATTAAAATAAAAAATAAAAAATGATGGTTATAATGTGAATCGAAATAAGAGGTCTCATGTTCTGATATTAAAATATATTAGATTATACTCATATGCTATTTCAGCTAAAGAGATGATACTCTTGAGTATAAGAAGGAGAATAGACTCAGGACATGGAGGCTGATGCTTGAATTGAAGCCATTTTAATTTTGTTTTAAGTTCAGTCATTTAAATTTGATGTGTTTTTAGTCCTTGTGTTTTGCAAACTTTTGGTGATTGTTTTGGAGTTTTAATTTTGGATTGTGACTTTTATGAATGGTTTTGGATTTTAATGCATGTTTTAATTTCTTTTATGTGTGTGGATGTGGTTAAGATGAGCATTAACACCATTGAATGAAATTTGATTCGATTATGCTCTTTCAATAAGAATTGTGTACATGTGGTTGCACTCGTGAGTGATAGAAAGATTTATGGTGCACTTGATGGGTGACATTGTGTGGCATGGCTAGTTGATGATTCATGAAAGTATGCTCAGCCATGTGAGTTGAGTGTATCGTTGAAATGAAGGAGTGGCATCATTGGTTGGTTTGTGCAATTGAATTTGCTTAATTCTCATACCTTATTGCTCTCTTCCCAATTAACTGGTGTACTACATTTGGTGTGTGTGTGTGTGTGTGTGTGTGTGACCCAACTCCCATCATACATTTTTAAAAATTGCAGCTTGTTAACATGTTTTTGGTGACTTGCTACTCTTGATGAAAGAAGGATTACATTTCTTTGATTCCCTCCAACTGACTCCTTGTTAACATGCTTCAGCTGTTCCGTTTTTTATTGTCACAAATATTGAGGAATCTAACATGGGATTGAACCTATCCAAAATATAAACCTAATTCAAAAGCATAATGGACTATTTTATAATCTTATGTTCATAAAATGTTTTGTTGGTATTTTGTAATTTAAACAAAATAAATTTTTATTTAATTAAAAAATTGAAAAAGTGGAAGTGAAAAAAGAAATATAGTAGAATGTAGTAGAAATAGGTAGTTCATGTAGAAATAACTTCCATTCCCATGGGAGATACCCGCCACCACCCCTTATGGGAATAGAATCTGCTTGAAAGGTGAATGCAATTTTTCTGGGAATCCAGCATAATTGAAAATATATTTTCATAACACATGTGAATTAAATATTCTCATCCTCATATTTCTTGAAATGAAACATGACGTGAAACAAAGCGCCATTAATCATTGCTAGTTAGAGGATAAAATTAATATTATGTTGTTGCTATTCTTGCTCCTAATAGAATTTATGCTTTCTAACTTTTCCCTAATTATTAATTGAACGATTGACATATTACATGATTTTGTACCTATATAAAACTTCTTTACTTTTTTTTTCCTTCTTCTTTCAGTTTCTAACGATTCTATGGTTGTAACCATGGGACAGAAAGAGCCCATTAATGAACATATATTGTGCTGGACTACTGCCCAAAATATATTGAACGCCCCTAGATATTGAATACTAAATCGGAAGAAATAACAAATACACAATTATTATTTATAGTATAACATAAACGCAGCACCCAAAACATATGAAATTACCGATAATGTATCATGCTTTTTTTTACTATATCGTGTTATGCACTGAAAACATTTTACTTAACAGAGATAATAGAGGGTCATCTACCAAACGAGAAAAATAGTGTTAGAGAACTTCGAAAATTGATTTCTGAAATATTTACTCATCCGACAAAAAAATAAGTGTTATTTTTGTTGACAAGTTAGGAATGTTAGACTTAGAGTTTAATTCTTATTATTATTTAAAAAATGTTAGTCTAGTCTAAAAAGAAAAATATACTCCGTCTTTTCCTTTTTAATTGTAGGTCTTTGAAGAATTTTTGTTATTATTTATATGTCATTTACAAAATTCAAGATCATATTAATTACATTTTTATTTTTTTAATCAAGATGACATTGATGTGGAGTATCTATAATTTTATTTATGACTAATTTTTGTCCGAGAACCTGACTGATCATCTTTAATAAGATCTTTCTTCTCAATTACAATTTTTTTTATCCATAAGATCCAAATCCGAAACCTTGTTTAAAAAAATTGAATTCATGACTGAAATTAACAATTTATTAATATTAATTAAAATTATACTCTTATCCGTTATAAATGTACCTATTTTTTTATTTTTAATTAAAATTTATACATATATTTATTATAGAATAGAAAGAGAAAATAATAAAATAAAAAATTTAACAACTATTTTATCATAATAAAAATTATTACAAAACAACTTTAAATAATAGATAAAACGGAAGGTAATACATATAATATATATATATATATATATATATATATAAATAAAGGAAAAAATAACAAATGTCAATATAATATTTGATAATATCCATCTCGAGTTAATTATCAAATATATTTTCTTTTTCAAAACAAAAACACTCACACATGGCTTTCATTGACCAAAACTAGCTCACTACTCTTTATAAACACCTCCCTCCCCCGGGGCATGCTCTCTTCCCATCCACCTTATTTCATTTGATTTCCAAGTCCCATTCCTTCCACAAATCTCACTGCTTCTTCTCCTTCTTCAACCCAATCATCTCAATTCTCAACCCTTCACTTCCCACCATTTCCTAACTAACCTTATTTCCAATACTTCAAGACACCACCACCCATCCTCCCTGCAAATTCCCCCACTTCCACCACCCACCCAGGCTTCCTTTCCTTTCATTTTCAATTTTCTCTCTCATATATTAATTTTCCAAACCTGCCCTACTTCAATTTCAGTCACCCAAACACTCAATCCTAAATGGACCCCAAACAATGCCGCCTGCCCAAACCCTAATTTCCCCTACCAACGACCCATGACCAATGGCGGAGCAAGAGCCGCGCCCGACGACTTCGGCCGCGCCGCCGCCCGCCTCGCGGTGGCGCAGCTCTGCGACGCCGCAGGGTTCCACGGCGCCACCGTCTCCGCGCTTGACGCCTTCGCCGACGTCGCCGTCCGCTACCTCCTCGACCTGGGTCGAACCACCGAGTCCCACGCCAACCACGCCGGCCGGTCGCAGTGCACCGTCTTCGACGCAATTCGCGGCATGGTGGACCTGGAAGCGCCGCGGGCCTTCTCCGGCGCCGCCTCCGGCGGCGGCATTAGAGAGATTATAAGCTTCGTCGAATCCGCCGACGAAATTCCGTTCGCCCAACCGATTCCTAACTTTCCGGTTGTTCAGGAACGACGTCGCATCATCCCGAGTTTTGATCAGATGGGTGAGGCTCCACCGGCGAAGCATATACCCGCGTGGCTACCGGCTTTGCCCGATCCTCACACATATATTCACACAGCCGTGTGGGATGAAAGAGTCTCTGATCCTCGCGAGGATAAGATTGAACAAGCGAGGCAGCGTAGGAAGGCTGAGAGGTCGTTGTTGAGTTTGCAGAAACGGTTGTTGCTGCGAAATGGGTCGGTGGAAGCAAAAGCAACAACATCATCTTCACCGAATAGTGCTGCTTTGGATCCTCAAGTGGTTGGTGAGGATGATAAGGTTGTTGATAAGGATGTTGAGAAGGTTGTTAAGGTTTCGGTTTTGGATGAGGCTGGTGGTAGTGGTGATGGAAAGCGTGTTTCGGTGTTGGAGGCGTTTGGTCCTGCAATTGAGATGCTTGGGAGTGGAGGGTTGTATGATGAGGATGATGGGTTGGGAGAGAAAGAAAAAAGTGAGCTTCCTGTGGTGAGGCCTACTGTGCATTTTAAGTTCAGGACTGGGAAGAAACTCATTGGGGAGTCCTTGGATATGAGAATTAGGAAGAAAGATGCGTCGCGAACGGCGGTGTTGGCTGGGAGAGAAGATGAGAAGGATGATAAGAAAAGGAGGGCTGAGTATATTCTCAAACAGTCCATGGAGAACCCTCAAGAACTCACTCTGTTGTAGATTGATTAGTTTATTTATTGCAAGGTTTTTAAATACGGTCCGCAATTGCAAATTTCGGCCACAATGTTAATGTTTTTGAGGTGTCTGCGCCTCACTGGTCACATTTGTCCGCAATTTCTTGCAATGTCGAGAAATGTGATGAAACTGCAACCGCAATTTAAAACCTTGATTTATTGACTTGTATATGATTGGTTTGCATTGAGTTGAGGGGGTGGTCGGACATTAAGGGATTTCTCATCTTCTGGTGAGGACTTTGTGACTTACCTGTAGAATCATTCTTAAAATGGTTTTAGAGAAGTTGAATTCGTTTCTTTTCTTGCTAGTGTAGCTCTAATTTGTGTATGGATTTTTTAACATAAAGCTCTTCTGTCCGTGGCTCATTGTAATTTAGACACCAAATTCAATTGAATCAATATACTGAATTTCCTGTGCTGTGATCTTCATTATGCTGCAATAATGGCTTTTTTTGGTGGCACCACTAGGTTGTGATAACCATTGTCTTTATAGAATAGGCTGTTCCTCATTGTGGTTTCTTTGATTTGTGTGATTATATCGTTGTTAATGCATTTTTTGCCAAGGAATACAAACAAGTATCCATTTTTATCTCCAAATTTGAATTTTAAATTGCTAGATTGAAATTAAGAAATTTAATGGGAATTTCGTTATGGTGTGGCTACTTCAAATCTTTAATTCTTACTTCTTTACTAGAGAAAAATATAATTGCAATATTAGTATTGAAGTAGATGTGTTTGGGAAAGGTATACTGAATGTGTGCCTGATATTTTCCAATTAATTGTTTCTTCCTGTTCGTGGATCAGTCTTTGTTTTATTTTGTAAACATGAGATAAGCTTAGTGCGTGTTTGAAAATGTGGTGGACCATGTTAAAAAAATCATGGTAACCTAAGATCTACTCTTTGATGTGGTGAAAAATCATGGTGAGACACCATGATTTTGGGTTCTCGCTGCCAATTCAAATACACTGTTAGTAAGTTTTCCCTTGTACATCTTCTAGTGATAATAATGACTACTTTTTCTCCCATCATCTGTGCTGATAACCTGCACTGTTTTCATTTCTGCTGGTAGTTGCATCAGGATAAGTTGGCACTGTCATCTTTGTGTGCCTATGGCTCCATGCTATGAAAATAAATTACAGGCAAGGGCCACAATATCTAAATCATGTGTATCTTATAGGATGTTTGCTTTAGATTTTGTTTTATAACCTCCTGCAAGCAAGGTACTTGTTTAATAAGGCTCTACTCCACTTCTTCTAATTATATGTGGTTGAGTTCTACTTGAGTTATGGGTACAGCCTACTATGTAATACTAATTTATAATAATATATGATGCTACAAAACAGTATTTTGATGCAACTTTTTCACACAATTCATATTTCATAGTACTGAATTGTTTCTAACTGATGCTTGTTTTACTTTATTGATTTTATACCATGTTGCTTATTGATTGAGGCACTCTGCAAAGGCACCTCATCTTATCATGCAATGCATTTGCCATAGGTCTTCTGTAGCACAATGATTGCTTTTGGTAATATCTTCATGCCAAAAACTATTAGTCATATGAGCTTTGTTAGTAATGTTATGTATCAGTCCTTGCTAATAAAAGCATTCTCTTTGTTTTTCTTTCCCCCTTTCTGCATATAACTTATAGCAGACCACTCATCAAAAGGGTCTATGTCAGGAGAGATAAGCAAAGGGTAAAGGGAGGAACTGATACAGATGTGAATAATAACTGAATAACTGATTGTACAGGGGTGGATAACTACCTAAAAGAATTAGTATAAATAAGAGGAGAGTAGTACACAGGGAGATCTAGAGTTGTACTTGAGGAGAGTGTGAGGTACTCTTGAATATACCTTAGAAGTGCAATTCTCTTGCTCTAGTCGCATTAGCTAGGGTATAGAAATACTGGTTTTCTCAATTTTTTTTTTTATGAATTCTTGCCCCAACCCCAGTTGAACTAACAGCCAGTATCAGAGCTATACTTCAGTGTGGTGCCTGTCTGTTTGAAATAGTGTAGACTTTCTGTTATAAACCTCTTAGTGTCTTGCATCATACCCTTCCAATGGAAAACTGCTGCAACTCGTTTGAATGTGCAAAACATCCCCACATGACCTCCCATGGCAATGTGTGGAATTCTTGTAGGATTAAAGGTATCCTAGAAGAATTTCTAGGAAACACTAGCTTGTCATGATAGAATAGTTTTCCTCACTTTACTTTTAATGAAATGTCTTTTAAGGTAGTTATTGTATAAGTTAACAAGTTTATTGTAAATCACAGTTTGTGATTAGATAATAGTGTAAAAATTATCTACTTTATTTTGTATTGCCCAAAGATGAGTGGTGAAGCAGAAAAATTGGAGCCTGAAATGGTTGAACCAGCTAGATAACCGTCCCTGAAGGAATGAACGTCAAACACGAGAAACTTTTTATTTTTTGGTAAGAACACGAGAGCCGTAACAGTTTCTTTGGAGGCACTGACGTTTTAAGTGCAAACTATTTTAAAGTATGATGTACCATTGGATGACTAGCGGTTGTAAAATTGAAGTGATGCACCATTTTGGGTGCTGCATATAATGTCCTTAGTACACAATTTGAGAAATTGTTATAAGGAAATCTTTTTAGAAAGTTTTTTCAAAATTATAAGAAATGCCGACAATTTATTTTGTATAAAAGAATGGTAAAATGTAAATTATATATCTTTTCCTTCACAACTTAGTGGCATTCTAAGTGTCAGTCCCAAAGCATTATATGCGTCAACGATGTGGTTAATTTAAACTCGCTTTCTTTGCAATAACAGCTTTCAAAACCATTATAAAATTGAAGTGCTGCACCATTCTGGGTGCTGCACAGACATCTCAGTAAAAATATAATGAACGTGTTTGCATAAATGTTCAATTAAACGCAATCAGCGTTCATCCAAAAGCTTCCCCTCCCTTGCTTCTGCATTTTTGCCTCGGAATGCATGAAATGTCCGTTAAACGTCGGTTATCCAAACACACTGAATGTTTTGCCACATGAATAGAGACGTATTGAAAACAATTATTTGCAACCTAACCAAGCTCAAGCAATTTTTCAACTGAATAGACGAGATCATTTGCCTTTATTTTACACATTACCATTCTATAGTCCTATAGTTAAAAGATGGCCAAATTAAAGGCTATCTCATCATAAATATTAAGAGTCTCTAGCTGTAACATACTGTCAAAATTAAGAAGACGGGTAGGTGCCCAGTACAGAAATGTAAGGTATGAAGCTACAGAAGAAATCTGCAAAAACTCATACATCAACCGGCACTGATATCAAAATCAAATGCACAAATAGATTATTCATTTTTTGAGGAAAGATTTTTCTTCCTCGTATAAGAAATGAAGTTACTTGGTCTGATTATATAAAAGTTCTCAATGCTTCAGCTTCACATCCATTTCCACAGGAAATACTTTGTATCGATGGTTGAAGATCATGAAGTCCAGGTTGGAAGGTAAAGTAACAATCCTGCATCCAAGGTAACAAACCAGGTGATTGGGGATCCACTACTTCCATAACAAGTCATATCACCAGTAGAATCAGACTAAGTTACTCAATTACGAAGTTTCTATACCTCAAGTATGAACCAAGTGCAACCAAGAATACAAAGGTTTTGGAATGAGAAAATTACTTTGACAAGGAACAAATATATTAATAACATTTTGACACTTTTTGCAAACTACTCTTAACATCCTTTCCAATGCAATGTTTTATCATCAAACGTCACTTACGCCACTCCTTTTTTATCTCATATGGAGGTAACAACAAATGATCCAATAATAACAAATATGTGTAAAATGGTGGTAAAGTATTACTTGGTATTTTATTAGGCAGCATGCTTTTATACAAAAACAATAATATATTCTGCATCATGCCATATTTTATTGGAGGCAACTAACACTTGTATGGCTGACTAAGTAGAAAACTGTTTAGTAAATTGTTATATCAATGAAATAAGTCATATTATATCAACGAAATAAATCTTATAAGTATGTGGATGGGGATATCAATGGTTGAACCATTGAGCTTGACCTTTCTGGTAATATTCATGTCGTGCTGAGGAACTGTCAAATTTTCCTTTTATTTTTAATTATTTTATAGACAATAGCAAATTGAGCATATTTGTCAAATCCAGTTACCTAGCATCTAATCCACAGGATTATGAATGAAGAGTCAAACATAAGTAGCTTAATGGTCCTACTCCTATGGCAAATTAATGGACCCTTGCTTTTGCATAATGAAAGGGGAATAAATTCCCCTTGTTTGGGTGTTGAAGTTAGCAAAGGAGGGAAATTAAGAAGCTGAAAACAAAGCACATTTTATTAAGGTTACAGGTTGGAGATTGTACAACAATAAAGAAGAAAACATAAAAAGGAAATGTACAGATACGCTGCAAGCGCGGAACACTTTCCACTCCCTTCCCCTATATAAAAATCTTCCAAGCAAGCATACTTTTCCCTCCCCTTTTCTTACCCCTCCTTATCTCCCATTCATACATATTAGTTAGTCCAATTCATACATTGCTACTAGAATAAACGATAGAAATAATCTAGTTTCTAGGTCAAATGTGAGTACAAACACAAGCTTTTCCCCTAATAAGGAGTTTCCGCCTTCAAAACAAACGGAATAACAATTTGAAACCTAAATTGCCTCATAAAAGTGTGTAACACAACCAATATATCACCATAACTGAAATGCCACAACCTGTAACTGCCTAATCCGAAATTAATATAAGAACAACTGCCTAACAAAGAATTATAATTTTGTAATTCTGAACTTGGCCAATCAAAATAGAATTAATTAATCCTCATGTCAATAAATTATTCCTCTAGTTTGAGAGGAAAGAGGAAGAATAAATAAGTATAGAAATGAAAGAAAACCATAAAGTAATCCCATCTACTGAACATGAGATTTTACATGATCATTTAACCCAAACAGAATGAATATTTACTAGTTTACTCTTGCCTAAAAGTATTTGTTTATCTCATCAGTTTCCAAACTCCTAACAAGCAAGGTGATTAAAGATGATTTTGAATATTTACCGAGTGGGATAAGCTTTGTTGTTCTTGTTGTTGTTTGCTTCTACCTTCCCACCAAGGATGGATAGGTGGAAGTAAATCTTTTGCCAAACCTATTAAACTTCCACACCAACTCTATTTCCACTTCAATTTAGTTTCACTCCTTGCTATCAAGTATGTGTTAAATACCTCAGTGGGGTTTGAATCAGTTAGCAAAAGAAATAGTAGTTAGTAACTGGTATGATTAGACAGCTTAGTTGGGGGTTGGAAGAACCCAGGTATCTCCTGGAGGAGTCTGTATCCACATTTCCTCATCTCTGTCCTTGTATCTCTTCAATTCAGGTCAAGAGGCAGAAGTTTCTGTCAATACAATTCCCATTTCTTATATTCTAATCCACTACGATCAGTATGCTCTATCACTAAATGAAGGACCAATAAATACACCAGAACTGATTGAAGGTAGACCAAGCTTTAAAGGAAAAGACAGAGACATAGTAAGAGCAAGTAATATAATGCATCCTATAATATATTTTGAGCACTATCGCAGAAATAACTCTTTTGAGTTCTGAGTCCCACAATGAACTTTTCATTCTAAGCTCACGTTTCACCACTCATCCAAATAATAAATCCACCACCTCAAACATAAACTCTCTTCCAAGATTAATTTTCTATAATCAAACCTCCTCAAAAGTCATTCTCCACCCAATATCCAAACAAGACTAACAAGCACATCTAGTTTATGACTATGCCAAGACTAACTCAGTGTGAGGCAACTAAACCATAACCTTGGAACAAGAAGCTATTTGAGAACTAGTTTGCCAAGTTCACATTAACCTCCCTTTCTAACCATCTTGATTTCCAAACCTTCTCTATTTCCATTATTCTACTATTTCAGGCTTTCAGTCCTCTTACCCATGCAACATAACTTGATCAAGGTACACCAAACATAAAACAGGCAACATAATCACATAGCAAAAACAACTTATGTCAGCTATAATAACATTGCACCTAAATCACTATGTTCATTCCCAAAGTCAAAGGAAGGATATCATCTTTCATCGGATCAAGTTGCTAGTTCTCAAAATTTAGAACAACCACTAGCTAATAACACTTGGAGTAAAAAAAAAAAAAAAAAACAAAAAAATCTATGCACCCTATTGCCCTGAGGCTCCATGGTATGCAACGGTAAGGAGGAGGGATATTGTACGCAGCTTTATCCTTGCATACGCAAAGAGGCTGTTTCTGAATTCGAACCATGACTAACAAGTCATCAAGACACAACTTTATCACTGTGTCAGGGCTTAAATTCAAATCAAATCAACCACAAGCTCAAATTCACATTCACTAGAATCAAACCTTAAAAAACAAAACAAGGAATATTTACCTGTTCTCTTCAGAGTGAGGGTGGATGGACAAAAATTTCCCTGGCACGATTAGTGCAGCCCACATGCAAAGAACTAACCCCAGAGTCACCTCAATCACCACCTGCAATTCCCAAAATCTAAGATTAACAAAATTCCAATAAATCACAAATAAACCTCACCTACCCAAAATCAATACCCACATTCAAAGGAGGCCCTGAAAACTCTTCCTCCGTAATCTTCAACAAACCCCTGTCTGCAACCAAACCAAACCCGAATTTCAGTTCAGATCCGCGTGCATCAAACAAACCCCTGAAGCTTTTTTCTCTCAACAAAGTTCATATACATAAAAATAAGATAAAAATAAATAAAATTAATGTAAACTACAGAGAGGGATGCGTACATTGGATGGTGGAATATGCGGCATGAAACAGAATGAGAAGCCCGAGGAATCCGACAACAAAACCTAAACCCATTGTTTTTTTTGTGCAATCTACGTTGGTGACGGTTGACCTAGACGAGACAACTACAGAAAGATCGGAAAATTCGAGGAGGATGAGTGACACCACAATGTTCCAACTGCAATTGCGAAATTATTAGCTTTAACTTTTTACTCCTAAAAATATTCTGTTTTCACTTTTCCAGTTAATTGGACTATTCTAAATTTCTATCTCTCATCATATGCTAATATTATTTTTCTCTCTTAATTACACGTTTCACCCTTTATGTTTTGGTTTTTTCTTTCAAATTATCTATTTAGTCTTTTATTTTTTATTTTGTTTTTGTTTTTTAAATTCATTTTAATTTTTTATATTTAAAAATATCAAAATAATCCTTCTGACTATTTTGAATTAACACCATTAATGACTAAAAACCTTCATAAAATATATCATTTTTTTCCTTCTTCCTCCCTCCATCAAACCCCACTACACGTTCATCATCACCCCCGCCACCCATGCGCTCTTCAATGTTGCCATCACTGTGTTCATCATCTTCCTCCGATTCAACGTGTTCCCTGGCATCACGCTGTCCAACAGTATCATCGCAAACACCAACACTCTTTCCTTCTCCCCCTCTTTTCTCCTTCCCTCCCACGTTGTACTCATTCTCCTCCTCTGCCACCTCCGCCATGAACGCCTGAGACGCTGCCAACAGATTCGCCCACAGCACCGACGACTTGCATGGACTAAGCGACAGCGATAGCCCCTCCACACAACCCGTCGTCCTCATCACCATTTCAGACTCGCCGGCGGTGACTTCCACGCCACGGCGGCACTCACTGCCGTGGTCGATTCTCTGCCGAACGAATCTGGCATCGTCGCTCGGACCAGAGTCCCGATCTGGTGTGTGTCTAGAGAAAACATCGAGAGAAATTCTTGTTGGAAGTGGAAGTCCCACATCGGTGGGCTTCCAACAAGTGAGAGGTGTGGTGTGCTATAAATACACACCTCCTCCACCCTTTGTATCCATCCCAAAACCAAGAGAGAATAAATATAGAGACAAGTTCTATTGTAAGGTTTCTTCTTGAGTGTATTCTCCTAGTATAAGAGAGAGTGGTAAATTTGTACTCTCCTTATTTTAGAGAGAGGTGTGGAAATTTCTTCCACTTAGTGAAAATTCTTCTGTTCTTGTCCCTTGGTTTTTCCCTTATTTGTTGAGGGTTTTCTACTATAAATTTGTGTGTCCATTTCTCCTTTTCTCATCTCTTATTTTAGCTGTGTG
>PYAF01005734.1:802705-833904 GCA_007407185.1 Glycine tomentella
TGGTAAATTTGTACTCTCCTTATTTTAGAGAGAGGTGTGGAAATTTCTTCCACTTAGTGAAAATTCTTCTGTTCTTGTCCCTTGGTTTTTCCCTTATTTGTTGAGGGTTTTCTACTATAAATTTGTGTGTCCATTTCTCCTTTTCTCATCTCTTATTTTAGCTGTGTGTGTTATCACTTCGTCACTCTGGTACCTAACAATTCTTAGGTGCACTTGGAGCAAGCAAGACATTTTTCTTGCTCTGTATCATTTATTATGTAACATGTAAGTAATGTAGGTCATTATTGTCTTCTACATTAATGAGTCTTTTTAATTCTTCTAAAACATTAATCATAATTAATTCTTCTACATCAAAGATTACAAAGAATAATTATTTAAAATTTTATATTAATTGTTATAATATTATTAAATTATTATTAATTTAATATAATCAAAGGATATGAAGGGATACGAAGAGTTTAACACCTCTGCTATAGTACTTAAACCAGGGGAACTCAAACCAGTTTAACACCTCCACCTCCGTTGCATTCTTTTCCAATTCACACGGTCCCAGGTAACATTCTTTTCACTTTTAGTATGTCAATAATATTTGTTTTACTTTTATTATTATTATATGTGTAGGCATGGAATTATTACATGATATTTAACAACCTATTTCAAGTGATGATGATGAAGTTATTCACATTGAACATGAAAAAGATGCAGTAATAGATTGTGATGGAGGAGTAAGTCAAGTTAATCCAATTAATCGTGATTGTGAAATTAAATTGTTTGTGGGTAAGATTGTGGGTAATATAGAGGAAGCGTATAAGTTATATTGCGACTATGCGCATGATTTAGGTTTTAGTGTTCGAAAATATAAACAGTATTATTCAGGAAAGCCTTCAAAGTTAAAAGGAAAAGAATTTTGTTGTTGGAAGAGAGGATTTAAATACAACAAGCGCTCATATGAGGAAACTTTCAAGAGGCATGATAGTAGAACTGGATGTGAAGCAATGATAGCTTTTGTACTTAATGAAGATGAGACATGGATAGTGACTAAGTTCATAGAGGAGCACAATCATATTTTGCACTACCAGAAGAAAGGCACTTATTATAATCTGCACGGCGTGTTTCTAAGGAAAAAGGAACGACTTTGATGTCAATGGTCAATGCAGGGATTCCAACAACTAGTGCATTCTCATATTTAGTTGATGAAAGTGGTGGAGCTGAAGTTGTGGGCTTTTCAAAAAAAGACTGTTATAACTATATTAATACCCAAAAAATGGTATTAATTGAGGCTGGTGACTCTCAAAGCTTGATAAATTATTTTAAGCGCAAGATGGAGGATGAGGGTGGAATGTTTTATTGGGATGTACAAGTTGATCAAGAAGGACGAATGACAAATTTTTATTGGAGAGATGCTCAATCAAGGACTGATTATGATTTTTTTGGAGATGTAGTAGTTTTTGACACTACTTATCGCATAAATAGATATAATCTAGTATGTGCACCATTTGTGGGAGTGAATCAGCATTGGCAAAATATTATGTTTGGATGTGCCTTTTTATTAGATGAGACAACTTCATCATTTGAGTGGCTCTTTAGTACATTTTTGAAATCAATGGGTAATCAGCCACCAAAAACTATTTTTACAGATCAAGACCAAGCAATGGCAAAAGCAATTGAGAAGGTTTTTCCTAATACATCTCATCGGTTATGCTTATGGCATATTTCTAAGAATGCACCCTCACATTTAGGTGGATTAAATAATGATCAAGGTTTCCATCGTTTGTTCAATAAATGTTTGCAAGGATGTGAATTGCAAGAAGAGTTCGAAGAAACATGGAAAAAGATGATGATGAAGGGTGATGCTAAACAGCGCAGTTGGCTGCATAACTTGTACAAAATTAAAGAGAAATGGTGCACAGCTCTTAACAAGCATACTTTTGATGGTGGTATAAAGTCTTCTCAAAGGAGTGAGAGCACAAACAATGTTTTGAGTGGGATTGCTAACAAGTCTACTTCTCTTACAAAATTTGTTATGGGCTTTGAAAATTTTGTTTCAAGATGGCGTACAAGTGAAGCAGAAGAGAATTATAATTGCCATCAAAGTAAGCCTCCACGAAATTATACAAGCTAGTTGAAAATGAGTATCTTGAAGCAAACATGCATAGTAGTATCTTGAAGCATGCATCTGATGTATATACTCACAAGTTATACAAGCTAGTTGAAAATGAGTATCTTGATGGTACAGGTGCTTGCGATATCAACGAAATTGAAGCAATTGGCACTTTACACAAATTTGAATGTCGAATGCAAGGAAAGGACTCAAATGTGCATATTGCTTATATTGATATATCTTCATTGGATCTATCTTGTACTTGTGCAAAATTTGTGACATTAGGAATTCTTTGCTGTCATCTATTTGCTGTTCTCAAGCAAAAAAATATATCCAAAATTCCTAAAAAATATATCCAAAAGAGATGGTCTAATGAAACAAGGAAAAGGGTCCACACTTATAATGGCAGTGCAACACCTAAGGATTCAAATGAGGCTGAAATAGTTTTTCGAAATCGTGCAATGAGATATGCATATGATTTGATACATATAAGCCAAGGAAAAAAGGAGTCAAGACAACTTATGTGGGAGATTTTAGATAATGGTTATGAGGCACTTGAAAATCTGATGAATAAATTATCATTTGACACAAATTTTTTGAGGAAAGGATGATGTCAAAGGAATTGCATGTGAAGCCAATGAAACACCCATCTTAGATCCTCCTATGGCAAAGACAAAAGGAGCTCCTAGCACCAGGAAAAAAGGTCACTTCGAGAAAAAAGGAAAACAAGCAATGAGATGAGGAAAACAAAAAGTTGTTATTAGTAAGTATATTTATCATAATAAATAAATGTGAATTTGTTATGAGTGAGCAAATCTGCTAGTGTATGTGTTAATATGTTTTAATGACTTGTATTTATATAATATTTTTATTTTATTATTTTCAGGGACAACAAAGCAATCTAACTTATCTCAAGAAAGTCAAAGAAATGATGCTCAGCAAGTTACCGCATCACCAATGTTTCAAACAATCGCCTCACTACCTTATTTTGGTTATTCAACTGAACATCATGGCATGCAATTCTACCAAGTAATATATAAGTTTAAAAAATAGTATTTTTTTCCCTTTATAATCTAGTATACAATATACTGATTTCAATTTTATTTTTTTTACATAGGCTTCTCCAAATAATATGACCACTTTTAATGGATCAAATTTTTCATTTATGTCTACATTACAAGGTGTTGGTGGTTTAAAATTTCCATCTGAGGTAATTTTTATTTTAATTAAAACATTATTTTATATCATCATTTATTTGTTCAGTACTTCTCTCTCTCTCTCTCTATATATATATATATATGCATATTACTAACAAATTTTCATATTTTAGGATACTATTAATTATCAATGGAGACCTCCACCTATGTAACCAGTGACCATATTATTCGACAAAATGCAATAAAAGTTGATAGTTAAAGACCTATTTGATTTTATGTGTTCTTAATAGGCCTTGTATATATAAGGCCATATTATTATTGTTTTACTTTATTTTGAGAGCTATGACGCTTAATTTCACTTGTTCTTTTATTTGGATTCAATTATGATTATTGAACAACTATCAAAGTTAAATTTAAATGAGAAGTCATTAATTCTAAATTTTATTTCCTTCATTTGTTTTATTTGTATATCATTTAAATATTAATGACAAGCCACACATCAACTCCTTTTTACCATGTCTCCTTCCCTTCATTTAAAAACTATAATTTATTTTTAACAAGTTATTGTTTAAAAAAATTAATGGCTTATTTCTCTTATTTATGGTGAAGACAAAAAGTAGAACATGTCCAAATAGTGAAAAGAACGTACAACAAAATGAAAAAAAGTTGGAGCAGAAATTTACAGTAATTTTTGAAATATGTGAGGTATAATTATTTGAAAATTTTAATTGAGTGTTTACTGAATACAATACTTATGATAATAAAAAGATTTAATTTTTTTAACTGTTATAATATTATTAGACTATTTAAAAAATATATATTTAATAATTTAATTATTAATTAATAATAATTTAATAACATTATAATAATTAATATAAAATTTTAAATAATTATTCTTTGTAACCTTTGATGTAGAAGAATTAACTATGGTTAATGTTTTAGAAGAATTAAAAAGACTCATTAATGTAGAAGACAATAATGGTCCACATTGCTTACATGTTACATAATAAATGGTACAGAGTAAGAAAAATGTCTTACTCTAGATGCACCTAAGAATTTCTCAAACATCAGAGGGGACAGATCTTGTGAGATTGGCCACTCAACACGTGTCGTACCATTGGCCAATGTAAATACCTCAAGCAGTCAAGAGATCTATTTTTACATCTGAAAAAGTCCCGCGTCTCACGTTTTCTTTTCTGGTTATGAAATTCAAAAAATTATATTTCGTGTCAGTTTTTAGTGACTAATTTTTAAATCATTTATAAGGTTAGTTGAAAACAAAGTGAATGCCCAGGTCAATTTTTTAAAATATAAAAATTAAAATAAAATATTTAAAAGATAAAAGATCAAAAAATCAAAAAAAGAGATTCAATATTATGTATTGAAGATGACAACTCAAACCTTCACGCTATTTAGCACCATATTTTGAGTCACATGTCTACCATTTTAAAGGGACGGTGGCAAAAGTGTCACGTTTGGAAAAAACAATTCCTTGAATGCCACGTCCAGCATATATTTTGTCGAAATGCCATGAGTGGTACTTCTGCCAGTGTTTGCGAAATTGGATGGCTGATGTGGCGATGCGCAATTGGCTGAGCAGGAAGGCGATAGCACCAGCAAAAAAATAAAACAGAAAATAAAATATTATTTAAGTATTTTTTTACTACTTTTTCTGTTTTATTTTTTTGTCATTGAGTATTTTGTATTTTAAATTTTGAATATATTTATTATTTATGTAGTTTTAGTTTTTAAATAATATTTAGGTACCTATGATCAAAAACATTAGGTTAGAGGATATGTAGTGTTAGGTTTTGTTTTTACTACTTTTTCTGATTAAATTTAAAATGATTAAATATAAAATGATAATATTGACTATAAAATAAAATATTATATATATATATTAGAAATTATATATAAATAATTTATATATACCGATAAGATTCAACATAATTAATATAAATAAATAAGATTAATTTATGGTGTTACTCTCACGTGTCAACACGTAATTCGCAACTCCCTCCAGCGAATTACGCCACGTGTTTGCCCCGGGCTGCCCGACACCATTTTCGCAAAGCTTACCAGCGAAATTCGCTGGTGTCAGCGCCTTCCTGCTCAGCCAATCGCGCATCGCCACGTCAACCATCCAATTTCGCAAACACTGGCAGCGAAATACCATCCGTGGCATTTTGGCAAAATATATGCTGGTCATGGCATTCAAGGAATTGTTTTTTCCAAACGTGACACTTTTGCCACTGTCTCCATTTTAAATAAGTCATTTGGTCTTTTTTTATTCCGTTTCATCTCTTATGTTTTAAAAACTCAAATTTAATCGTTTATATTTTTTTAAAGTAAGTCAAAATAGTTTTAGATTTTGGAACATAATTTTTAAATTTTTTAGTACTAATATTTAATATAAAAATTATTTAATTAAATTCACTTACATAAAATTTATAAAACTCCAACAAATATAATTAACATTTAAAATAATATATTTTTCTTTGAATTCAATTAGAACACAAGTTGTGTAAATTCTATACAAATGACGATCTAGATATGTTTGTATAATTCAAACATATTACATGATTATAGGTGAGTATTATTTCAATATTGTGGGAAACATCTCAAACATTTTAGAATGTATTAAATTCTTAGAATACTAGTTCGTACTTATGTGATTGTAGGTTCATTTTGACGCATATTTCAAAATTACTTTTTGTATGCTTTTTTCATTCCAAGATAAGTGTCGAATTTTAAAAAAAAATTTGTTACAAAATAAGTGTCATTTAAATTTTTAATATGTAATATTAATTAATTTTTTCACTAATATCATTAATAAATGTCACTTTAATTTTTAATGTAATATTAAAACTAAGGTTAATTTTGTAAAAATTATCACTCCTTTTAATCTATTTAATAATTTTTCTTACTATTTGTAAAAAAACCCTAAGCAAGACTTATTTTAGGTTAGAGAGATATTAAGTTGAAATATACTAAATCCATTAATGCATGATTGTCATCTAATTAACAAATGTTAAATTTATTGAATTTTATAGTCATTACTTTAAAAAATATTAGTTATGATTTAAATATTTTTGATAAGTTATATTTATTAAAAGATTTAATGTGTAATTGTAATTTATTTAAATGTTTTCGGTAAGAATATTATTAAAAATGATTAAGATTAATGTCATTATAATTTTTTTAACTTTCATTTTAATTTTGACTTGATATATTTATTTGTTAATCTTACTTTATGTAAATAGCAAGAAATAAGAAGAAAAAAAATTTAATAAAAAATGTTATGTTTTTTTAATAGGCAAAAAAATGTTTAAATAAGCATATATATATGTGTGTGTGTGTGTGTGTGTGTGTGTGTGTGTGTGTGTGCCCGCACGTGTGCGCACGCACGCATGCGTACATGTGTGCGCATGCATATGTGTGTGTACTTGCATTCTTGTACATAAATATGTGTTTAAAAACATACACACACATACACACACACACACACACACACACATATATACCTAGAGCCTAAGATGCCAAATTGACTAGTCATCAATGAGGTCGTAAACGACGACAACTCCGTCATCGCACTGCACTCGGACACTATGGAGAAGCTCCAACTCTTCTATGGCGACACTATTTTGCTCAAGGTAAATGATTAAATGCAAGAAGAGGAGTTTGAGTTGAGGTGTTTGGTAACCATTTGTGTTTTTTGGTCCTTCATGGAAAGAAAAGAAAGGATGCAATTTGTATTACGCTTGTTGATGAGACATGTGAGGTGTCCAAGATACTTATGAACAAGGTAGTGAGGACACTATTTTGTTTTATTCCTTCTAGTATTTGTATTTTTTATTTAAAGTCTTTATAATATTTTGTTTAATTTTGTATTAGTGTCTTTGAAAAATGTTTGATAAAGACTAATAACATACTCTTTCAACTTCAAATATCTTTTTTCATTATTTTTTCACTTTATTTAATTTCATGGCTAACCAACCTAAATCTTATGAGTCGTAAGCTTCCATTTCTTTCTTAGATCTCAATTTCATCGATTTTCTTATTACTAAATCTAAATTCAATTTTCTTGTATCTTTAAGCAAGGGAACAAAGAAGAACTTTAGCACAACGATCTTGGACCACAATAAGGCATGAAACTAACTCATCATTAGCAAGGTTATAGAAGACAACAACTCTGTCATCTATCTCGCACTCACAACATGGAGAATCTTCAATTCTTTCATAGTGACACCATTTTCCTCAAGGTAAACATGATAGGTGAGTTGTAAAGTGAAAGACAACAAAGTCTGGGATGTTTAATAATTTATAGTGTTTAGGGGAAAAATTAGAGATACAATTTGTAGAAATAAATTATGGAAAAAGAATGACTAACAATGGTCAATGATTTTCGATTTGATTTAAATATATCAAGATCCATACTATAGATTGCAATGGAGAACAGATCTTATGAGTACTTGCAAAAAAATTACCTATGATAAGTAGGCTAATTAATTACCAGCTTAATGGGTAAAGGTACACGTACATGTAATCACTAAAAAAAATGATGGGGAGAATGTGAGTATGAACACCTTAATTTCCATCCAGCCCCACACCTACAATTATATGTACATGTGTGCACATGCATATATGTGCATGTACTTGTGTTCTTGTGCATAAATAAACGTATGTGTTAAAACACACATACATACATAGGTAACTTGACCATTATATATATATATATATATATATATATATATATATATATATATATATATATTACACATGCATTTATACTTGGAGTGCAATAAGGCATTGAACTGACTCGTCGTCAACAAGGCCATAAACGACAACAACTCTATCATCGCGCTGCACCACGACACTATGGAGAAGCTCCAATCTTCCATGGCGACACTATTTTGCTCAAGGTAAATGATTAAACGCAAAAAACATAATTTAGGTTGAGGTGTTTGGTAACCATTTGTGTTTTTTGGTCCTTTGTGTGGAAAGAAAAGGAATGATGCAATTTGTATTACACTTGCTTATGAGACATGTGAGAATCCCAAGATACGGATGAACAAGGTTCTGAGACACGATTTTGTTTTAGTTCTTCTAGTACATCTATTTTTCTATTTAAAGTCTTTATTATATTTTGTTCATTTTTGTATTAATGCCTTTGAAAAATATTTGATAGAGACTAATTATTTATGTATTTTAAAGACTTAAATTATATATATATATATATATATATATATATATATTAGAATGACTAAAACAAAATAGCAAGGATAAAAAATAAATTTTTGTTTCTATTTGGAACTCAACAACAAAGTAAAATTATTAGAGACTCGAAATAAATTTTACTAATTTATCAGGGACCAAAATATATTTAAATCTATATATATTTAGGTTTGTGCCATTTATAACAACATTATGAGGTTGGTTTAGTGGGAAGTTGTGCATATTCTTAATTCTTAATGAAAGGTCCGTATACTTTTAATTTTTGGATCAATAACTAAAAGACATATTATCAAATAAAAAAATTGTACATTTAATAATGTAATACACTTAACATATCATGCTCTTTAAATCCCTATTATGAAAACTTACTTATCACTATTGTTATTGTTGTCATCACCATAATTACACTATTGTTACTGTCACCACTATTGCTACCAATGTTATCAAACTCAGATCGGTTATCGACTCGGTTGGGATATTGGATTAGGGATCAACCCATTGAGTCACCAGTTGACCTGCATGACTCAGTTTATATTAAAAAAATCTAAATAATTTCATAACATGTAACTTTGTACACTTAGGATTTAAAGTTTAATAAAATTCAACATATTTAGAAGTATATATAATTATGATTTTGTTTAAAATTTTGAACATGCAACATAATTTTTTAGAATTCAATAAACAACCTTAAGCTAAAATTTAAAATATATATCATTGTGGTATAATGACTGACATAATCTAATACACACAAATTAATTAAGTAAAAAATAAAAAATGACAACAACTTTATCATCAAAAAATAAAAAATGACAACAACTTTATCATCTCAAATCTTAAGACGCGATTATGATTGATAAAACAAATAAGCTAATCTATAAACAACACAAATGTAAAATATAAATTAAATTTTCTAATATGAGTGATGTTGTTTAACTTTTAAAAAAAAAACTCAAAAATGCATGACCCGTTGAGCCAACCGGGTCATCGAGTCACCAAGTCGCGCCGAGCCACATTGGGTCGCATGTGCAATCGATCAAACAAGTTGCTCGGACCGGTTGGGTGCCCAATCCCAGGCCAATGGATTGACCTAGCTGATTTGGGTCAAGTCCAATAACTATGGTTGTTACTATTGTTGTAGTCACCACTATAGTCGCTATCACTGTCACTACTACTATCACTTTTGCCACAACCATTGTTACCAATATCACCACTAACCAGGGGCGGATCCAGAAAATAAATCAAGGGGGCACTCAAAAATTCAAATACATATTCAGAAAAATAATTACAATATCATCCTTCTAGGATTTATTTTTTGGAATTCTTTCATAATTGCATTATTATCAATGCTTTCAAATACATCTTTTTCAATATAAGACACTAAACAATCATTCAACCATTCATCCCCCATCCGATTACGAAGTGCAGTCTTGATGTATTTCATAGCTGAAAATGTTCTTTCCACATATGCAGTTGCTACAAGCAAAGTTAATGCTAACTTTATAAGTATATAAACTAAAGGATACACAATATGTTTTTTCTTTTCAACCGTCCTTTTGGCAAGATCAGCTATTCCTTGCAAATTCAAGAAATCATGATCACTTTGCACATCAACAATATACGTGTCAAGCTGATATTCAAGCATGACAAAATCATTCAAATCAAAATCTGAAGGATAAAAGCCAGCAAATTCACACAACTTATTCTTGTCAAATGCCGAGAAAGAGTTGCACAGATTTAAACATGTCATGCATTTCAGTAAATTCGAACTAACTTCACTGAAACGATCATTCAACTCTTCAAGTTGAGTATCTATCACTGGATAAAATATATCAACCTTAAAGCGATGCAGATGAGTAACTGGTCCTCTACGTTTTGCTCTCCCTTGTAATGCAAATACACTTTCCATATCAGGGGTATCTATATCATGTTTGATACAAAATGAAGAAGTCTTCTGAAATAGATTATCCCACCCATTATCTCTTGTCTGCTGTAATAACACCTTTGAAACTTTTACAAGATTCATAGCATTCACAATATCTTGATCTTTTCTCTGAAGTGCTTGGGACAACTCATTCGTTATTGCTAAGACCTTCATCATCATGTTCAAAAGTAATACAAATTCAAAAGTTTGCATATGCATCATAAGGCCAGAGGCTTCAGACCTTTTTGCATACATAAGAGTTGTATCATCTTTTATAATTTGTAGCACATCAAGCACAAGATCAAACAATGTATACAAACTTACCAATGATCGGTAATGTGAGCTCCAACGTGTGTCTTCTGGTCGTAACAAACTCATTTCTTGATTCAAGCCTCTCCCTGATTGAACATCATCACTTGCAATACCTTTGACCATCTCATCAAATTGTTTTTTCTCAAAATATATGCTCTTTTACAAGAAACACTAACTGCATTATACACCAATGGTATAAAATTATAGAAGTCAATTAATGGAAAATCGTATTTACAATTATAATTATCATGTGAAATCGTGTTCCTAAATATCAATTATCCATTCTCGTAATTAATTAGAAATTTACCCATTTCAGTAATTAATTAGAAAAATTGCACTAATGTGATTGAAAAAGAACCTATTTCATTCTATTAGAAACATCTCCATTATTCTAGAACATTCGAAATTCTTAAAATAATCAGGAAGTTTTATCATTCCATAAACTTGATTTAAGAGCAAAATAACAAATAAAAAGCACGCTTCTTTTCTTTTTGTTAGGTAACAAGAAACGTACCCCATTCCCTCACTTTATAAATATCCAGTGACCTACCCATCTTCCCAACTTCCAGATCCCATTTTCCCATTCATTCTCTTTCAACTCTCTCTTCAATTCCATCATGGCGAACCAACCCGAGTCCTCCGATGCGTAAGATTCCTCTTCCATCTCAGATCTCAATTCCATCCATTTTCTTTTTTTCACCATAAAATCTATCTGATTCTGTTTTTTCAGTAAGGGAACGAAGAGAGACTTTAGCACGGCGATCCTGGAGCGCAAGAAGGCGCCAAACCGGCTAGTCGTCGACGAGGCCGTGAACGACGACAACTCCGTCGTGGCGCTCCATCCCGACACCATGGAGAAACTCCAGCTCTTCCGTGGTGACACTATTCTGCTCAAGGTAAACCACCAAACCCACTGTGCGAGATGAAACGGAATTCTAATAACCGTTTGTGTTGTTGTGTTTTGTTGGTCCTTTAGGGAAAGAAAAGGAAGGATACAATTTGTATTGCGCTTGCGGATGAGACTTGTGAGGAGCCGAAGATAAGGATGAACAAGATTGTGAGGAACAACCTTAGAGTTAGGCTTGGAGACGTTGTTTCCGTTCACCAGTGCGCTGATGTTAAGTACGGAAAGCGTGTGCACATTCTTCCCGTGGATGATACCATTGAAGGGGTTACTGGGAATCTCTTTGATGCTTACTTGAAACGTGAGTTAAGTTACTGTTTTCTAAGGGATTGTTGATAAGATGCTTTGATGATTGCTTTAGAAGAAATGAAAATTAATTATCTTAGGTCTTTGATTGTATAAATTTATTAACAAGCATTTATGAAATGAATTGAGTGCATAGGAGAATCTCAGTTCGTTTTAGAAGGAGTGTATTAGGAGTGTTTATGGAGAGGCTCATCTAAACAGAGTTTTAATAAATAATTGATGGAGAGGAGAAGCTCAATTTATTTTCTTCTCCTGTTTATGGAAAAGTTCATCCAAACTAGACTTCTAATTAGTAATATGACTTCTCTATTTTTACTGCATAGGTGAAGAAACTAATCTCTTCTTTGAAGTTCAATTAGCAGGATATATATTGTGTCGTATTCTTTTTTTTTTTTTTTGAATACTAAGCATGTAAAATGGTGACCAAGTGAGGCTTACAATCTATGAAAACTAAGCAATTGTTTAGTAATAAATTAAAATTAAAACGAGGGAGTCGTATTTTTTCCTTTTCAAAAGTGTATGAGGAAGCTGTTAAGTAATTATTTCTCTAAAAATAAGTTAAGTCAACTATGCATTAAGTCTTTTTTCACTTTTGCAGCTTATTTCCTTGAGGCATATAGGCCAGTGAGGAAGGGTGATATGTTCCTTGTGAGAGGGGGAATGAGAAGTGTGGAGTTCAAGGTTGTTGAAACTGATCCTGCTGAGTACTGTGTTGTTGCTCCCGACACTGAGATCTTCTGTGAGGGAGAGCCTGTTAAAAGGGAAGACGAGAATCGGTTAGATGAGGTTGGTTATGATGATGTTGGTGGTGTTAGAAAGCAGATGGCGCAGATTCGGGAACTGGTGGAACTGCCACTGAGGCATCCACAATTGTTCAAATCTATTGGTGTTAAGCCACCGAAAGGAATTCTTCTATATGGACCACCTGGGTCTGGTAAGACTTTAATTGCTCGGGCTGTTGCAAATGAAACTGGTGCCTTCTTTTTCTGCATTAATGGCCCTGAGATCATGTCAAAATTGGCTGGTGAGAGTGAAAGCAATCTGAGGAAGGCATTTGAGGAAGCTGAAAAGAATGCACCGTCTATTATCTTCATTGATGAGATAGATTCAATAGCTCCAAAGCGTGAGAAGACTCATGGGGAGGTTGAGAGGAGAATTGTTTCCCAGCTCTTGACCCTCATGGATGGGCTTAAATCCCGTGCACATGTAATTGTTATTGGAGCCACAAATCGTCCTAATAGCATTGACCCTGCTCTTAGGAGGTTTGGAAGATTTGATCGGGAGATAGATATTGGTGTTCCAGATGAAGTTGGGCGTCTAGAGGTTCTTCGTATCCATACAAAAAATATGAAGCTCTCTGAAGATGTAAGATTGAATCCTTTCTCCCTTAGGTTGTGGTTTGATTTGAATGTTCTGAAATTTGAGAAGTTTGTTCATTGTGTAATTTGCAGGTTGATTTGGAAAGGATTGCCAAGGACACCCATGGATATGTTGGTGCTGATTTGGCTGCTTTGTGTACTGAAGCTGCTCTTCAGTGCATCCGAGAGAAAATGGATGTCATTGACTTGGAAGATGAGACCATTGATGCTGAGATACTGAACTCAATGGCAGTGACAAATGAGCATTTCCAGACTGCCCTTGGAACAAGCAATCCTTCTGCTCTCCGAGAAACAGTAAGTATTTTACCGCAGTTTCTTATATCTCTGTCATCTTGTTCCTGCCTCCTTGGTTGACACTCTTGTGTTTAGGCTTTCAAACTTTGATGTGTATTTAACTTTGATTTTACTAATGAACCAGGTTGTTGAAGTGCCCAATGTCAGCTGGGAAGATATTGGTGGTCTTGAAAATGTGAAGAGAGAACTCCAAGAGGTAAATTGAGCTCCTGCATTGAGTTACATCTCTACTTGATTTCTCTCATTGGTGTCTGGGTTTTAATAAATGTGCTCTTTGTCAGACTGTTCAATATCCAGTGGAGCACCCTGAAAAATTTGAGAAGTTTGGAATGTCACCTTCCAAGGGGGTTCTTTTCTATGGTCCTCCTGGTTGTGGTAAAACCCTTTTGGCGAAAGCTATTGCCAATGAATGTCAGGCAAATTTCATCAGTGTCAAAGGTCCCGAGCTACTCACAATGTGGTTTGGAGAAAGTGAGGCAAATGTGAGGGAGATTTTTGACAAAGCTCGTGGTTCTGCTCCCTGTGTCCTATTCTTTGACGAACTCGACTCTATTGCAACTCAGGTTTGTACCACACTATAAGCTATGACTTGGACATCAGATAAAAGTTATGGGTTTCTTAGGCATTTATGTGTTCATTTAAAAAAATTAAAACATAGCTAATTAATGTGACGGTACTTGAGACTAGTCTTTTCTTGTTAGCTGTGTTGAAAACTTGTGTGCCTCATCTTGCAGAGAGGCAGCAGTGTAGGAGATGCTGGTGGTGCTGCTGACAGGGTTTTGAATCAATTGCTTACAGAGATGGATGGGATGTCAGCAAAGAAAACTGTGTTCATCATTGGGGCCACTAATCGACCAGACATTATAGATCCCGCACTTCTGCGACCAGGTCGTCTGGACCAATTGATTTATATCCCACTTCCAGATGAGGACTCCCGTCATCAGATATTTAAAGCTTGCTTGAGAAAATCTCCTGTCTCAAAAGATGTTGACCTTAGAGCTCTTGCCAAGTATACTCAAGGCTTCAGTGGTGCAGATATTACTGAAATTTGCCAGCGTGCATGCAAGTATGCTATAAGAGAGAACATTGAGAAGGTAAACTTAGGGAGGCACCTTTTCTGTGTTCTTCACTACGGAGCCTTGACAACTTAAGAATATTTGAGAAATTTTAAAAACACACTCTTTAACACATTATTTTGAACACTCTCCCAAGCATTGATTGGAATTTGTTGGAAATCACAATTTTTTGGTGGTTTATTGAGTCTTTCCTAACGTGTTTTTCAATAAATTTTAATCAATGTTTAGAGAGGGAGTTCAAAAAGGTGTGTTGATGAATGTGTTGTTAGCACTCAATATTTTTAACCGGATTCAATCTAAAGCTAATTTATTTTCATAACTTATCTTGGCAGGACATTGAGAGAGAAAGGAAGAAAAGAGATAACCCTGAGGCCATGGAAGAGGATATTGAAGAGGAAGAGGTAGCTGAAATCAAGGCAGCACATTTTGAAGAATCAATGAAGTATGCACGAAGGAGTGTAAGTGATGCTGACATTCGCAAGTACCAGGCTTTTGCACAAACATTGCAGCAGTCGAGAGGGTTTGGATCGGACTTCACTTTTGCAAATACCAGCTCTGGTGGCCCTGCTGCTGCTGCTGGCGCCGCATCTGACCCTTTTGCAAGTGCTGGTGGTGCTGATGAAGATGATCTTTACAGTTAGGTCAACCTGTGGCTTTTTTTTTACGAACGGCAATACTGCCAAGTTTATGTACTTCTCATTTTCTGTATGAAGTCAGGCTTCTATTGGATTTATTATTGTCGTTGGTCTGTAAAAGGCACTGGTTGAAAGTGGAAGATTTATTTGAACCTGAAAAGAAGATTTAAAGAACATTTTAAAATTTAAACAGCTTAGGTTTGTTTGACTTTATAATGATTTATGACTTCCAATTTATTCGAGTGAGGTCAATGCATTGTATTGGTATCGGTTTACCAAAATAATTTTTAAAACTTTTTAATAAGTTTTATAGTCAAATTACAAAGGAACTGAGGAACTAATAGATGGATTCAGGAAAGGTATAAAGGTAAGTTTTTTTTCCTCCTTTTAATCTCATTAGTCATTCTAAAACTAAAGATTTAATAAACCAGTTAAGACCATATTTCAATAATACTATCTATAATGGTTTGTTTTACTTTTCTTACCTTGCCATGGCCGTGCAATCTGTTATGTGCTCCGAATTCAGTTGCTATCTGAAATTGACTTGGAAAAGCCAAATGTGGAAGGAAGCCTTCTATTAACCATACTACAAGGTAGCATCCTTATCATGATTTTTTCATGTGAAGATTAATGTTATTTTTGATTTATTATGTTTTGTATTTTTATTTTGTTTTGATATATTATATTTTAAAAGTTTTATTATGATCTTTTATATTTTTTTCAATTTTTTGTTAGAAACATTAGTGTAGTGTTTGTCATTGTTTTAAATTTTGAAATAACTAAATTAATATAGTGACAACTAAAAATCATCATTATCTTTTTATTTAAAAATTAAAAATTACTAAATAAATGAATAAAAGATGGATCCAAAATCACGACTAATAACCTTCAATCTTATTATTATTATCATCACCATCATCATTTAATTTAATTATTTAGTAATGATAATAATTTCATTCACCAATTATTCTCAATCACAATAGCAATCGATGCACCTTGACCTCGCCTCTGTTCTACCGCAACCTCCTTACATGGTTGGAATTGTCGCTTCACCTAATGACAACAATCTTCTTATCATCGTCGTTGGTAGCAACGTGTTGACGAAGGCATAGAAGAAGACACCACTATAATATTATAATAAAAATAGAATAAATAATATAGAAGGACAAGGTTTGAACCTAAAATGCTCAATTGTGAATGAGGTTTGACCGGTCGGACTGGTCATAATCATCTTCCAATGAAATGCACTGTTTGACCCTGTTATATTATTTTGTTTAGAGAACACGCGGAAGCATAGACGTAATTACAAAAATGAAGGATAGAAAGAAAGAAACACCAGATTACTTGGTTCATTAACTTGCTATCAGCAAGTTAACTAATCCAAGGGCAAAGGGATAATCTCCCAGTTCTCACTCAATTTATTCACTTTAGAAATCTTTATACAAACATTACAAGAATTCAGCTATAGTAATACAAAGGTAACAAAACCTATACATCCACTTCTAGTTTATACAAAATATTACAAATATCCTAACACAATGAAACTAAAACACAGAACGAAGAACATGCATCAAGGTATTAATCAGAAACCTAAACAGGCAGAATTTCAAATACCTAGCAGATACAATCAGTAAATCAAAGAAGACAAAATCAATGCTCTTCTCCTTTGTTCAATAGCACGAGAAAAGACCTTTCTGTTCAAGTTTCATCAAGAACTCCAAGATATCTTGAACCAATCCAGAAATACCTTCAAACTAAAGAGAAGGAACAAATATACTTACCTGGAACAGCAAGATACGCACCAGAGGAACATAGAACCAAGCACTCTAAGATCAACTCACCTTTTTGAGAGAGAAGAATTAAAGCACCACTTATTGAAGAAGAAGAAACCAGAAAGCTAGGGTTCCGGTGTTAGCCCCTTTCGAATACACACATACTGAGATAGAGAAAGCTGCTGGAGTATTCTACTTGGTCACCAATTAACAAGCTAGCACACAAAAGAAAACATATATACCTAAAAAGAAAATGGTCCAGGCCCAAACACACATACAGTGTTAGATATTTGGGTATGATAATCCTGGATAACTTCAAAGAATCGTGTTCGTACACTTTCCGAACAAAGTATTTCGACCCTATTCTTGCCTGGGTTCACGAAATCCTTGTTGGGATAATTCTTTGAAGAACAATCTGCTTCTGGCAATAGAGAACAGATCAGGAATGTAGAGAGAAAGTATGATTTTTGTATATCTGAAATCTGAGGCCAAATGACTCCTTATATAGGAGTTTTTCCAAACAATGCAACTCTTGACTGCTCGCAACCTTTCCAATCAGTGCAACTCTTGACGATGAACCATCGTAACCGTTGGTTATCAGAACGGTTTGGAGTAGTTAATTTTCTAACCTTTCCCAAGAGCGGTTAGGAGTAGTTATTATTTTGAATTGTTAACCACCTCTTATTCATAACCCATGGAGTTTAAACAAAAATTCCAACATACAGCACAATCTAAAACGCACCATATTACTAATAGTGGTTTTAATTTTATATTTTCAAAAAAATACAATTATCAGACCCCTTTTTGCATTGCTCGTCTTTGTCTGATCCAATTGTAGATATCAGATGTATTTATCGGCCTAATCGTGTGTGACAGAGTTGTTGCTCACAGATCTCACAAAGAGTCACATTGCGACTTGTTCAAATTTGGGTTATTTGGCAAGTTAAGATCATGTTTTTGTCTTTCGTCAAAGACAACTCTTGCTCCGATATCTTATACTTCTATTTTCAATAACATAGTTGTATGAAAGGTTTTGGTTTCCTAGTGAGGAGTATAAGAATATTTTGTGGTTCCAGCGAGATTATTGTTGACATCGTTTGATATATGTGTTGCTGTATTTTTTATCTTTTCAAATCTAGAAGAAGTTGGAGGACATGATTTTAGTTGTTAATTTGTTTTAAAATAAAATAAAGATAGTGACGATTTTTAGTTGTCATTATGTAAAGTTAATTATTTTAAATTGTTTAATGTTATTTTTTGTTTATTATGTTTCACAGTTGTTTCGTTTTGGTACATTAAGTTTTAAAAATTTCATTTTGATCCTTTATATTTTTGGAATATATTATTTTGGCCCTTTTCTAAAATTTAAAGTTAACAAAACTTTAACATTTCTAAAAAAAATTAAAAGAAAAATCAAAATAATATATTTCAAAAATATAAAATATTATAATAAAACTTTTAAAACTTAATATACCAAAGTAATTACAAAACATAATGAATTAAAAGTGACATTAAACCTAAAAAAGAATTACTTTATTTGTCCAACCAATGCTACCAATTGTGTTTGTGTTCTCACATAAATTTTCATATAAGAACCTTGTTCACATAAGGCATTGGTCAAATGTCTCTTACATTTTAAGTGTCAACCGCCAATTTCTTCACGTAAATGATATTTTTTGGTTTAATTACTTTCTTCTTCTAATTTAATAGTATTTTTTAGGTTTAATTTGATGTTTTTATTATTTTAAGGTTTAATTAGGTTCTGTATTTTTCAAAAACAGTTCAATTTTCATATAAAAATGGTTCAATTTAGGTCCTTCACTTTTAAAAATTTCAATTAGATAATTTATTTTTCAAAATGAGTTTAATTTAGTGCCATTTTCTTTTTTTTACTGCTGGTGCCATTTAAAATCAACTTTGATCATTTTTTTAAATTTTTTTTGAACAGGATGAAATAAAAAATGGAACTAAATTGAACCCTTGTTTAAAGAATCTAATTGAATATTTTAAAATTAAAGGATCTAATGAATCATTTTTAAAAATACAGAAGGATTAAATTGAATCTAAAAGATAAATTAAAGGACTAAAAAAAGTAATTTTTTTTTTACCAAATCAGAGTGGTATGTTGCCCATACTTCTGTATGACCATGTAGACTCTTATATTCCAAGAAAAAAGTTGACAAAGCAAATAAAACTATATATCAATATAAGTAACAATCGATGCTACTGCGATTCTTTAATATAATTCAATTAAATTATGATATATCAATCAAAATATGATATTCATGTATCATGTATAATTAAATTAAGCCTAAAGGCGGATGTAAAGTTTATTGCTTACCCAAGGGGTTATTAATCTTTTTCTGCAGGGGGCCATTCCCTGTTTTCACAAAAAAAAAAAAAAAAAAAAAGAGAGTAAAGTTATGCGTAACTCATATCATGCAAGGCTCCTCCTTTATATAGAGTGAGGACGCAACCACACATTTCACGTATGCCCTGTTTGGTAGAAAGGAGAGTGAATGAAAAAAATTAATGACTAAAAATGAGAGGTGTTTAATTGAAAAAAAATAGAGAGATGGCAAGAGAGATGAATTAATGAGTCCTGCAAATTTTAAAATTATCTCTACTCTTCTTTTCTATCAAACAACAAAATAATTTCTCTCTCTTTCTCTCCTCTCAATAGCTCAATTTCTTTTATACCAAACATAAGATTAGAGCTTGATGGTAGTAGCTGATAATTGTAGGAATACGTCATAGATGCAACGTTAGAGAATGTTTTAGAGAGTGGGTCTTTCATTGAATCAAAGATCCATGTTACTTGTCCAAGTTCAGGGGTACTAGGCTTCGTAGCCCACTGAGCTGGGCCTGAGCCCACAAATTTAATTACTGAAGAACACTTTCTTTTCTATTTTATTTCAAGATCATTCTGAAGATAGTAATCACAAAATGAATTGAAAACTTTTTCAATGATGTAATTTTTTTTTTAAAAACTTGTTTTTTTATTATACTTTCTTTTTGAATATTCCGTTCATGTAGTGCTATTCCCTGTGAAAACATTATAGACAGATAAAAACATGTCTATGTCAATTGAGATACGTGTGGATATATAGACGTATCACACCATGTTTCATGGCGCATGACCGACTCGAATATCTGTTAAAAGCAGAATTAATTCCACCTCACAAGCTAAGTGGTAGTTGGACAAAAAAGAGATAGAAGAGGAGCTTACCCTATGTGTCAAAGACATGGAATGAACCAAATATTGTGAAGGCAAAGGATTATTTAGTAATGATTTTATGTAAAGGGAAAAATTAAAATATTTTGAAGAATTAAGTGAAGAATCTCAAATGTATATGAAATTTGAAAATGTATTTTTTATCTACACCATAGATATGATCAACTGGAGGTAATTACACATTTAAAATTTGAACTCAAAATTATTAATTAAATTAGAATAATCTTACATTAATTAATCTACGAGTTAATTAGGTGGTTAAACTCTTATATTTGAAAAGAGACTCTAGCTTAAGTAAAGTACTTATCTAAACTTTTGAAGTTCAATTCAAATAATTTGACCCTATGCTTTTTGGCACTAAATAACTTTTTAAGCGACAGCCTCACATATATTGACAAGGGAAACTCAAGTGCAACGGGTCTTGTCAAACCCCGTTCTAAACTAACAATGAAGTAATGATGGGAAGGTAACATGAATTCAAAACGTCTCTCTCTATCTTTCTCGTCTCTCATCAATTCTAATTGAAGTTTGTGAGTCAAAAATCTTGTTACGACGTTTTTCTTTGATAACTTCAACATCTTTCATCTTAAATTCAAAACTATATATCTATCTTGTCCTTGAATATGAGACAGCCATGCATAGTTTTTCGTTACGGGGAAAAACTTAATCATGCCAACAATTAGCCACATCAATGGAAAGATATTGTTTAGCAAATAAGCCCCACATATCAAAACTTTATCTATACACATACATGCGAAGCATGCCCCCTGCCAAGTAGCAAGTTGAGAGACTCTAATATATGAGACCACAAAAATCGTTGCACGCTTGCATTTGTGAATATCAAATCACAAAAGAACAAGTACCTTCTCAATTATTATAAATATAAACCATATAGACAGTTTCATTTTTAGTGATTGAAGGAGGACCAGTTTGGTTGGCAATCATCTGAAGCATTAGTGGCACAATAATTGGTAAAAAACACATCATATCATGTCATGAATGTCGTATAATATTAATAATGGAGAGCAACATAATACCAGAGTCACAGACTTACATCATAATTAACAATTATGCCATTGATGAGGAAAGACCAATATGCCTTCTCTCTATTTTTCTCTCCTCCTCTTCTTTGTTTGCAAATTGCAATTTTCCCTCCTTATTACTTCAACTAGGAGACATATACCAATCTAAAGGTAGTGTTAGCTAGGGCAATAGTAACTTGATAAGCCTTTTGTAAAAGGAAAATGTTTAATAGTATAGAATTGTTTCCTAAAAACACATGAAAGGGTTTGTTTACTTTAAAACAATTCTCACTTATACAAACATTTAAAAACAGGAAAGAAGTTGAAAATTTTAAATTCTTCAAATTCCAGGGTATATATATATATATATATGTATATATTGTAATATACATGTGTGTGTTAGATATCTATCTAATATGACATGCAGTCTACATATCATTATTTATGTATATATTATAAAGGATGCTTTTCTTTAGTGATCTTATAAGGTTCATTTTTTGTGGAATTGATACTTGGTATATGGACTTTGTAATATATAGATATCAAATGTCCTTGTTTTTAATTTTACGATAGGTCATGATCAAAATTTCATGAAAGGTATCATGAAATATATTACTTATATTATATAAATGTTATGGTCCCTGGATTATGTGTACAATTTTCTTTCTAGCATCCCATTATACATAAGAGAAGAAAGAGAAGGCGTAGAAGTTAGAAGGCCAAAACTACGAGTTACTTTATTCATGTATCTTAGTATTTTCAAACAAAAATACATAACTATTAAATTAATTCTTATAAAAAATGAGACTCAACTTGATTTTGTCACTATCTAATGTTGTCACAATAGAAATTTCAGAATAATAGACAAATTATACTTATTATTATGTTTGTTCTAACTTATGCTTACTTACCTATTTTTTAAGTACTTATTGTAATGCTAGGCTTGTAACGATAAAAAGGAGGGGAAAAATGAATATTACATTATATTTTACCCTTACATGAAACAAAATTTGGAGTCTGACAAATTAGTCTAATAAAAATTTATTGACATTTTTGTTTAATGAAAATTTACTTACATTTTGGTCCAATCTATTCTGCAACCATGTTGACAATCATTTTTGTGACATTTTTGTCTCTCTGTACCACATAAGCTATTTCATTAACGGTAACAAACAAAAGTTAACGGATGAATGAATTTGTCACACATTTTTTCACTTTTAGGAACTAAGAATTAAATTTTTATCTTTTAGAAATAGAGACGAATTTGTCAACGCTCTACACATTCAGGAGTAATAATAATTATTTATAAAATAAATAAAAAGAGTTTGGCATTGCACCATGCATTTAAAACAAATTTACATTACTTTTATATTATTTGTTATGGCAATCATATCCTTAGTTTTGTAGTACTTTTTTCATCTGATTTTTTCTAGTATAAACTTGATATTTTGTCTTCCCATAAATTATATTCATCACGTCTTTTGATGTGAAGGCAGATTCTCCAATAAATGTTTTTCTATTAGTATTTGACTTCCTTTACTGAAGTCTTGAGATGCTTGTAACTTGTAACTTTGGCTTTGTAAAATGTTTCCATACTTGGACACTTGAATCTTGGTCCATCATATGCTTCATTTTAAAAGGGTTATTTAAGTATTCCATACAAGTAAACACATTAGGTTTTCCTTAAGAATCATCCTAATATAATATTTTGCTATCTATTAAAATTTTGGTGTGTCAATCATATTGATTTTAATTCTCTAACTCTACAAAACTTTACTCATCATTATATTTATTTTCAAATAATATTTTCATTAGAAATAAGATTTTTTTTCACGGGAACAATTATATTATCACAAATAAAAAAATTTAATTTAAGCAAAATTCAATTTCAAATTACCACACATGAATATGAAACACATTAAAATTAAGTCATTAGTGCGTGTTTACGAATTGTTATTTCTTACAAACGTGCATGAAAATGTATATTCATTCCATATAGCATTAAATCAAATACACACTAAATTTATTTTTATGTTCAAAAGTGAACATTAAAAATAAATCATAAGTAATTTTATTTTGTTTTATTTTATTTTATTTGCTATCAAGTTACTTAAACCAAATATTTCGGCTGTATGAATACTTTTAGTGGAGCCAACATTTCAATTAGATAAGTCTTATGATTGGATTCTTAAATTTTATTATAGAAAATTAATTTAGTCCATATGTATAGCTTATTGTTAAAAATATATAAATGTTAAATTTTGTTAATTTGTATGTTAAATTATATTGAGGAGGGATCCACTTATATTTTCTTGATATCTAATGGTTGTAATAAATAATTAATCTTAATTATTAGATCTTAAGTAAATAAATGATAAGAATGAGAAGTAACTCTAAAAAAATTAAAAATTACTCTTAGAATTCTAAGTGGATCTTTCCTCAATTATATTATCTATAATATCATACTTAGATAATTCATATATTTGTAAGTATATAATTTAACGATGCAAATTTATTTATTATTCATCATATATTAAATTAAAATAATGCAACAAAATATTAATTAATTTTTAATATGTATATATTTTATAGACTTAAATCTAATTCATGATAATTATTTTTTTACTCGCTTGGTCTCATTATAATTATCGTCCTATGTTATTTATACAGACTAAGAAAAAATAATAAATAAATATAAAATAGTAATTTTACAAAAATAATTTTATATTATCATTAATTTATTTATAGATTTTGTTGTTTAACATTAATATTATAAATGAAAAAAATAATTAATATTACATTAAAAAAATTAAGATGACAATTATTTTGGAACAATTTTTTTTTGCATGACAATTATAATGAGACAAAAGGAGTAATGATTAAATTAATAAATTTTAATCATAGAAAAACATAAAAAATGGACAACACAATTTTACATATTTCAATGTAAATATTTTTGCTTTTAATTTCTTAACTAATATTTAAAGTCATTTATTTAGGGGTGTTCGCGGGTCGGTTCGGATCGGTTTTGGCCAAATTTAGGACCCAATCCAATCAAATTTGATCGGTTCGGTTCGGTTCGGTTTTCAGAAAGAAAACATTGAAACCCAACCCAACCCAACCCGTTCATGAACATTTCGGTTCGGTTCGGATCACCGGGTTACCCATTTAATTTTTTTTTTTAGAACTACTATTTTATATCACGATTCTTTCAAATATCTCATACAATTAACACAATATTATCAAATGTATGAAAGTAATAAAATTGATTCATTTAATACCATCAACATAATATTATAAACCACGACTTCCAAATTGGATAATTAATCCAATGGATAACTCCACTATGATAATTTTGTGTACAAGAGTTCCTAGTATCCTAGTTTCCTAGTCTACCCTTACACAACAATTATCTCAGCTAGTATCCTTATTTCCCAGCAAAAAGCTCTAGTCTCAATTCACCAAGAATAGAGATAGATTAATAACCTTGTTTCCCAACCAGACTGGTATCCTAGTTTCCCAGCCAGAAGTCGCATGTATCAATTCATCAAGAACAGAGACAAAACTGGTATCGTAGTTCCCAGCTGCGACCTTTTCCAAAGTCAAGAAGAAGAATACAATAAAATAGTTACATTTACGCTTATATTCCTTAAGCAAGTAGGTACCTTTAAATCCTGATTGAGAGTTGAAGAATCAAACTTGTCAAACACTTTTATATGATCTCACAACAATTCTCTTAATGATGCAAACATAAACTCTCTAATATTATTTTGAATGGAATGCATACATGAACACCAAAATATGTTTCTATTTATACTAATTTAAAGATATGATTTTAACCATTTTTGAATGCAATCCTAAATATATTCTATCATATTATCCAATGCAATCTTAAAGATATTTTATTATATTATGCAATGCAATCTTAAAAATATTCTATCCTTTTTTTTAATGCAATATTAAAAAATATCCTATCTTATTTTTGAATGCAATCTTAAACATTTACAGTATCATATCTTTTTTTATTGTCAATTTTTTTTTAATTTTTAATATATATATATAAATAATAAAATTTATATTATTATTATGGGTTCACGGATCGGGTCATCGGATCAACGGATCTGTAAATCTAAACCCGTGACCCAACCCGTACATGAACAGTTTTGATTGGTTCGGTTTGGTTTTGACCCAAATATATAAATGACCCAACCCAAACTATTCGGATCGGTTCGGATTGGTTCGGGTTCACGGGTGATCCGTACCCGCGAACACCCCTACATTTATTAGTAATTACCATTAAAAAATAATTAGGATGTCGCTTTATCTAACTTGATATTTAATATCAACTGATGATCGAAGTGGATAAATATCCCTGTCCTTAGACCGACTGTACAGTACTGAACTTTAATTTGTTGAGCCCGCACGTGCGTCATCCACGTGGGAAGCTGCAAATACATGATAGATGATACGCACTGTACAATTCACTTCACGGTGCACATAAAAAAAAAAAAAAAAAAAGACATGGGATTTGGATGGTAGAAATTTTCACACAAGAAAATTCATCTGAAATTTTCACACGAGACTACGAGAGGATCCATTCCCGCACAATGACATAACAATGATAACATTAACACAAGAAGACATGAATGATAGATTTGGTCTATTATGGAGAAAAAGTAAAGTAAATTTAAGGATAAATGTCATTTTTAGTTCATCTTATGTATTAGTGTTGTTTTATTTTAGTAAATTAAATTTTAAAATTTTATTTTAATCTTTTATATATTTTTTTATTTATTTTGATACTTGATTTTGATTTTTCGTTAATAACTCCGTTAGTTTTTAATTTTAAAAATAATTAATTTAATATGGAAAGAGTGGAAGTAGGTAGATAAATTTGGTTAATTATGAAAAAAAAGTAAAATAAATTGAAGGTTAAATATCTCTTTCGTTTCATCTTATCTTTCAGTATTATTTTATTTTGGTATATTAAATTTTAATTTTTTTTTGAAAATTTTATTTTAGTATATTTTTTGTTTTCCGTTAATAACATTTAACTTCATCAATTTTTAAAATTTTAAAATAATTAATTTAATATGAAAAGAATGAAAATAAAACGTAAGAAAAATATATAAGAATTAATAGAATAAAAATAGGTACATTTGATTTAAGAAAAATAGAATAAAAAAATTAATTAAAAACAAAACAATATTTACTTTTATAGGTGATTTTGAAACCCTAATAAATAGTATCAACTAGAATCATGTTACATTTTTTAGAGATTTTGAATCCTCTTATTTGGAATAACTCAAGTCTCATATCGGTTAGAGATAATGCTAAGTCATAGTATATAAGAGGAGAACAATGACCCTCACTCTATGAGTTAACTTTTGGAATTGAGTTAGATCCAAACTCACATCTAAAATAGTATCAGAGTCTATTCTAGATCCATTAACAGATCATCTACCATATTATCCACGCACCAAGTCCAAAAAGTGCTGGACGGAAGGAGTGTATTGGGAATAACCCAAGTCCCACATCTACTAGAGATAATGTCAAGTCAGAATATATAAGTGAAGAACAATTCTCATCTTATAAACTAATTTTTGAGGTTGATTTAGGTCCAAATCTACATTATAATACCACCAAATAATATAATCAATTATGGTCTGTTGATAGTAGTATTTGACATTGCCATCATCAACTATATGCATTTAGCCATGATTTGAAACCAAACAATACCTTTCACTTTTGCGCTATCAAACAACGGATAAATTCCATTCCTTTCCCTTCTCTTCCGTGACACTTACTTTAGAATTGTAGTGGAGTAATGTTCTTTTAACATTTTTTCGTTGCACAAATGAGTTGATATAAACATTTTCCCGATATTATTTTACTCTCAACACACAATTACAGAATTTTCTCAAATCTCGTAGCCCCCTGCCATATTTTCTAACAACTATATCCACATCCAGTACAGTACTGGAAATGACACGTGAACTATGCTCATGAGAGGCACGAAATAATATTAGAATGACCCAAAATTGTTTTGGAATCTACATGGAAGCCGAATGGTGGAGCCAAGATAGCCCTATCAAAAGGACGAAAATGGTTGTAAAAAAAAAGGGTGATTGTGATATGGTGATGGTGATGTGAGCCAGTAGCCACTGAAAGAGAAGATGGCCACACGAGGGGAGCAACGACTGAACATAGCGGCAACTGCAGCGGGTCGTACCCACAACTCACTACGATTCTTGCTGTCGGCTAACTCTTTTTCTTTCATTGACCCAAAACACACTTCACTCTCAAATATGAAATTAATATATAGCTCCGATCCCTATACAACAAAGACAAGTTGCATGTGAATTTAATTAGTGAATATATAAAATAATCACCATGCACAATTACAAACTTTCTTCGGAGTGTAGAGACAAACGCACGAGATTCGTGTGTTTTAAATAAATTGTATTCATTATACGAAGCAGGAAGGCAACATTAAAACATAATGAGACCAAAAATGATCAATCATTATATAATGGTAATGAAATTTGGAAAATTGTCTTTGTCTACGACTTGAGTTCGATCGTCCCCTGCCAACAAGAATCAAATTACTGTAAAAATACTCTCTTTGGTTTAAGACATTTGTAACCGAATTACATAGATGACTAATAAAAATAGATGAATCAGTTAATTTTATTAATTATTATTTTTAAGTATTATTAATGTATCAATTTTACCTTTATTAGTAATTATTAACTTATTATAAATGATGTGAAAACATTAAATTAAAGTCTAAAAACATTATACATCACTATCAATAAAAACATACATACTTTATAGTATTTTATATAGGAAAAAATTAAAAATTTCATAGATATGGTATTGTAAAATTTCTTATAAAAAAGACTAGCTATCAATTCCTTCTAGATTGTCTCTTGAAGATTGGAGGGAGTAGTATTTCCACTATTTTGTATTGAGATAGTTGATCTTATTAATTTTTAATGATTAGAATTTATTTTATACATCTTTCATTTTCTTTACTTTATTTCCACTAAGAGCAATATTATTTACATAAAGGGTTTTTACCTATGATCTTCTTAGACATTACTTAAATAACATCTTGTATGTAACACATGATCACATCAGAATAAGCTCTTCTCAATCCAACAAACAACACAGCATATCACATATGTTCTGGAGTTATAATTTGGGCCTGGCCACATGATCACGGTATATACTTAACTTCCTTTCTCATCATCTACTTCTATATAAGGCATTTCTTGCCAATAGATACATATCTATGACTTATTTTTACATATTCTTACGCTCATTATGTCTGGTGTTTGCAGGTCTCGTCACCTGCTGGAGATCGTTCAATAGTCTCACATGTCCACCACGTTCAAGGGTGCCAATTTTCCCCGAACAACATACACATACAATTCAATTTCCAACACAATCAATATCGTATATGTAGCACAAATCACACACGGGATCAACTCAATCTAATGGCCAACACAACTTAAGACAAATACATGCATTTCAATTCCAGTACACAAATAGCATTTTATGAGCAACACAAGATCACATCCTAATTATGGTTACTAGTTATATATAATGTATATATAAATATATTGGAAATATCCAAATTGCACGATTGACTAAAGATAGAGCTTGAAATGAGCACATAAGTGGGAAGCAACATCCCTCATCCAATGAACTAACTTTTAAGATTAAATTAGAATCATAATTCATATTCTAATATAATATCATAATCTATCTTAGATTCATTAAAATGACCACTTATCATATTATCAACTCTCCAAATTCAATATTAGAAAAAAAATTCAAGTCTCACATCAACTAAAAATAAAACGAATTTATATATAAGCTAGTGAGAAACAACCTTACCTCACAAACTGATTTTGCAGCATAACTCAACCTAGTTGCTTTTCATGATGAATTTTTGTAACATTTGTGGATACAACGTTTTTTTAAAAAAAAAAAAATCATGGTGGGAAGATAATATTTTTTTAATTCTTGTAGTTCTATTCTCCAATAACAAAAAAATGTGCATTTTTAAAATTTATGTATGAAGAATTTAATAAAGAAATTGAGAATCTTAAAATAATAATGTATTTCATCAAGATTTTTCTTTTAATCCTACAAATATATATTTTGCATACAAATCTTAAAGAAAAATAAATTTATTTAAAATGTATAATATTAATATAAATGTAATAAAAAATTCTTCTATAAGATGATTTAAAATTATTTCAGATATTAGTCACCAATAAAATTGGTAATTATTGTTAGGAAATTGTGTCAGGTAAATATTGGAGAAATTTACACCAATGAATTATGAGTAACCATATTAATGAACTAGATACCATAGTCTAACCCAAAATATTAAGACTCATGTTTATAAGTCTTCTTCTCACTTATATGGTACTAAACTTTTCTATTTTTATTCGACGTGAGACTTTACCTTACACTTATACTCCAACAATTATTTCACACTAAGTCTTATATTTTTTTATTAGTATTATTAAATTATTATATTAGTTCTGAATTTTTTTTATGTTATTTTGAATTATTAATTAATATTGATTATATGATTTTTTTTAGGTGAATATGATTTTTTTGTGTAATGATTATAGGAATTAACAGTATGCTGTCTTAATTACAATGATGAATATTTGTTATTTGAATTTATAATGTAAATGAACATAAATTGAATTTTTACTTAATGCCTGAACTTAGAATTCATCAAATAACTATAAAATTGTTGTCTCATTAGATCATTTTGTATGTACAACATATGTGAAACCCCCACCCCCATTTTCTTTTCTATGAGCTCAGATCAAAATTCCCTATAAAGTTAGATCAAAATTATAGAAATTGATTTAGTGTTTCTTCTGAGTACACATAGATTCTAAAATTTTCTTTGATTAATTTATGTGTTAATTATTAAGAACATGCTATATTATACTGTTTTTCCTCACAAGATGAAAGATCTATTTTTCTAAAAGATATTATGGGGTTTCCATAAAAAATAAATTATATGATTTAATTAAAATTATTTTAAAAAATAATACATGTCATGTTTCAAAAATAAGATCATGTGGACCCTAAAATATTTTACCAATTTTATAGAGAGGGAAAAAATAACATAAACTTTCGCTATCAAACGCGAGAATGAACAGAAGTGAACTCTTGATCTAGTGGAAAAGCTATTGAGCTTAGAAAGTACCCACAAAATAAATTTTAAAATGGAATCAACCTATCGTTTTCGCCGTAACAGCTGTTCAAGCTTGTGGTTTTCGTGCCACCAAGTCTATTAGTTATTGGCCATGCTCATATAAAATTTAAGATTTAATTGTTATTTTTCCCATTCTAAGATGACCGAAGTTTAATTATTATTTTTTATCTAGATTAAGAACAAGAATAAATAAGTTACTTATTGAAATAATTCTACTAAAATACTGTGACTTTTCATAAATATATTACTGGCAATTATTGGTTAATTAATTGTAGTGGTTTAAAAAAAGATAGACACAGAACTAAAAAATCATTAGATTGATGTAATTCATTTGAGATAAATTTGAAATAAAAGTTTTAATATTAAATATCAATATTTTGGAATGAAGGAAATATTTTGATTTTTCAATTTAAAAACTGTAGACATTATTGAATCCGTAAATACATTTATTTAAGATTTAGTGGATTAATAATAGTTGAACTAATAATAATTAAATAAATATTCTTTTTGTTTTAATGTAATATATTCAATAATATAAAAAACAGATTATTTATAATCTCGTAGTATTATAATTAAACTTTAGTTATACATATT
>PYAF01005734.1:834004-850503 GCA_007407185.1 Glycine tomentella
TGAAATGATAAAATAAATATTATAAATAATACAATATTTAAATTAATGAAATATCCAAACAAATAATAATAAGGAATATTAAACTTTTTCATGATTAGTACCTTATACTAAAATACTACCCCTAATTTAAATTGATCAACGTTTAAGATTTTTTTGCGTAAATTAAGAAAAAATATAAATAATTTATATAATGAAACAATATTACTAAAATATTTTTTGTACCATCTTTCTTAATTATATATATATATATATATATATATATATATATTATTAAGTACTCTAAAACGATGGTATCTATTAGGATGGAAAATTGAAATGAAAAGAATAATATTTTATTAATATTAAAAACATCGATTTTTTTATATTAATACCTTTTTTTGAAATTTTTTTTATATTAATACCTCAACTAATTTAAAATAGATGAAGAACAAAATTAGCAGACCCTTTAACTAATTTGAGCTTGATGTTAACGTTTTATTTGTTGCTTGGAACGAAACATTAATCAAGAGATGAAGGGATCCAAGGACACAAAATTTATTGGAAAAAAAGTAATTGGAAAGGTATAGAAGGGGATGGAGCCAAGAAAATAAATTTACTTGAGGCTTGTTCTTGTCCGATGTTTCCTTAGCACAAGGACCATAACGATTAGATAGTCTGAAAAGTAACTAATCATATATGTTTCCTTTTGAAGGTTGCTTTTAAAAAAGGGATACATAATGAGTTATTTGGATTTTTTTAATAAGTATTCATAAAAAAATATGAATTATATAAGAAAAATAAACTAATTTTTTCATAACTTCAAACTGATTTATATATTTACAACTAAAAAAAGTAAAATCAAATAATTTATGATAAATAATTAAAATTTGACCTATAAGAAAATTTTAATTTATTTTATCTTTGTTTTCTTTTTTTAAAATATATTTTGGATTCTCCTATTTTTTTATTAAAATTAATTTTAGCCTTTTATATTTTAAACTAATAATTTTGATATGAATTTTATCCCTATAAAAAGGAACTCACAAGTAGGGTGAGAGACAGAATTCACCGAATATAAAAATAAGATGACAAACATTATCATTTTTATAAGAACTAAGATTAATTTTAAAAGGATTTAAAAACATATTTTATCATTTCTGTTTATATATTAGTTTAATGGATATTTATTGTTAATGTAAAAGATTTTATATTGTTATTTAATTTTAAAATTAGTTTTAGTGTGACTTTTAAGATGATTATTTTCAAATTTAACATACTTATTATACATAATGATTTGTGATTGAGAGAGGAGGTAAAAAGAAACTTACACTCATAATCTTTTTTTCTCAATTTTTATCCAATCCCCTGTTATTTTAAATGCTAGATTACAGCTAGGTCTCTGTACAGCATATTAGCAAGCAACAATTTGTTGTTTGTTTAATTTCCATATCATTTGGAAGGTTGGCAAGGGTGCAGGGTGAAGAAGGGTAGCTATAATTTCTTCCTCTTTTTCTTTTCAATTGAAGTTTATATACACATACCTACAACATTGTTACGGAATACACAAGAGAAAATCAGATACATGGGCCAGAAGCTAGTGTTTAGTAGATTATTCTGTTCTTCTTTAACTGTAGAATGGAATCCCTGGAATAATTTTCCTTTTGGACTGTAAAGATAAAGCCATGAATGGAGGCACTGCAAGAACACTAATAGTAAAGATACCCACTTCCTAACAAAAAGGTTCCAGTATAAAGGAAAAGTTACTTTCTGCACCATAATTCAACCATGTATAGACATATGAGTCTCTCTACACCTTTAAAATTACATTATTAGAATCCAGAATCTCATCGGTGCAGCTTTTACTTAATTTCCAATTTAGTGTTACTAACAACTGAAAAAAATAAAAGCTAAAATTAAAATAAAGTAATAAAATCCCTCAAAAATTAAAGTAGAGAGATGCTGGTGCACATAAATTTCAGTACCATGATGAACTGAACCTCAAAATGTGAGTTTCAAAGACCCTAACTTGACATGCCGAAAAAGAAGATCTGTTCAATAATTATGCAAGTTGTTGAAACTGATCTAACCTCTTTCACATGTTAAACATAACACATAATATCACAATGTGTAGAATTACACATAGTGACACTCTTCAGTTACAATCTTTATGATAATAACAATATAGAGAAACTAAGATGGTACTACTTCCTAGGCCTTGGCTCAGTGCTCATGCCAACACAGAAGCATGGCTACACAACGGCGAAGAATGTAGAATTTCGCTCTCTGCTTCTTCACCAGATGGCTGCACTTCTGACCAAAAGACTTGCAGGGATCACAATTTTGATGCTGCTGCTGATGATGATTGCTTTGGCTTGTGTTGCTTTCCTGCACTGCCATGAATGATTTTCTGGCAAAATGTACTATTCCTGATATGTCACCATACAGCAATAATATTAAATTGGTAGAAATATTGAGCTTCTGCTTCCACTATGTGTGTGTATATATATATAGCACATATCAATTTGGGTAGTAATTTTTTGGATATTCTAGATCAAGTATGGACTGTTACTATTGCAACCCATCAGTTGTCAGAAGCATGTGGAAAATAGAATGGGCCAAGGTTTAGTTTCATGTGTATTTTACCCTCCTTGGCACTATAATTCAGCCACCAGAAAAAATGAAGTCACTTCATCTCGGATTTGGTTACAGATATCTTGAAAAATAATTATGGATTCAACAAAATTTAAATACAGTTTGTTAGACGTTTTTAGTATTCTATGTTAAAAATTGGAGTTTCACTTCTGTAATTTATTAAATAAAGGTTTTCATTAAATATAGTAGATTATTATTTCTTGTAGAGATCCCAAATATCTTCTGGAGGATATAATCTTGTCCGAGTCAAATAAAATTATTATAAATATAAAATATCCTTCTAACATTTGAGTATTTAACACTACAATTATAAGTTACATTGATATATAAAAACAAGTTGTTGGAGTGAAACTTCAATTCTAGTTAGACAATAAAATTAAAAGCACTCAAATTGTATCTTATGGATTAAATTGGTGTAGGTTAATTAATTGCCTCCATTGTCAATGTTATTTTTCTTGGGAAGGGGAGGGGGGCTTATTAAAAGAGAAATTCTTGCTTATTCCCAAGTATACGTGGGCATAGTTTCTACTGATAGAAAGACAAGTACATGATGTTAGATTTGACAACGTTGTCATACGTTGTCTTACAAGTAGTGGCCCAGCCGATGTATATGCTTCATATGCCAAAAAAATTAGTGTATGATGGACTTGGCCTGCTGAAGCAACGTATTTATGGAGCCTATGCAGCCCCTAAAAATTGTTTTTAGTTCTTAGAATCTAGTGGAAACAAGAATAATGACACTTTTCCTTTTCCTCTTGATGCCATATTTACCAAAAGAAAGCAGAAGATATATTGTTTTGGGCAACCATGAAGTGAAATTTCCTTGATGAAACAACGTAGTATGCGAGTATCTAACGCGTGCAGAAACAAGACATCTTTGCATTCCTTTTTCCCTTCTACACTCTTCTTTTTGGAAGTTTTGGTGAGTGCATATAAACTACAGAGATAGTGAATGGTTTTTGTTTGATTTAGTTGATATATAGATAATTCGTAATTTATAAGACTGATGCAGTAGAATAAAGTATCCTTATATTTAATTACATATGAAAGAATAATTTATTTAGCGGAAAAATTTATGGTTCGATTTTTTTCATGTGCAAAATTTTTTTGTGCAAACAACAATAACACACTGAAAATGAAATTAGTGTCCGTTCCAATAGATTATGAAACACACATGATTTCTCATCCACAAAAATAATATATAAATAAATTCATTTGCATCAATTTGCTTGCTTATAATTAGTGTCCTTACAAAACCTGAGCTTAATTGATCTTTATGATCACTACCAATATTTGCAATGGATTATAAATTTTTCCTTTTAGGATCACAAGGCAAGTCCTAGTTCCTCTTGAGGATACAATCATAAAATACATGTGGATCATCTTTCATATACATTATTGGTTAAATGATCTATTTATTTTGTATCTTTTTTTTTGTTTAATTTGATTCTTTATCTTTTAGAAAGTTCATTTTGGTCCTTTTATGTTTTAAAAAAGGACCAAAATGGTCCTTCCATCTGTTTTGAACAAACACCGTTAATGATTTTAAAAAATTGACAGCTAAAAATTGTCACAAAATGAATTTTTTTTCATCTTTCTTCCATTCTTCTCCATCCTCCTTCCTCCTCTCAACTTTTACTAGACAACGCAGATCGCGAGGACAACCTCCCAAATTTCATATTTGAATCAGATTTAGATTGCAAGGACAAAGTTGAGGACGATGCGTTAGAACACTGCAATAGAGAAGGAGTTGAAAATAATCGATAGACAAAATTGAGGACGATGCGTTAGAACACTGCAATGCGAGGACGAACTTGAAGATGATGCGCGCAAAGCTTTGCATCGAAGAAGAGTCTATCGACGACGAGGACAAAGTTGAAGATGATGCGCTCAAATCCAATCCACAGAAGCTTATGGAACCTCTACTGGGAATGTGTTGTCTAGTGTAAAATTAGGAAGATGAAGGAAACGAAAGAAGAAGAGGAGGAGGAAGATAAAAGGGGAAAAAAGATACATTTTTTGATTGTTTTTAGCTGTCAATTTTTTAAAATTATTAACAGCTCTAATTCAAAATAGATGGAAGGATTATTTTGATTCTTTTTTAAAACATAAAAAATAAAAATAAATTTTCTAAAAATAAAGAATTAAATTAAATATGTAATTTGATATTTTGTCGTTTATCTTATATGAAATTAAATATTAAAATACATGTATAAAAAGATGCGTTTCCTTTGTTTTGCGTGTATGTGTTTGCTTTTCTATTATGATTTTTTTTTTCTAGGCATGGTACAGATTAGGTGGTGAGCTAAAATTGGTACATTGTAAGAGAAGTCAAGTTCAATTAGATTTTAGATTGGTCTAATTTAACCTGTATAGGTGAATGTAATAGTAGTTTACATAGAGAAGTGTGCAAATGGCCAACATATCCTATTGATCCAAGTTTTCATCTCTTCAAACATTAGGCAAGTAAATTGTTTAGTTGAGACCTTAAAAAATTAAAGACAAAAACAGGGCTTTAAGAATATTAATTAGTAATATTTTTACTAGAAAAATTATCTTTAGCATATAAGTAATGTTTAGAGTAAAATACTTTTCTCCCACAATATAAGTTCATCAAGATAATTAATATTACTGATTGTGATAAATATTCTTTTGCCTATGCATATATAATTTAGGAGGCATTTGTTTTACAAATAATGTTTTTAGTTTCGAGATTATTATTCTTGGGAATAAAATATGAGAATATTATTTTAGTTTAATTTCTATATCCTGACAATATAAAATAATTTTACATTATCATTTAATCATAAATTAATTTTGAATTATTTCAAGATAATTATTTTAAAAGTCAATAAACTTATCAATGTGATTGTACAAGTGTGTAAAGCATTTTATACTGATAATATATAACCCTTTTTTTCGTATTATTTCCAAGTATATTATAAAAGATATGTTTGATTAATTATTAAAAATAATTGAAAGTATTTTATATTCACATAAATAAGTAAAACATATGTTTGTTTGACATTATTTCCCTGGGAATACATATAATAATCACTGAATATTTTTATTGTTAAAATTTGTTAAGAAATATACAAATATGTTTAAATTAGGCAAAAAAAATGTAAAAACCCACAAGAAAACCCAAAAAATAGTGCCCAAAAATATCACTACAACTCATCACAGTCGCTTTTGCAGCCTCACGCTTTAAAATTGTAGCGTTGTCACTGCCACGAAAGTACATGCATACTTGTTGCAAATCATATAGTCAAACAAAAAGACACAAGTAACTTCAACTCTTCAAGAGAATGGCCAATTTAGAGTTGCACTGTAACTACAAAAATTTAGAGTACCTTTTTAAAAATTGTTGTGAATAAAATACAAGAAATTGGCGGTAAATGAAATTTGCACATGATCGAAATGTGTGAGATGGGAGAAACTATAGCACGTACATGAAGGAAGTATTAAGAGGATAAAGTATTAAGAGGATAGTTGGATACTGGATAATAAGAAAGGTATATGTATATTTTTACTCACTAAGAAAGATTTATGTTTTATACACTACAAAAAAAATGCCCTTTTCCGACGGCCTCTTTCCCACCGCATGGATTCCGTCTGAAAGCTTCTTCATTTCCGACAGCCGGTTCCCATTGCACTCCTTCCGTCTGAAACCTTCCTCATTTCCGATGGCCTGTTCCCATGGATTATGAGCCCGTCGGAAATCTTCATTTATCACAAAACACCATCTCAGCTGAACCCTAGCCTCCAAAGCCACGAACCACAAGTTCTCCTTCTCCAAAGTCACGAAACATGCGTTCCCATCGCACTCCTCACTCCTCACTCACTCGGCATCGCGGCGCACACACAAAACCCTTCAGCGTGTATCACTCCCTTTCTCAGTCCCTCCCTTGGCAAAAGAGAAGCGACAATGGTCCTGCACTGTGGGTGCTTCATCCCTTCCCCGCAGTCCTCAAGGTTGCGCCGTCCACGACCTCAGTCCTTCACTTGGCAAAAGAGAAGCGGCGATGGTCTGCACCGTGGGTGCTTCATCCCTTCCCCGCAGTCCTCAAGGCTGCCGCCGCCGTCCACGACCTTAGGTTGGGAAAACAAATCCACGCGCCTCTGTCCTTCATCGCCGTGGCCAACTCCTTTGTCAACGTGTACGGAAAATGCAAGGATCTCTGCGTGCCAAGTGTTCGATAAAGGGCCTGTTTGAGTTCTGCTTTTCTTGCTCTGTATATGTCCGTGTTAGTTTGTTAGTGATATTGATTAAGGGCCTGTTTCAGTTCTGCTTTTCTAGGATACTAGGATTTACAAACTGGCATAGTCAACTAGTTTTCATTTCAACTTCTCTACTTTCTTAGATTCAGGAAATCAGAGTTATTAACATATACATATACTGATGATATTGTTTGGTATTGAAAAGGTGTCAAGAAATATTGATCTAGTATATCGAGGGGGCAGCATTGGTTTGATGGGGTTGATTTCTCAGGCTGTTTATGAGGGTGGTTGCCATGTAACTGGGTAAGCAAGCATCTTCTTCGTGTGGTCTCATGTTATGTAGTATATATTGAATTTGTTGAAGTAAACTATTATTTTGTCTTGCTTTTGTGTGCAGAGTTATTCCCAAGACACTTATGCCAAGAGAGGTAATGTTAAGGTGTTTTGGAAGCATTTCATTGGAAATGATAAAAAGAAAATGACCAAACACATATGCAAGGGGACACAGAGAGAATTATCTACATGTTTTCCCTATCTTAGCACAATAATAATATATGCTCTTGTTCCAATTCTTTGGCATTCAAGTGAACATACTTTTGTTATCCCAATATCTGAACTTCAAACACACTTGTCCTTTTTTGTGATTATAATTAATATGATCACTTTTTATTAATTTTAACTCTGTTCTTTTTAAGGCAAAACATACAGCAAAACAAAAGTAATACCTGAATTTTGGAAGTTAGGATTCTAATATTGCTTTCTAACTTTGACATAATTTTTTAGATAGAAAATCAATATTTGAGCTCCAGTCTAATTTATTCATTTTCTAAATGCAAGTTTGCAAAAGGTAGTGATATTACATATTAGCATGGATGCTTGAGGCCTGAGGATTCAACTATATCGTACTTTTGCTTTTATTGGATTTGATAGAATTTTTCACAGTATCATTCTTGGATGAGCTCTTCTATGAACCGTGATAGAATATATTTATAAAGACATTCGAACGCTTAAGTTAGCGGCACAAAAATAAGCAAGTATTAATGGATAAGTTGGAATGAGATTAGATTATCTCAACCTTTACCATCCCATTTTATTGAGGTGAAATTATATGTTTTAGATTTTAATTTTCCTTTTAAGATAATATAAATAAGAAAAAATATAATTTTATCATATTTTTCTTCTAATAATAGATAGTTTCTGGTATTAGTTGTTATCTTTATCTTTATGGTAGAAGATAAAATTTGTCTTTTCCCTTATTTAAATTTGTTAGATTCTCTAAATCTGGTTAGCCTTCTCTACCAATCACTGGAAATGAAGACATGTCAAATCCGAGTAAGACACCTTTGAGAGAAACAATAGTTGAAGGTGGTTATCTAAGTCTTTGAGAAAATCAAATAAATAGCATCTTGCTGCATCCAATTTCAACTGAAGCACAACAGTTTCATTGGCAATTAGTCACTGATCTTTTAAAAGCTAGGCAGCCTAGCATTTTTAGTGGTTTTATAATTATTATTATTTTTATTTCTGCTCAATTAGTAAAAATGCTATTTGTGCAGGCTCAGAGGACCTGGCCCTATTGCTAAGGTCTTTAAACTGCTTACTCGTGGCAACCCTTATGGCTGAAAGATATGTTTGTAGTATCTTTGTTTTTATTATTTATATATTTCCATCATAAACTATAAACTTTATATGAAGAGTAAGTCTTTATTGCTGGCAGATTAGAACTTGCACTGACTTTAATTGTCTCATTTCAGTTCTGCTTCTGAAGATCATCACTTTGCTGTTGAACTTGGGAGCCGCTGACTTTAATTGTCTCATTTTAGTTGTTTCCTAGTTCGAGTAATGCAAATGTTCCATATAGAATTATTCTCATTAGATTTGTGTTTACTCAAATGTCTGTGATTGCTATCAATACTTATTCTTAAAGAGGTTGCTAATTCAAATGCTAGTAGTGGTTGAAGGTAACAGATCATAAGCCAAGAGCACTAGTTTCAATTATTGTAAGATTGCCAAGACTTAAATTTGCGATTGTAACTTTGGGAAAAGATGGCTGCATAATGCTTGAGAAATGTGTGGATAATGGTAAAAATACTTTTCCCCTTCTTGTTTAAGCCTTATCAAGTTGAATTCATATGCAAAAATAATGAGAATGCTAAAATTGTTCTGTACTATTAATGCATAGGTTATTTTCTCTTCATTTATTTCAACTAGTTTTATTCTTTTTTTTTTTATTTATTTGCAACCACTCACCGTCACAATGAATTTATCATGCAGCATTAGAAAGTTCAGAGCCAATTGGTGAAACTAGGGGCCAAGGTAGCCACTCTAGTGTTTCAACATTTAAGGTGCCTAGGCATATATTAATTGCAGACTAGCTAGCTGCAGTATTTGCATGTATTTATCCCTTAATTGAAAGCCTGCAGTAACAGTATTATTCCTTGGTGTGCAGGGAGAATAGAAGAGGTAAAGTGAAGGTTGAGTTTCATATTTAATACACTGATCATATAGTTGGCTTGGAGCAGAGGAATTAATACACACACACAGCGTAGCAAAAGGTTTGCTTCCATTAGCTGCTTCTTCTTTCCCTTCTATCAAAGTTAATAAGTTCTAGATATTTCAATTTATAGAAGCCTTATATTTTGGGCACCTCTTTTATCTCTACACCTAGCTGTTCCACTCTACAAAAATTTCTATGCCTCATTAATTAGTGAGTGTACCTTTCTGCTTCTAGTTGTGTTTATGTGTGTGAATTTGTGGATGTGAAATGTTTGTTGCATTAGCTTGAAGGGTGGATGGGTTGAGTTGGGTCTCACTTTGTCATGATTGCAATATGGGTTACCTCCACTGCTATTTTCGGCTATTTCCACACTCGATCATAAAAACATCTCTAAAAAGTAAAAGCCACAAAACACCATTGTGCACAGAATAATTGAGGAAACTCTCATATCATATATACATTGTAAATCATGGGCACTTTAACTCTTTATTTTCTTAATTTTTATTTTATTTAATAAAATTCATATATTTTAGTTTTCTTTGTCTTTTTTACTGATAATAAGAAATAAAATATTTTTTTTTATATATATTCAAAGACTTATAGAAAATTAGAAAGAAAAAATAAACTAACTATTTAGGGATTTATTCGAGAATATTTCCTTAAGGTGATAAAAAAAATTGTAGAAATTTCCTTAAGGTGACCCTGTTTAACCACGTGTGACGGTCATGGATGCATCTGCAATTCCATTCGATTAGTACTAATGTAGTTTTCATTTAAATTCTAACGAAGATAATTATATTATACCCAACTTCTGGGTTTTTTGTTTGCTGTAGTTTGTGCGATCAGTTACGTTAAAGATTTTACGGTGTAAAAAGCTCCGATGCATACACATTAAAAAAATAACATTTTCTTTTTGAAAGGTGCTTTATTAGTGCAATAAAACTAAAATAAATGACAATAAATTTAAATTTATAATATTATTATTCTCTATCGTATATTATAATTAGACATTGGGATGGGACGGAAGAAGTAATAGAATATTTGTTTGGTAAGATAATTTGTCAATTTTAGAAAGAAAGAGGTTTTAGAGTTTCCTTTTTTTTTTTTTTTTAAAATCACTGTGCTTTATATATAAAAATATCCATCAAAGACCAATTAATATTTCAGAGTTTAAATTATGAATATATAATCAATAGATATAATATATTTGTCTAACTTCCAACCAAAAACTCTACGTGTCATATTGTATTATTTAGACTTGTTATCTTTCTTTTGTTTGCATTTTAAAATACTGATTCTATTTTGTTTTTGTTTTCAATTCAAAGTATGGGCTTCTCGTCTAGTTAGGTTAAAAATTTATATTATTTTTTATAGTCCTATTCAATTCAAGCTGAATTGTGTTTCATAAAAAATACATATGATATCTAGCAAAAGGATACCAATAAAAGTATTGTCCTGTTAACAAATTTTGTTTGTTCTAGTTTGTTTATAGTTCTGGTTTGTTTATATTCATTTAAATTAATTATAACTATAAAAAAATTAGGAAAATACATAATTAACAAATTTATAATATTATGTAATTATATAAGTTAAGAGAGATTTATTTTGAAATAAAAAAGTAAAGTAAAATTTTATTTGTTCTAGATTGGACTTGGGTCCAATATGTATCACTAGCTTCAAATAGTTCTAGATTTGCATAAGTGTTCCTTCTTTTAATCGTTGCCACAAAGCTTAATGGTCCAATGTGAACTTTCTCAAAATGTAATGAAGAAACTCTAATGTACTCTAATAAGTCAAGCCAGGCATAAAATGACATGTTAGAGTATGTAATGTTGGATTCAAAACTCTATCCTTTGCATGCCAAAGACAACAAAATTAGGAAATCTCTTTTGATACTTTTGTTGCATTTGAAAATAGATCAAATTATAGAACATTTTCTAGAATTTTGATACCATGAATGTTGGAGGAATAATAATATATTTTTTCCATGTGTGTGTACACCTTTTAAAGGTTTTTGAGTTTTTTCCATGTTGATACCATATCTTATGAATCAACTTCTTTTTTTCATTCTTCTGTTTCCCTCTCCTGTGGAACTCTTCTTTGGCCCTCGTTTCAACTCCACTAAACAATCAAATTTTCATATCCAATATTAGCAACTTCTATATATTGAAGCTTTTTGGCTGAATACTTGTCCTATTCTGGTAAATGTATTTCTTTCAAAGCTGATTTGGTGCCTTCAGCACCATTGTTGATGCCTTAATGGTGATGGAATCTCTCCACAACCCAGAAAATAGTATCCTCTAGAATCTAGATTTCTCATGTTATTGCCTGGTAAACAACTCATATATGGGTGATTAAGATCAAAAGTTAGTAATCACTATTCAAATAGTAAGATAGAGTCAATATTTATTATCCATTTCTCATAATAACAAGTATGTTTATGTGAATAAGAGTGATTTGTCTTCGAGTTTGTCTTTGTTTGCTGTTTTGTTCTTTTGATTATATGTCGTCTTGGACCATATGCAGCTGTCCATTTTGCCGAAAGGTATGAATTTTTAAGGATTCAAATAGACTTCTCTTTCAAGTTTTCTTCATGAGAATTCCTTATCTTTTAAGATTCTGTTTCCTGTCTTGGTGTAAACAACTGATGGGGTTACTGTTAGGGAAACTTTTTTTTTTTTTTGGGGGGGGGGGAGTACAATGCATGTAGTTGGCTGGATACAGACTTGTTATTGTGTGAAGTGTAAGTACCAAAATGGATTTTCATGATGAGTCATAACCTCTTTACTATCATTGAAATCTTAAACATTTCATTATGCTCATCTTTTGATTCTTGGAATTTGAGTGTGGAGATTAGCATGGTAGCTCACTTGACAAAGGATGAACTCTAATCCTGCTCTCCACACTACCAGGATTAATTGCTATATTTTCCTTTCAATTTATCTGTTGGATAGAATATTAGGCATAATAACAAACTTTTCTCAGTGACATTCTTTGTTGTGGGCTAATATTGGACTCCATACAGGTTAGAGAAATTGTTGCCATTTTGGACCTTGATGTTCTTTTCTATCCTTGTCCAAGAAATGGCCCAAATTTCCGTCAAAAGGTTCTAGAGATGGGTGGACACAAATTTCAATATGCTTTGCTGACTTGGATTGCTTTCAACTGTTATTTACCTACGGCGAATAATTATATAGCATGAATATTTAAATTATACTATTAAGTATTGGCTGGGTTTTTTAATTATGATTACCATAATGAATTGGTGTGTAAGCATTGAATGAAAAAAAATACATTTAAAAGACATTCTAAGACGGTTGTTTTAAAAACCGTCTTAGAAGGTGTCGATGTAGAAAGCGCTTATGCATGTATTTCCGACGGATTTATCGGTCGGAAATTTCCCACGAGTGATTACCGACGGATATAACCGTCGGAAATTACCGACGGACAAAAAAAATTACCGACAAAACTCATTTCCTACGAGCGTTTTACCGACGGATTTTTTTCCGTCGGAAATTTCGTTTTTCCGACGGATTTTCGGGTTTAGCGACGGATTTTTTCCGTCGGAAATCAGCGATTTTTTTTGTAGTGATAGGAATAAATATTTTCTAATCCTTCCATTGAGAATAAAGATCGACTGAAATGAGATTATTATTTACTTAAATATAAAATATACTCAAGATTAATTATTTTATTATTTTATAACAAATGCAAGATAATTTTTCCCCTCTTGTATTTCCAAGACTAAAAAATTTAACTAAAAAAGAAACACCCCCATACCGAACGTTGTCAATAAACTATATTATTTCAGCACAATAAGTTTTTCAAAACTAAAAAAACTTAATAAGTATTAGTTAACATTAATAATATCTCAATACAGATTAAAAAATTGACCTTGTTATCGATTACTAAAAAATACTAAATGAAATTGATTCAATAATTTGGTAAGTAATCTTACATGTTAAAAATTAAAGCATAATTTTGCTAGTTGGTCTAAGTGCAACTAAATTCAATTTTCTTAATTAAGGTCCTGAGTTTAAAGTATTATGAATAAAAAAAAAAAGGTGATTGGAAGATGAGACGTCATTAAAAATTGTCAGACAAGATTTCGGACAAAAAATAATCATTAACAAAACTGATAAATACTTTATCATACCAATTCATGGTAAAAAAAAAAAAAAAAAACAAACTTCAAATGATTTTTCAATTATTTTAATGAATTATTCAGTTAGTTTAAAATGACATCATTTTATAGTTTGCTTTAGGCCTAAATAGAGCGGGTCGAGGTTTTTTATTCTTTAACAAGATTTCTGATTTAGATTTTATAATAATAGATAAATAATCAAAGAGCTTAATTTGTTCCTTTATGCAGCGTTATCCAATTAAACTAAGATTAATTAGGATAATAAAAAAACTATGAATAACAAGGGTGTATGAGGAAAACATTATAAAACTTTCTCATCTATATACATATGTTAGCCCAACTAGCTATCAAATATGGGGAAGAGATGACTACACTCCATAAACATCAAGCAACACTCTTTGCATTTCGAAAAACTCAATCCAAAATATTTTACACTCCATAATTATCAAACAGCACTCTCTTTGTATTGCATAAAAAAAATTAAAAAAAAAAAAAACACCCTCTTTGTATTTCGAATTTTCGAAATAAAAAGGTGATGCTTGATATGTATGGGTTGAAAGAAAAAACACCCTGAGGAACTATGCCAACAAAAAGAAAAGGTAAATCCAACTATATGCGAGAGTAACTTGGGCCTATACGTGCTTTCTTAGTGAAATGGAAAACAAATGGTGGGTAGGGAAAATTCTTTAAGGCACCCCATTTTGTGCATGGTGCACCCTATAATCTTCTAATATTCTCCTTTTACCCTTCTTCTTCCTCTCTCCCACCACCTCCATCAGTTGCACCAACCACCACAACTCACCTCAAAACCACGGCAAGCCAAGATCGCGCAACCCTTTCGTGACCACTCCACCCTTGATCCATGCCCTCCGTCACACGCTACCACTCATTTCGACTTCACTGCTAGCAAAAATACCTCTGTGATATATTAAGGATTGAGCAATCTGTAATGTATTTTTGTATTATAGATTGTTCAATCCGTAATACAAAAAATACATTACGAAATGAGTAATACGTAAAACATTTGTATTATACAAATTACTCAGTCTGTAATGTATTTGCATTACATATGACATAGTCTGTAACCAATTTCTTTAGGAGCTTTAATTTGGAACTCATTGAAGATGGCCAAATCTGTTCGCACTACCTTTGCACGCACAGTCGCGCGCACCCACTCCAACACAATCATGTGCCACTGTCTTCTCCAGATTTGCGTGTGTGCAACCACGACCATACCAACAACATCAACTATGCACGAACTACCCCGGACAACCCCTTTTGTGTGTGTCATCATCTCCAAGATCCAGATCCGCCTGTGCAACTTCAAGGCACCAGATCCACATGTTCAGTCACCACCGTCATCAGATTTCGTCGTGCCATTGCGTTTCTTGAAGCTTCTGTAGATCTATAACTAGATATGGGTTGTTTGTTTGTTCAGTTCTTATTTTTTTCAATATTTTTTGTTTTCTTCATAATTTATTGTTCTAGAATTTAATGGTTTTGTGAGAGCAACATATTTGAAATTATGTGAATTTCTTATTTATAATTGTGCCATAATGTTAGTTTTTGTGTTGTGAGTGTCTCTGGTTATTGGTGTTGGTCTCTCTAGTGACAGAATTTTGATTGAGTAGGGAAGAGGTGAAGGACATTTACGATTGTTAAGTATAATTTTTAATTATGAGGTGCACCAAACAAAATATGGGTTTGAAAACAGCCTAATATGGCTGAGCCCATAAAAAAATCATTGTCTCATCTCAAGTTATTTATATATTATAAATTTTAGTTTACTCTTTAGAGCAGGTCTCTCATACTTCTCAGTTGTCACTCTCTTAATTAGCTCCCCTTTTATAATATCTATCTTCCCTCATTATATAAGAATTTTCATATATAATTCATGAAAGTGATATTAATTTTTAATATTTAATATTTTTAAATTATTATTATTATTATTATTTTCAAACTCAAATTTAAATTATATTCATTATTATTACTATTTTGTTGTTGTCATCGTCTTTAAATTCAAATTAAATCCAATATATTTTAAGTTAAGTTCTAATAAATGTTATTATTTTGAAAATAATATTAATGTGATTACACTATTATGTTTTACTTTAAATCAAATTAAATTACTAATTTAATTTATTAAAAGAATATAATAAAATATTTTTTTATTTATATAATTAAACAATTGCATATAAATAATATCTATCACACACATATTTATAGGAATTAAAATACTAGTTTATATTGATATTTTAGCATGACATATATAAAAGTATGTGAAAGCATGTCCCTCTTGTTTTCATGTGCAAGTTAGCAGTTGGATCATCCTATAGTAGATAGATAGATATATTTCTGATTCTAACATGTCATCATACAAACAAATTCATATAAAAGTAATGAGGTGATATCAATCAACATATCACAAACTTTACAACAACCCTAAACAAAAGGTTTGTGACCCCATGTTAGTTTGGTGTCTCAATTGTAATTTAGCATGCAAAACCCTATTAAATAATGTAACCAAAAAGGAAACTATACAAAAATTCATACACAAAACCATGGTGTATTTCAAAATAGTCGGCGGTGAAATAGTGTCGGAGATGCAAATGACGTTATCCGCCACCATTTTTGATTTGAAGCAAAAGAACAAGAATGAGTTGGGCGTGGAAGTACACAGGCAAAGCCTCTGGCACCACAACAGGATGTTGAGAGACCATGAATACATCAAAGACTGCAATTTTCGCATGAGCGAAATGTTGTATCTCAGTGTTGCTCCGCTGCCACCTGACCAAAACATCCATGTTTTCACTACAAAAAAAACATAATTTAGCGACCGACAAAATCGGTCGCTAAATCATCCAATTCGGTCGCTAAGTAGGGTAGCGACCGAAATAGCGACCGAATTATGTACGTCGCAAAAACCCAAGTCGCTAAATCCTTAGTCACCGAATTTTGTTTCGGTCACAGATTAGCAACCGAAATTGTCAGTCGCAAATAAATTAA
>PYAF01005734.1:868638-892130 GCA_007407185.1 Glycine tomentella
TGTCTATGTAAATGTAATCTTATGAAGAATATAAATGAAAAAAATACAATAGACTAAAATTGAAAAAATATAAACTTACAATAACATCATGATATCTTTAACCAGAGGATTGAGAAATAGAGAAAGATACCAATGAAGAAGGAGATTGAAGAATGGAAACACAGGGCCACGACACTTTCACAATGTACAAAATTGCTCAACCACCATAAGCTGTGAAGCACAAGCTGTGAAGTACGAAGGTTGGATTTAAGGGCGAGGGTATGGAACAGAAACGCGCCCTGGGAAGGCGCCAATGGAGCAGAAACGCGCCTTGGTTAGGCGCCACTGGAGCAAAGAGGCGCCTAGGGAAAACGCCACTAGTGGCGCCCCAGCTGGGCGTGACTAGCCCTTGGTGGCGCCCCAGCTAGGCGTGACCTGACGCGTCCCATACAGGCGCCACTAACTGCCATACACTCGTAAATAACTTTGAAACTGCTGTATATACGTAATTTTTTATTAAAATTACAATATTTAAATTTTTTTGCCTGAAGTGCAGGTCCTCCTCAATGCCCTTATTTTGTGTTGAGATATTTTTCCTTAAGCATATTGTAAGAATGTGATTCTACTCCAGTTGTTGGATAGGTGAATAATCAAAACATTAAGCCATGGAAATTGCTTAACACTTTCAACTTCATAGCTGCTTTCCATGAAATAGTAAATTGTGTGGTAGTATTAGTATAGTTTATGTCTTTAGATTTAGAGAGCAAAATCATTTTGCTGACGACTTGGCTAAGCAAAGTTATCTGCTTTAGGGCATCAAATCTATGGCTTCTCTCTTTGATAGAAACTCGTCTGTTAGAATTTGGGGCTTAGGAAGTAAAAGGTAACTTTCCAACACACTCCCTCATGTTCGACATTGTGGGCTTGGTCGACCATGGCAGTACAGGTGGTCGACCAATGAATAATCTTTAATATCATTTTATAATTTCACTTTTGGATTGGACGTATTTAAATTCCAGAAATAAGGTGAATATTACACAAGCATCCTGAATTACATTCATTTCAATCCAGAAGTCTCGTGAAACTTCATAAGGTGAATATATTATACTCCCTCGAAGCTGCGCAATTGTGGCAAAGCTAAGAAACTGCTATTAAGGCGTGATAAGAGTAATGGCAATTAATTAATTAAGGTGGCATTCGATCATCATCTAAGATTTTGATATATAATAATCTTTCGTCGCAAGAAGGCTTAGCTACGTATAAATAGGTATTTTCTAATGTGGAAAAAACCCTAAAGCAAGAATAAAGAAAATATCAAAAAGGTCCTTACATGAAGAAAACCGTAAAGAGAAACCCTAAAATTATGATAAAAAAGAAAAGTGTCATTCATGATCCTTTAAACGATGGAATCTCGCTAAAATCTTGTGACATGTAGTGTAGAGACTGCGTTTTGCTCGAAAGGTCATTTCCATATGAAAAGTATACTTGTTTGTCAAAAACGAACTTTTTGGATCAACTCGATCTGGACAACTCTGCACTACATCAAATTTCTTCTTATCACTTAGACACTTAGCAAGACAAACTCTCACTCAACTAACTTACATGCTCGGCGGTACTTTTAACTTTAAATCAAAATCAAGTAAGTTTTAAAATAAAAGCTCTTAAGAAAGAAGTTAGGCCACTAAATAGTACCATAAGTGTTAATTATTTTTATTTATATGTTATTGTTTTTTATTGAAAGAACAAGAACATTATTGGAGATATACAAAGTAATAAGTAATTAGATTCTGCTTTCTAATATTTGTTCTTTACAATGGAAATTAAGATGACTACCTTTCTTCATCTTTGGTTCCTTACTCTATGCTTTGGGACCATTTAGAATCTTCTGTGACTCTTGAGGGCAACAAGGGAGTGCAAGAGCTCCCTTTTGCCTGAAACCAAACTCTTCTTGAGCTTGGTCCAGAAGTCCCAAGAATGCAGGATCATTCAAGTAATCTAACCCAACAATAAACCTTTTGGTTTCCTCACCCTTAATTGCACGAACAGCAAAATAGCCTTTCATAACATCATCCCGTGCCGCGGTTGTGGCACGATCTTCACTGAAGTAGCTGAATGCAGCAGGCCTTCTAGCTACAAACAGTGAAAGACCCTTTTGTATCCTCCCGACAAAATTCCTAAGCATCTTGAACTTCGTGTGTTGTAAGTTTACTTCTGATAGAGTATGTGAATTACTAATGACTTGGAAGTTTTAGAGCTTGGAGTCCTCGTATGCAGAGAACACACGGTCTTCACTCTAGGTAAGGTTTTTCCAAACAGTGCATGACGTGTTCCCGTGCATTGCATTTATTGCCAATTCGCTATTATTTGGAGGGACCTCTTATCTTCCAAGGGGGGGCCTAGAATTTGTTGTCCCTGCTGTCTTTCTCTTATAGTACTGTATTGTGTTTCATACAATCCAAGAATTTGGCTTTTTGCTAACATGATTACATGAATCATGAATGTTTCGAACAACCAGATATTTTACCATAAGAGAATACTATTTTTTTTTTACTAATGCATGGGTCGTAATAAAGATTTAATTGCGATTGTGGTTAGCGAGACGTATAAAACTGTCATTGTTAGTAAGAAAAAAGATGCATGTACACTTGAGAAAGAAAGACAAATGAGAGAAAAGTGTAAATATAATAAGTTATATATGTAGTATAATAAATAAAAAAAGAGAGAGGCATAGAAAAAAATAAAAAAGCGAAATTAGGGTTGAATTATTAATTATCTATATTTAGCTAGCTCCTTTCCTCTTCCTGCTAGTGGCTGAGGAGTTGAGCTAGTGTGTGTGATTCTGCTGATACAGTGTGTGAATATTACAGTTCTTGTAAGGGAGGCAATGGTGATTGGTGGGACTTTTATTTTTTGTTTTGTAAAGGGTACGTATATAGATAATATTAGTTTATTTCATTTTCCATTTCAAAAGTCATACTTAAGATAAATGGTACAAAACAAAATTTGTTTAAATTTTGATTTAAATAATAGTTACTAAAGCATTTTCCATCCACTCTCCACTCTCCCGCAATTGTTATTTATTTATTTTCTTCGTTAAAATGGTAGAATAACTGTTATTTATGTTGGATTTGAACACGGTAATTTGTACTGAACCGAAAAGATAAAAATTGCAATGGGTAGCAAATTTCCGGGTGAATTTTAAGTGTCTTAATTTGTTGGCCCCTATTTTGCTTGGAGCCAACTGTGATACACTTCTATGAATAGTTAAAATGTAGGGAGTCTAAGATACACTTGTAAACGGTAGATTACACATTAGTTTTGAGCAAAATTAGTAAATTACTACTATCTTATTGTTACATTAAGATAAAGTATCATTGCACTTCATAGGCTTTGAGTCTCATTAGAAAATCCAGCTTGGCTTTAACTTCTATAAACACTGTCAACGTCATTAAATTATTAGGTAAGCATTTAATATACATCATTATTCTAGTGAGATTATCACTAATTTGAACAACAAAGTTTCGCTCATAGTTTTTTTTTAGAGACTTTCGTTCATAGTTTTTTTTTAGAGACTTTTGTTCATAATTGTCTACCTACTTTCCATAACATATCAAGCATTATATCATAGTCATCACTTTAGAAGTTTGGTCCAACATCAATTGCCATCTCAAGCAGGTTAGCAGTCCACCTTATGTCATTGGCGTCATCTTAGAGAATTTCGTAAATTCAATTCTGACTATCATGGTTACACAAAAAAACACACCGAAGTCACCCATAGTGATGATATGATTGTGTAACATTAATATCCCAAGCAAGCTCAAGTTCATATGATCTCGGGTAGGGCTAGCCCTTGATTTAGGCTAAAGGGTGCAACAGCCCAAGGCTGGGAGGGACCCAAAAATTTATAAAAGTTCATATAGTTGTGTGGTAAACTCTTTTACTATTTTATGTTGTTTCTATAAATGGAATAAATCATTTCTCAATTGATGTCTCCTTTTTTATTTAAATTAAAATATTTCATGTGATTACAAAATATTACTCTCTTGTTTGTTAGTTTTTTTTTATGATGTGTTATATTCATAAATTCATATTAAATAAATTTCTAACTTGGTGTGAGATATCAATATGTAATGAAACTATGATAATGTACAACCTTAAATATGTCTATATGTGAAAAGATACAAGTATGGAATATTGTATTTTTAATGAAAGTCTATATTATTTCATTAAAAGATGTCGTTCTTCACAAAAAAGTAGTGAGATGTAACTCTTTAAAAGACTATATGTCACCAAAAGGCATGCATAAGAGGATCTATAAATTGTATCAATCCAAATGTAGAAAAATGGACAACAGGAGGAACAGTAAGGCACTAATTATTTGTATTCAAATCACTTCCTTTATTTCCTCCATGTGCAAAGAGAATTAAGGAAATTATCTTTCTTTAAACTACCATTGACTAACGATATGCTTGACTTGGGAGTGTAATCCATGAATGTCAAGAAATTTCATTGTATCCTAAAGAAAATTCGCCAAAACATCTTATTGCGTCCAATTTATATAGACATTAATAAAGATGAATCAAATCTAAAGGTTAGTATTTTACACACGCCTTGAAAACTTCTGTTTTCCTCTTTATTGTTTCTTCTTTCTTACATGACCATCACCTTAAATGATTTACTCTTTGAAATTTCTTTATTGTTGCGAAATCATCACTAATTTGTACCAATAATCTTTATATTCAAATATTAGTCAACAAAGATTATTTCAACAATATATCTTTAGATTCAAGTATCATTCAATAAAAAGTGTTCCAGCAATAATTTGATCGATCTATTGTTAATCCTCACTCTACCAACAATAGAAACTCTCTGTTAACTGATTTTGCATTCACAAATACATACTGGTTGAAAGGGTTTATGACTAAAATGATCCATTTGAATACTTTTTGCTGGAATGGCCTGGCAATATTTGATTAGTGGTTTGGTTAAAATTAAAACCCCTTGGATTAGACTTTTAGGTATGTTGTTGTAGTTTTGTCATGTTCAGAGATATTTAGCAAAACCTGTAAGGCTTTTATAATTGTGTTGGCCCTACGTACTGGTATGCGCTTTTGGCAAGCTGCACTGACTTTTTCTTTGGTGTCTTACGTTGTTCCTTAGCTTTTCTTTATTAATATATATATTCTTTGACTTACTTAAAAAATATCAAAAGTAACTTTTAAAATAGGAAAAAAAATCTAAGAAAGAAGTTTATTTTTTTATTAATGTGCTATTCTCTAAATTGAAAGAAAGCAGGAATATTTGAGATGCACAAAGTAACACGTAATTAGATTTACTTCCAAATATTTGTTCTCTATAATTAGAAGATGATTAGTATCCCTTCCTGCATCTTTGATTCCCAACTCTATGCTTTTGGAGCATCTAGAATCTTTTGTAACTCTTGAGGGCCACAAGGAAGTGTAAGAGCTCCCTTCTGTCTGAAACCATACTCTTCACGAGCTTGGTCCAGAAGTCTCAAGAATGCAGGATCATTCAAGTAGTCTAACCCAACAATAAACCTTTTGCTTTCTTCTCCCTTGATTGCAAGAACAGCAAAATAGCCTTCCATAACATTATCTGGCGCCGCGGTTGCGGCATGATCTTCACTGAAGTAGTTGAATGTAGGCCTTCTAGCTACAAACAGTGAGAGACCCTTTTTTATCCTCCCAAGCAAAGATCTAAGCATCTTGAACTATGTGTAGTAAGTTTTCTTCTGATAGAATAGTGAATATTACTAATGACTTAAAAGTTTTAGAGCTTGAAGTCCTCGTGTGCAGAGTTTGGCTATTTATACTAAGAACACACGCGGAATTTCTTGACTCTAAGTGCGGATTTAATTGCCAAACAGTGTATGACTTATTGCAGTTAATTCCATTTATCGCCAATTTTGCCACTATTTGACGGGTCCTCTTATCTTTGAGGGAGGGCCGAGAATTTGTTGTCCGTGTCTTTCTCTTCTTTCTCTCATGTACTGTATGTCAGCATGTGTTCAACTTCAACTACTACAATCCAAAATTTTGGTTTTTCATTTTGGCTAAAATGAATGACTGTTTCGAACAACCAGCAGAGATTTTGGCTTAATTAAGCAAATATTAATTTTTACTAAAGGTTTTTAGTTGCTACTGTGGGTACCAAGACCACTAAGGTTAGTGCAATTGCTATCGCACTGTAATTGCAATTTCCAAACACCGGCAGAAACTTTGGTAATTTTGTAACTATAATTATGATTGCAGAGTGCAGACTGCATGTATTTTAAAACCATGATAAGTCCTCTTTCAGTGCAATATTTTGAATAATTTGTTCTTGTATAAATCAAAACCAAATAACCACTGATCCCAAAGATTAATTATGGCAAGGTTATTCAAGCTTAAGTAATGGTCTAGTTCGAGTCCTAAATATGTAACCCTATTAAATATTCGGAAGAAGAAGAAAAACTTTGAGGTCCATAATAATTTTATATCTCAAACATAATTATTTCAGATAGAAGATACCAGTAAGCTCTGTCAAAAAATACCAAAACCAAATATTAAGTCTTTTGTTACAATCACTATGGTAATTCACAAAGCTCTAGCTAGTACACTTGAATTATTATCTTTTTTCTTAAGCTCCTTTACTCTGCCTGGTAGTGGCTGGGGTTGAGCAGGCTTATGTGACAGGGCAGCTGAGATTGGGAAGTTAATTTACGGTTTTGGGTTGCAGATGAGTGATTTCATTGATAAGCTAATGATAAAGTTTCTGTGGGGATGTAACTGTGATCAGAAGTTTTGAAGGTATTTCTAGATTAAAGGTTAACTTTCAAAAGACCTAAACCATGCCGACAAGATGAAAATGGTTATGGGGAGGCAAATTTGCTGAAAGAATTTTAAGTGTCATGATTTGTTGGCCCCTAGCTATCTGTTTGGAGCCAACTATGTAATTTGATTTTTGGATGTTATTATTATTCATTAATTAGTTACCATTGTCCGCAACGTCAATGGGGTCTACAAAAGCACTTTTTTCAGTTTAGAGTGGAGGCATGCGGACAAGCATGTGAGTATGACTATGTACTGTGTAGTGCATATATAATATAGGTCATGGTGAAAGCCTATTGGTAATTGACTGAATTGATCTTTCTCTCAAGTAAAATGATAGGAATACACTTTTTTAAGCACACCCCTTTGGTTGAAATCTATTGCCCGCACCTTTTGCTGGTCAAAGAAATGGCATAAGTGGAATCTGAATAAAAGACCATGGCATAATTAAGTGGAATCTGAATAATAAAGGCACTCTCTAAATGATAATGTTGTTCTTCTTTCTTTGATAGTGATAATGGTAGAGGACGTAGATACTTGTTACAAAATAAGTACTGTAGTACTCCAGTCAAGGGAAATCCGGTAAAGTAACAGTAGTAAAATTGTGCATATCCAGATTAAGTGGAGTCCTTGTTTTTTACAGTGTGGGAAGCGTGTTAAGTACACACGTCTCCCCCAACATTTTCACATCAAAGAACCAAAGTAATTAAAAGTAACAAATAATTGCTTCCTAGAATATATGTACTCTTTTTCCTTTAAAGTAAGACCTTGATCATGTATGGTTATTAGTGTTAGAGTAAATTACTCTAACATGCCTTTAAAAAAAAAAAAAATCTTACCATGAGATTTTGTGAAATTATAATTTTTTTTTACATTTATACTAATTTTCTTAATTACTTGAAAAATATTACACCAACACTTCTTATATATTACACTAATTCCCCAAATGTCTAAAACATATTATACAACATTTCTCTGAGGGAAGTTGCTATAAATGTTTAAAAAAGTATGAAAAGTTTGTGTAATTTCAGAAAATTTCTAAGATGATTAGTGTAGTTTACTCTAGTCTTTGATTATTTTTTTTTTCCAAAGAAAGATAAAAAAAAAAAAAAAAAAAAAAAAAAAAAAAAAAAAAAAAAAAAAAAAAAAAAAAAAAAAAAAAAAAAAAAAAAAAAAAAAGAGTAAAGGATAACTAGAAGAGATTAAGTACTAAAAAATTACCGAAATTTTGTTCCAAATCTAGGCTGCTCTGGAACACTATCTGCTGCAACTTCTGCCTGATAAATTTTGAATATTTGAAGTTTTGAACTGACCTTTTAGACAGTTGAACATATAATTAGTGCGTTTCTCAGCTTGTAACTAAAAATGAACTATATAAAGTCTACATAGGCTAAGGTTAGTTTATTTTGGATAGTTTTAAATTTAATTTAGTTTTTTCAAATGACTGCCTATTTCATATATTAATACTAGATTCCACAAAGTATGTAGGAGTTAATTAATGGCCTCACATGCAAACTTTCAAATCTTCCATGATTAAAATGCTTGCCATTGCGACCAAGAATAGAATAAATTACATAAGACACAATAAAATTTGTTTTATGCAGAATCTGAATCTGATTGTTACAAGCTTGCCTCCAATTTTAATGGATTACGTGATCTAGACTAATTACTACTGCGCCATTTGCTATGCATTAAATTATCCGCAGTGTCTCTTTAGTATAGAATTAGTAGAACTAAATTTTGATAAAATGGATTTTAAAATATTAAATTGATTGAAATGTGTGCTTAAATTAATTATTATAAACCACATATTCACGTAAAAACATACATCTCTAAGTGAAATGTTTTCTAACTTTAAAACACAACGCCATAGACGCCACATTAATTAGATATTATAGCATTCTTCACCAATACTTTCATAATTAATAAAGAAAGGTGCGAGGGAGATTTGCTATTTCTTCCTACAGAAGCGAAAATTAGTTTTGTTAAAATAAAATGCACAATCATATCATAATACAAGCATCAACTTCGTGTGTCAATATATTAAACCCTATCATCTGTTCTTCACTTTCGGATCCCTAGCTGATGGCAAGAAGTGGACGGATGATGTTGGTTGTCCCTTACTTCAATTGGATGTACTTCATGTCAAAATCACCCGTTAATATCATCCCCCCTCTCTCATATCCTCAATTCATGTGACCCACCCCCAAATTCCCAATCTTAGAGCCATTAATGATTAAATAATTCTTGTTCTAAAAAATTAATGATTAAGTAATTAATTATATTTGTAGCTGAAGTACCAGGTCATTTTCTCCTGTCATTCCCATGTCAATTTTAATATTTTTTTTCTCTTCATTTTTTTCCTACATGTTATCCTTTTTAGTGACCATCATACTTCTTTATCATTTTTTTATATAAACATTATATTTAATTAAAGTCTCAAAGTTATCATAATGTATGTTATTAATCTTAACATAAAAGACTAATCTTTTAAGGACATAGATATATTTAAATTTTATTGCGGATATGATAATTTTATTGGGTGAATAATTTATAATTATTTTTAAAAATATTCTTGGAGTCTTGAGAATAAACTTTTGTTAATAGAAAAAAAAAAAACTTATCTTTTGTTACACTTAAAAGGTGAATTAATTTAAGTACGTGTAAATTTATTTCAGCAATACCATCTTGCTAAAAATAAACATAGGAAACCAAGTGTCTAGTGGTATTAAAATTGAAAAATTAAAATATATTTTTCGTTCTTAAGAAATTATCAAAGTTTCAATTTAGTTATTATAAAAAAATTTGTCTATTTTTTATTCTTGTAGAATTATAATGTGTTATTTTTTTATTCAAAATAAAATTAGGTAATATCTGAACCCACAAATTTTAATTTTAATTATAAAATACGATTTTTGGAAATTAGAAACCACCACAAACACAGAAAAACCACCACAAATATAATCAAACACACTCTTATTGACTTATAAAAACAAAAAACACTCATTAAACTATGAACAAAAAAAAAAAAAAAAAAACTTTGTCTAAGATCCGATCTCCAAGTGGTATGCCCATCACATTTTTCTTTACTTGCTGTTGCAAATCTCAATTCACAACTGTTGCAAAGGACCTCCACACCACATTTTTTTTAACTTGCTATTAGATTATCATTTTGTTCATGTTATTCTATTGTATTTTTTGCATTTCATTCTGAATCAAGTTGACACTTTTTTTCATCGAGGGATAACAGTAAAGAAAATGTTCTCCAAGACCCTTTTTTGTTTGTTGAGAAAATAAGGAAAAACAAAAGCCCCATAACATAATTGATATTTTGTTGCTTAGATAGAAGCCAGAGATGCTATACTAGAGTTTAAGGTCCAAAGGGTGGTCGACTTTGCCACTGGCATCTCCTTCGTCCATCTACTTCCTCGCACAATACAACCACGTTATCATCTCTTTGATTGTTCACCCATTGTAGATCGATGGCGCAAGAAGACGAAGATTCTGATTAAGTCAACAGTGTGTGGGGGTGGCAACGACGAAAACACCGGTGGGTGGGAGAGTCAACCCAAGAGTCCTTTTTCTCCGCCGCGAATCTGGTTCTTGAATGGATGAGGGTGTGGATCCTAAATTTTTCCTTTTCTCTGAAGCGTAGGTGCAGACCCAATAGAACCCTTCGCCTCATCAAGTGGCTCCCTCGACATTGTGGGACAGAAGTAGAAGAGTCTGGAGGCGGCAGCGAGGTTGCCAACGATGATGCCGCTGTTGAAGTGTAAATTACGGCCTCTGAAGCTACAGAATCATGCAATTGTTTTGATTGAATTTGTTTTGCTGTTTATGAATTGTTTTTGCGTTTTAATTGAATTTTGGGTCCAAGGTTCACTCCAGTGTATAAAATTCGGTCTGATCATTGATTCGATCAAGGTAATGGGTCATTGATCTAATCAGTATGTCAATAATTTGCTTGGTTTGACCCAGTATATATTAAAAAAATTAAAATTATATTATATATATAACATTATTTGATTAAGAAAAAATCATTCATAATTTCTTATTCAAAATCAAAAATAACAATTGAAGTATTAAAATTGATGACATAGGTAAAATGTATTAATAATTAAAAAGAGTACAAATAACAACTACCTAAATTAAAACACAAATCCAATTTTTAATAAACAAAATGAGTCAAAAGTCTGAAAATTGCAGAAAGCAATAACAGGAATATAAAAAACAACTTTGTGGATATGGTCCAAATAAAAAAATAACTAATACCAAATGTACACATTACTTCCATGCTTCATTCAAAACTTAAAATATTATTATAACTTACAATGCTGAAAAGTTTCATAATAACATAGGATTTGTTTGGGTAAGCTTCTCTAGAAGTATTTCTAAGAAAAGAAAATATGAAGAAAAAAATGAGATGAGTTTTTTCAGAAGTAAAAATAAGTTTTCCATTAGCTAACTTTTAGAAGCTCGCCAATATAATTTCTCTAAAAGATGATATGATATCTACAAATTAGCTAATGAAAACGCTTCAGCTTTTTTTCCTTTCCCATACATGAGTGATAATTGCTACATACAGCTACACACTTACTCCACGCACGATTTCCTACTTTCTTCTTTCACCATTCATTTTCCTCTTCTTTTTGGTACAGCTACCTACCGCTTCAACTTCTTCTCATCTCAATCTCAATATCTTTTCTAACTCTCTTTTAGTTCTACAAGGTTGTTTTAACGTGGGTGTGTATGTCTCCTTCTCAATCTTTCACATTTCTTCTTTTTGTTTTCTATAAGAGTTTAGGTGCTAAAGCCATTCGCACCACCAACGACGAGGAGTCTGACCACGTACATAAGGAACTCTCAATGTCGACTTAAACCAGTATGATCTTTTGTGAGGTCCGAGTTCCAAAAATCGGTCGGGTCACCGAGTCCTCAGAAAATTGGCCAGGTTTCACCGGGCAAAACCGAGCCAGACGCATGGCCGGTCCAATCCCCTACCCAGCCCGGGGATAGCACCGGTTTCCAGTCCGACCAGTCGGGCCAGACCGATTTTCATACTGCTTCAGTGGTTAGATTGTGTGGTCGTGTGGGGGTTTGATGTGTGGGTTGAGCTCTAGTGTTTTGTTTTGCGTGATTTGCATAGTTTTAAAAATCGACCCGGTGAATGATCTGGTCATGGTACTTGATCATTGGGTTAGTGGTCGAATCAATGATATATTGAACTATAAATTAATAACTCAATTATGTTAATAAATAATTAATGTTGATACATATAACACTAAATTTTTTAATGTATATTTAATACACATAATTTTAACATAATAAATTATTTTAAATTAAATAAATTTAGTTATTTATATATATATATATATATATATATATCAATATTAATTAATTTTTAACATAATTGGTCTATTAGCTCAGTTAGTTGGAGTATTGTGTTAATAACTTGAAGGTAACAAGTTCGATACATGCATGCACCATTATTTTCAAAACGCAAAGGGTAGTTTTGGAAACGCACTGTTCATATATGGTGTATTAGAAATTCACCTAGTGTATGTAGCGCATCCCTTTATCTTATTCTAAATCTACATAAAAGAAATCCGGTTATGAACTCGATATATGCTTGTACAAGATAAAAATAAATAAATGTAACAATAACATCACAGTTTTACTTCCAATCCAATTGTATTCAATCGCTTCTTTAAGGGGACGTGCACAAGGACAAGCTTAAAATGATGTAGATGGAGTTTTTTAACTTCCGCTTGACTTCACGTAGAACTAGCAGCTAAAAACCTAGAGTCATTAATAAGCTTGATCAATAACAAGGTAGTTGCTACATACTTAATAGTGTAATTATTTGCATCGAAAATAAGCCCTCAGACGTGCACATCATAATCCATTTAGTGTTAAAATTTTGTTCCCATTCTGCTCTTTCAATTCAGAAAGTATTCATCATTCCAAAAAATCAATGCCTGCATTGCTAGAAGACCACAATTCAGGTAATTCTTTGGTCTCTTTTCAATTAACGTATGCCTTATTTGTGTGAGAAAATGATCAATAATGCAGAACAATGAATCAAATTCAAAGGTAGTTTTGGAGAATGAGGTACCAGTAAGTTTGTTCTAGCTGCTGTTGTACAGCTATAAATTTCACAGGATATTTAAAAGCGAAAACATTGGTAGCCCAAACCCATAGCACAAGAGCCCCACCATTATCGTATTTGGAGAGGTTTGGAGAGGTTCAAATAAACATGAGTTTGGTTTCAAACAGGTGGAACAAACAAGAGAAATACCACATCTCAAGGTCAGGTGCTAATGGGCACATTAAACTATCTCAGTTGTTTAGACCCCTCAGAGTCCACGCATAACAACACAATTGTCAGAATTGCACTCTACCATTGAACTTATACAGGCCCAAAAGCAAGATAAACCCAGTCCCTCTCTTTACTTTTTTACGTCCCCACATCTAACTTTACGATGATACTTGAGAAAGGTAAGCTGACCAGGATCTTGGCTACACTAATAAAACCCATATGAATGTAAAGAAAAACAAAGCCACACAACATTATGCGAACCACACTACTAAATCCTGAGGGATTGGAGGTGGTCATTGCAGTCCATCAAGTCAGTCAGAATACCACTTTATAAATGAAATCAATATCATACTATTAACTTCTGCCAATAGCTAAACTGATCGAAGATGGGGTGCCTCAGCTAGAATGGGAGGGTCCTTCCCCAGAGGGGGCCCCGGGCTCAGAAGAGGCTCATTTATGATATTGGGTTACGCCAATGTGTGCAAGAATGTCTCCCTTCATACATATCATTTCTAAGTCCCTGATATCAAAGGTGTCTACTGGCTAGTGTACAAACTAACAATTACGTAAATATAAATAGGAATAGAATTTTAGTTAGTTTAGGGTTTTATAGCTTTTGGATAGCTGCCTAAACAAAGCATGGCTGTTGTATAATAATAATAATAATAATAGAAGTGCACTAATTAGTCCTTGATCTCTGTTTCTCTCACACTCTCTGCTCTATTCTTCTTCCCTCTTCTCTTTCTTTCTCTTTCCCAAGTAAATTTTATATCACTATCCTACTTGCATTGGCCTAATGCCAGTAATGTCCATAATCATTACAGTATTTCATGACGTATTTAGCCATATGTTTGTAGTTTCTTCCCCCACACATACATTCTGCAGTGTAACAGACACTAGAATCTAATAATCTAAAAAGATAGGTTGTACAACTTGAAAATCAGTTGTAATTCTCTCGATTCATAAACTAGCAAAGATTAAAATAAATTCAAAGTATAATAACTCCACACTCGCAAGGAACTAAGGGCGCGAAACATTTTAAGGGGTTTAATTACCGAATTAACCTCGATCAAAGAGTAGGTTTGCGGTGAAACCCAGTAGTGGCAGGGTCATCGTCGGATGGGAAAACCTGAAGGCCGGTGACAACCGCATCGGGAGGGCCACGTCGACACCTCTGCTCCATTTCCTGCACCGCGTCAACACTCCCGGAGAACAGAGCCTCCACCGACCCATCCCTCCGGTTCCTCACCCACCCCTTCAACCCTAATTGCGTCGCGTTCTCAATCGTCCAGTTCCTGTAAAACACTCCCTGCACCCTCCCCTTTATCACCACCCTCTCCTAAAACCCACAAATCACAATTATCATAATAATAATAATAAAACAATTAATAAGTAAAACTGAATTCGCATCAGCATATATAAGATTGAACTAATGATTAGAAAAAAAGGACAAAGAAAGAGGAAGAGAGGTTTCAGGTTCGAATCCACTAACATTTCTGACAAAATTAGTAAAATTTAACATTTATCGATGATAAAAAAAACAACTGAAAATGCCTTTACGCACCGTTTTGGTGGAAGCCGAGTCCGATGAGCCTTGCGGAGTGCTCATAGCGGAGATTGAACGGAAATGGAAGATTCCAGAAGCAGCGCTAACACTAGAACTAGATTTATTATTGCTACTCCGACACGAGAGGAATGTGAGTGGTGGACGAAGAAGCGTAATCGTTGTTGATGCCATTATTCCCATTGCCAATGCCATGTTCGTGGTCTGATATTGATAATAAAAAATGGGTTTCTGTTCTTTTTTGTAATTTGTAATGGGCCTGGGCCCACTATAGTCCAAGTTAAATTGGGTAAGCCCATGGGTTGGGGAGGGGGATGGGGGGTTTTCTTCCTACACTCAACAAGAATTCCATTCACCATTCATTTTAGTTTTATTGTAAAACTACTCTTCCTCGCCTTCTTCTTGTTTCTGTTTGTTCTTATTTTTGCTTCTTTTTCATTTTTCTTCTTCTTCATTTTTTCTCGTGTCGTCCATCTTTCTTTTGTTGGCGGAACTTCATCTTGTGTTGGCTAGTGGTAGTTTGATAGTTATATTGTCTTTGGCTTCATCATCGTCGTCGCGGTGGGTGTTGCAATGGTGATAAAGGTAAGTTTTTTATTTTTTTAACATCTATCCGTATGAAACATACAGATTAACAATTCGTGTGGATCATACAAATTAACAATATGTGTGGATCATACGAATTGTCAATTTGTATACTTCATACGGATTGTCAATCTATATGGTTTTATTTTTATTTTTTCAAACTTTTTATAAAAAAATTATAACGGCTATTTATTCAATTTTTTATAATTTTTTTTATAACTGTTTTTCTTTCAGCATTGTTACACCCTAATTCTGTCCGGTACAAAAGAAAAGGAAAAAAGAAGAAAGAAAAGAAAAAAGATAACAAATAAAAAATAGTGGTAAGAAAAAGAAGAAGAAAAAAGAATAGAATAGGTTTTGAAAAAAAACAAAGAAAGAAAAAAGAAAAGAAAAAATATAATAGTTAAAAAATATATATAAAAGACGAAGAAAAAAAAAGAGAGAGAACAGGAAAAAAAAAGACCAGAAGGCTCATTAGGTTAGAGGAAACAACAAATAAAAGCACAAAAAGAAGGAAAAGAAGAAACTTTGGCAGAAGAGATAAGGCACGGATCCTAGAGCGTGCAAATTGACCATTCTAATAGCGACACTTGGCAACGTCGTGGGATCTCTGAGGTGACCCCTCTTCCTTCCCTCTCATTCTCTCTCTCTCTCTGTTTCGTCTCTCCCTTCTCCTCCGCTTATTCTTTCTCCTATTCTCTTATTTCGTTTTTTCTTTCTTGGTCTATTTATATTGTTTGTGTAGCTTCTTCTTCCTTCCTTAGTTTTATTTTTGTTGTTGATTTGTTGTGGTTTTTATTTTTCCTTTTTCGCGTTTTTATTTTTCGTCATCTTCTTCCTCATGGTTTTCATTTTTTAAGCTTTGTCATTGCACAACCACCACTGCACCACCACCATGTTGCCACTGTGTCGGCCACCACGCCGCTAAGCCCTATGCTGGAGGTGTTCTAAGGCCCGGGCACCCTTCGTGGTGGTACCCCTCTTTTTCACGCGTTTGGTTGTCATGGCTGCTGTGCCCAGCTGCTAAACGTGGGTTGGACCGGATCGCTTTGACCCGGTTCCAACCCTAACCCTAAAAAAAATATGTTTTACTTTTTGAACCCACCAATTTAATAAATACAATCACTTACGTTTTGGGCCTGACCCATTCTGAAACCAATTAAACAATGATATTTATATCTCCAATTTTCATAAATCCACCCCCTGAACTGTTGGGCTTAGCTCATTTGAAACAAAAAAAATTATTACTAGTTACACCATCTTTATTCATATCCACACTCCCCTCACCTGTTGGGTCTGTCCCATTTTGAAGCAAACTACATTACACTCATGTGTTCTTAACTGCATCTCTTAGTTGTTGGGTCTGGCCCATTCTGAATCAAAATACATATTACTATTTGCACCCACGTTTTCATAACTGCACTAGCATAACTGTTGGGTCTAGTGCATTCTGAAACAAAATAAATAATGTTGTTTGCAGATACCTTCTTGGTAACCACACACCCTTTTCCTGTTGGGTCTGGCCCATCCTCAAACAAAGTAAACAATGCTATTTACAAGCTACATTTTCATAACTGCACATCCCTTAACTGTTGGGCCTAGCCCACTTTGAAACAATGTACGTAATGCTATTAATACTTCCCCTTTCATATCTACACTCCCTCGCCTTTTGGGCCAAACCCATTTTGAAATTAAATAACCACTACTAATTGCACTCCTTTTCTTCATGTATGCATCCCTAATTACTAAGTGTACTACCCACTTATATTCTATCCCTTTCTATTTCCATTTGATTACATATTGCTATGTCAATTATTCATTTATTTTTTGCAATTCCACTTTAGTTTTCTTTAGTACACGCTTACGTTTCTTACACTCCATACTAGGTCTCTAACTCACTTGGTGGTGTTTCAATAACACGTGGATAGATTTTGTGAATGTCATGCTAGGTCCCCGACTTGCTTGATTTCATAGGTTTTACCGCAAATCCAAAATCTTTTCTAAAAAAACTAAAAATACTTAAATAAAGGATCACTCAATTCTCATTTTTCCCAAAAATTACATATTACTTGAGATTGCTTCAAGGTCCAATGCCTTAAGCGATTCTTCCCTCTATTTGCTCAAATTCAACGTCTTTTCAAGATCCAACGCCTTAACGACTCTTTTTCACGCAATTGAAACAAATCTTTCAAAAAAAGATAAAATCAATCCAACACACAAGCTGTTTTCTACAAAAAAAAAACTACGTAAGTCTGATTTTCTCATTGCACTTGGGGATACGTAGGAGCGAGGACAAACCCCTTGTCGACCTAAAAAAATAAAAATATAAAAGATAAAATCCTCTCTTTTCTAGAAATAAAAATTTTATTTCTTTTTTGAATAAATAAAAATAAAACAAGCATAAGTCATGTTCTTAAGGGAAGACAAATAATTAAAAAGTGACTTTATTTTTAGCACACTCAATCAAAGGTTGTTGTCTTCATGACGGACGTGTAGGGTGCTAACACCTTCCCCGTGTGTAAATGATTCTCGAACTCTTTTTCTCTCAAATTGTAGACCATGCCTTATTTTTTTTCCCGATGTTTTTCTTAAATAAATGTTAGTGGCGACTCCCTCAAGTTTTCCTTTTTAGGAAGACTACTTTATCTTTATTATTTTTTTTATCGTCGACCCATCGTGGCCAGACACGTTGCGACAAGCATTAAGATACTTTATTATTTTTTCAATGGACAATTTATTGAATTTATTGTATGAATCATACGGATTTTCAATTTGAAGCAAATTTAAAAGAAAAAATGTATTTGGTATTAATTTGTATTACTCCTCCTAAAAAAATTGTATTAAATTTGTATTATATTAACACTTTAATTTTGTAAATATTATTATTATGTGTATGGTTTGTCAATTTAAATTTTTTTAATGGTTTGTTAAGATGTGGACAACGATGAATGGATGTATGACAATATTATGTCCGAAGAAATTAATATGAATGAAGACAACGGAAAGGAACCTGTTGCGTTTGAAAATATTAATTGTAGTTGATTGTTATGATGCCTTCAATACTTTTGAGGTACTTATATGATTTTGTATCTGGTTAAAGTAAATAAATGAATTATTTCAGAAGATTAAACATGTATTATCCTTTTTTGTATGTGTTTCCTTCCCATGAGGAGGTATTACAATGGGCTCGTATTGTTGCGTATGATATTGATTTTGTAGTTGTGATAATGAGATATGAAACATCAACTGGAAAGAGGGAAAAAACCTCATTTGTTTTAATTGGTTGTGAAAGGAGTGAAAAGTATAGATCATACAACAAAGATTTAGTACGACAAACCACTAGCACTAGAAAATGTGATTATCCTTTTAAGCTGTGAACGAAACCAATCACAGGAGGGGAAGGTTGGATGGTGAAGTTAATATGTGGGACTAATAACCATGTTTTGACTAAGTCATTGACTGAACATCCATATGTTGGTCGACTAACGGAGGATGAGAAGATTAGTATTGCTGATATGACAAAGTCGATGGTGAAACCAAAGAATATTCTTCTCACTTTAAAGGATCACAGTGCAACAATTGTACAACAATGAAGCAAGTGTACAATGCAAGACATGCATACTATTCTTCTATAAGAGGCAGTAATACTGAAACGCAACAATTAATGAAGCTACTTGAACGCGATATGTATATTCATTAGCATAGACTGAAGGATGAAGATGTTGTACGTGATATATTCTAGACACATCCGAATTCAATAAAATTAAGCAACTAATGTCATATGATATTCCTTATAGATAGTACATACAAAACAAATAGATACAAACACTCTTTGCTTGACATTGTTGGTGTGACACCTACTTGGATGACATTTTCCGTTGCATTTGCTTATTTAGAGGGCAAACGTATAAACAATGTTGTGTAGGCTCTTGAACGATTTATAGCATTTTTTTGAAAAGTAATGCACTCCCTAAAGTCATTGTTACTGACATAGATTCAACATTGATGAATGCAGTGAAAACTGTATTCCCTAACTCAACCAATTTGTTGTGTCAGTTTCACTTTGATAAAAATGTCAAGGCAAAATGTAAAACCTTTGTGGGACAAAAAAAACGTATGAGACTATGTGATGGAAGCATGGGGGAGTGTTGTGGATTTTCTTATTGATGAAGACTATGATGAATGTCTTGTGAAGTTTGAAATTGATTGCTCATCATGGCCAAAGTTTGTTAACTATGTGAAACGGACATGGTTGATTCCCTGCAGACAAAGATTTGTAACAGAATGGCCGAATAAGTGATGCATCTAGGAAACATTACAACTAACATGTATGAAAATTGTTAATCTTTTTTATTTTTGAATAACATACTAATTGTTGAAAAATACTTATTTGCCCTTTTAAGTGCATGGTTGTGTTTATCCATTGGACCCTAAAGAGACTAATATAAAATAACCTTGGAGATCTATGTAGTATTTAGGATGCCATGAACAACATGATCACCTTATAACACAGTGAAATAAAGACATCTTTTGAGAGAAGCACACATGTAGTCGAACATGTGTTTTTAAGTGATCTTGTACAATAGGCTAATTGGCATGGTGTCAAGATATGCATTAAACCATATTGTTGCCATGTTTGAGCGAGTCAATTATGCTAGCATTAACAGTTCTCATTTTGGATGCGTTATGAAAACTACGCATGGTCTGCCGTGTGCATGTGAGCTAGATAGATATGCTATTGGTAGCATACCGCGTGACACAATCCATATGTTTTGGTAGAGGCTAAGCTTTTCAAACCAAGGTATAGATGAGTGAGAAGTTTACATAACCGAAGAGATGTAAACCATTTCTAAGCGATTTGAAGATCTTGATATGCGTGGCAAAGTGACTGTAAAGAGTAAACTGCGAGAACTTGCATACCCTGATCTAACATCTATGTGTGCTCCTCCTGAAAAGGTCAAAACAAAAGGTGTTCAAAAGAAACAACTGACCAAACATTAAAGATCAATGAAGCATGATCCGTCTTACTCTGAGTATGTGGATGTATTACATTCTGTGCAAAATAGCTGCTCCATACTAAAACAGTCTGCATCATCATCTGGACAAACAAAATCCAACATGAATATGTCAATGTTGTATTATTCATCCATGCATGCAGGATTTCATTGAAAACATTGTTGATGTCAAAGCTAATAATGATTGTGGATATCGTATAATTGTTGCCTTATTAGGTTATGATTAAGATTCATGGTCTTTCGTATACAACTATTTGCTCAAAGAACTTGGACAATGGTCTGATGAGTATATAACCTTGTTTGGTGGCATACATAGGTTTGAGTATTTAAAGTGGTTCCTACTTGTTGATGGATTATCAATGGTAAAGTGTTTTTGTTGTCACACTGCCTTGGATACATATTTTATTAATAATACTGACTTAATTTGTTACGTGCAGGTAACCATGGATAAGTGGATGAATATTACCGATATGGGTTATGTCATTGCATCAAGGTATAACATCATCCTTGTTTCTATTTCTCTCCAACAAAGTATGACATCTTTCCTTTTCAGAAGCCAACCACCTAGAGATAGTGTTGTTCATTGCATTCTATGTATTGGTCATGTCTATGGAAATCATTTTGTTCAGGTATAATAATGACAGTCTTACTTTAATTCCATGATTAGAACACATGTTATTAATATTTGAATGTGTACTGGTCATTGTAACAAGTTTTTCTGAGAGATGGATGTCTTATCCTATCAACTACTTTGTTATGGTCAAGACATTGTCACTCTCAAGCAAAACAATGACTTACTCCTTATATTAGTAGAATGCACCAGTATACTAATTTTTTGAGGTTACATACACAACATGTTGATCTAGGCAAACATTGAACATTTCGTTATTATTTATATGTTTGTAAGTTGGATATGCGTAATGGTGACAATTTTTGTGAATTGAATTATAACTTAAACATGCGTAACGAAGACAAGTTTTATGAAAACAATGATAATAGTCATATCTAAATTAAAGGTATACAATTATAATTGTCATATATAAATAGTTGAGATACATAAGTATATAGCAAACAAAATAATACAATCATCATCAACCTTGTCCACCACCATCTCTCTTATGTGCATCCCTCTTTTGTCGAGACCGAACATAAACATTTTCGTGCTTAGTGACACCCATGGCTAATCTTGTACATTAGTTTGTTATACTGTAAGCATCTATGTCAGTAGTAACCATCCTCATGTCTATCATGTGTTGCAAGCTTTCTGCTATCTTTTGGCACACAGCCTGAGACAATGACAACAACATTTTAATAAATATTGAAAAATTTAAGTGAAAAATTGCATAATAGAAATATAAGTATGTTATACCACTGCATGTCGAGGCATCTTAACATCAACGGGTGCTGCTGTAGGTGCAGATGGCATAGGTGTTGTATCACCAGGCAACACATGTGGTGGATCTAATAAAGGATGATGCACTATGGGAGAATGTCTAAGAGATTCCCCACGCTATAGTGAACTCTTGAATGGTGACATATTTGATAAAACCACTCCATATACCCAACAACACACTAACTAGGAAAAGTCACAAAGTCTCCAGTCGCTACAAGGTATCGTGAAAAAGTGGAGCCATTTATCATCAACCACCTCTGTGGATGGGGATGGAGAGCTTTGAAGTTAGGGAATCGGCTGAACAAATCCAAGTTGTCTTAACATCCTCTCTGGTTGATGTTTAACAATGTACAGACCCCATCTTATATGTCCAGAAATAAAGAAATAATCTCAAATTTTATGAACCCATGGTGATTAGCGTATGATGTCCAACAAACATCATATGGAGTCAACCTATCCAATCGCTTGGATAGGTCGTCACTGGTAATGCCTTCTCACCCTTCCAGCGATAGGCACGTTGTTGGCTTTGACGGTAGTCCTCATCTGCAACCATATTCTCAATACTTGGGAAATGCTCGTAGATCCAATATTACAATTACAAATACAAGAATAACAAATCATACGTTAATAGTACATAGAAAGTTTTAAAAAATGACAATGATAAATGTCAAGAGAATTAACTGCAAGAAAGTGATATATCCTACAAGATGTTTATCATGGTGTTGAGACGCATAATTTAGATTGACATACATGTGAAAGAGTGCAGCCGCTCCCCATGAAAACCCTCCAAACTGCTGTAGGTCACAAAATGCGTCCAAGAATACCACACTGATATATGTGACACTCTTGTTAGCAAAGATTGTGCAACCTACAAGATGCAACAAATATGTTCTAGTTGCTACGGTTCATTGCATTGACTCACATTTGAGACGATAAATGTCTCGCAGCCAAGAAGGTCGAACATTTTGCAGTGACTTCAAGCAACTCAACTAATAACTGGGTTGCTTCCTCTACATCTATTACATCATAGGTTTAGAAGGCACTTATAATTGGTAGATGTAACAATGATGCCACATAATCAAGGGTAATATTGATCTCTCCCATGGGCAGATGGAAAATGTTGGTTTTCTTGTGTCACTTCTCCACAAAAGCAAATATTAGTCCCCTATCTCCTATCTCCACAGAACATGTAATCAGAGGGTTTAAGCCTGTAGCATCCACTAAACCTTCAATCTCATGTGCAGGCCTTCTGTAATGTCTAAAATTTTTCGCTTGTTTTATACATAAATTTATTTTACCAAATCGTTTTTCTTCATTTTTTTTAAAACAAACTTCCAATGAAACTTCAAATAAAATAGTTGCCATTAAATATTTCTTAGTACAAAATAAAGTATCATACAGTCCATTACAATAATATTATTCAGATACAAACCATAATATAGTTCGAATACAGACCAACAACCCTAAATAGTCTAATACAAATTTCATGGCCTCAGAGACAATAGTATACCAAGCATAAAACACAAATCATCCAAGCTTCTCCATCACCATTTTAGCTTAATATTTCACTGTTCCTCTGCTCGTCCAACAGATTGGGGTCATCACAGGTGTCAACCACAGACACAAAATAGGGTAAGTATATGATAGACATAGTTAGATAAGATAACAGATAGTAAAATAATACATCATAAAATTAGATACATAACAGAGTTCATAATGGATGCATGATTCTTGATTTAAATGATGCATGACTGAGATCTCAGGTTATCACCAATTTCTCAACATATGGTACCATAATCAAAATAGC
>PYAF01005734.1:893605-919167 GCA_007407185.1 Glycine tomentella
TAAGAGTTTGGAAACTTTCTTCACATTGAGTGTTCCACACAAAAGCTTGCCCTTTTCTAGTTAAGGTGGTTAAAGGTAATGCTATTTTAGAAAAATCTTGAATGAATCTTCTATAATATCCTGCCAGTCCTAAGAAACTTTTAATTTCAGTGACTGTCTTAGGTCGTTCCCATTCTAATACAGCTTGTACTTTAGAAGGATCTACTGAAATTCCTCCTTTAGATAGTTCATGACCTAAGAAATTCACTTTCTCTAACCAAAAATCACATTTAGACATTTTAGCATAAAGTTGCCGATCTTTCAAAGTTTGTGACACAATCCTTAAATGTTCAGCATGTTCTTCCTTAGTTTTAGAATACACTAAAATATCATCAATGAATACTACTACAAATTTATCAAGATAAGGATGAAAAACTCTATTCATATAATCCTACTTTATTAAAGAATTCATTCCTCCCATAATTAAAAGAAAATTCCACAGATCACATCTTCTTTTTTCTGTGCTTTTGTGAAACTCAGGTTATTTTAAATTAAATCCTTTTTGAAATATTTTCCAAAATTTCTAAAAATTTTATTTCATGGTTTTTCTTTATGAATAATGTCAATAATTCATTATCCTAGGAGTATATTGTATTCTTGTCAGGTGTTTATAGCCTTACTGAGGCTATACGACTTTATCAGGGCCAAAGGGTATTTTGGTCATTTTGAAAAAAGTCCAGGGGCATTTGTGTCTTTTTCATAAGGGACATTTGTGTCATTTTCAATATGTTCAAGGGTATTTTCGTCATTCTATCTAGGAATACATACTTACAGAAAATTTACATGTATATGAAAATATGAGGGTGTTACACCTTCCATATTTATGCACCTTCCTCCATGAGAAGTCAACTTCAACTCAGCACGTTCCTACAATTAATTATAATTAATTACAATAATTAAAATGATAAAATATGTAAATAGAGAAAGAATTAAACACATAAGTACCTCTCATGCTCACACTCTAGCTGTCACATGATCAACATACATTGTCAACACTAATTATCTTGAGGCCCGCCTAGAAAACCCTCTAAATCAGCACCTCCATCCTTCATAACTGGAATGTCAGGCTCCTGATGAGCCTTATCAACAACAACATCCTCAGGAACAACTCAACCTACTCGTTGTCTATGTGCCGATGTTGTCGGCCTTCGGCGTTGATGGGCTTCTCCTTCATTAGCACTAACATCTTTACCTAAGGCTCTGTCTACAACTCTACCTAAAGCCCAACGCAATCCTTTTGTTCTAACCATAATCTACAAATTTTCTCAATTATTAGTCTAACACTTCAAATCAACCTACAACTTCACCAAAGTACAATTACAAATATTTACAATTAGTTTTAATTATTTTCATAACCTCTAAATCAACATGTTAAATATAGAAAGTATTCTTAAAAGGTATTCTCAAAAATATTTTAGGCCTAATGAAAATAAAATAACTTTTCAAATTTCTATTTATAAAATTTAAATTGAAAAACATACATGAATTGAGCAAAAGCAAAAAAGATTCAAAAATTTATAACAATAATCCAATTATTTCTGAAACAACCATTTCAATTTAATCCATAAATTCAATAAATTGTTAATTGAAAAAAATAAATAAAGGATAAAAATGCCAAAACATAACAGTTATACAAAAAAATTATAAAAAGATTGAAAAATAAATAAAAAATCATACGGATTGGCAATCAGTATGAGCCATACGAATTGTCAAACCATATACGTTTAACACAAGAAAAAAATGCAGAAAAACAAAACAGAGAGACTCAGAGCAGCGACAACGAAAATCTAATGAAATCAACGACAAACGGCGAAGCATTCCTTGTTGAAATGAACTACGGTGCTGGGTGCACGAATGGTGGGAGGCGAGAAGAAGAAGAAGGAGAAGGGTGCGAGAACGGTGGAAGACGAGAAGAAGAAGAAGAAGAAGAAGTCGAATGGTGTCCATACTTAACCTTTTTACAAAAGGGTATTTTTAGAAATTCACTATGCAATGCTGGGTGTATGAGAATATTGGCTGATGTTGGACGAAATTCCCGGGGATGAGGATGATGATGAGGTATGTTTTGAGGGTGTTTGTGTAGAGAAAGCACATGATGGCGAACGTGGTGGAGGGGAACAACGAGAGGGTGGTGGCGGGTGCGTCAAGTGTTGAGCACGAGCTGAGGGGCGCGTTCGAGTGGGGGAGAGGGTGCGACGTGAGGGCTGCGGCGTCCGTCGAGGAGGTGTTGGCCATGCGGCTAAAGACGTAGGCGCCAGAGCTCTGAGTGGGAGGTAGGGTCCACTTTGATGTTGAGAGGGAGATCCAGAAGAAGAGTGTGGACAACGAAGATAAGGTGTTGGTCATGCTTCACACTTTGAGGAATAGAGGCATCAAGGTTTTCGTCACCAATGATCGCAACAATTCAGGTTCGCCTTGACCCCAAAAATAAAATAGAGGTCTAATTAGCAAATTTCTCTTGCATTTTTATGTGTTTTTTTTTGTTTGCTTTCTTCTAATCATGCATTTATGATACCCAAATTTGAGAACTGGAATTTGTATCCCAAAAAAAATGAAAACGGAATGTGTAAGTTTTGCTTGACACTGTTTTATTTAGTTATCTTAGGATAAGTACTTAAAAATAAAATTTAAATTTTTAAAAAAACTGAAATATACTTTTAATCATTTATGTGTTCAATTATATTCAATTTAATCCTCTTTGATTTTTAGGGATCAAAAAATACTATTTAATTCGATCATTTGTTTTTTTTTTAAAATTTAATTTAGTATTTTATCTTTATAGAATGATCAAAATAGTCTTTCTAAATCAATTATTATTTTACACTTGTTATTTACACCTCTAATTTTGTTTAACTACACCCTTATTCTCCTTATTTATATTTTAATTGTTCATTATATCCATTTTTTTCTTAAAGAGGTACACCCCTTTGGAACCTATTTTTTCTTTTCCAGAATAACATATCTAATCTAGAAAGACATTTTTGGTATTAGAAAATTCTTATCTTACACTCCCATGTTTGGTAATCTTATTTTCATCTTATTATTAGTAATCTTTAAACCCTATTTAAAATTTTATTTTTATCATATTTTATTTCGAGAGAAGAAAAAGGGGTTCCAAGGGATTTATCTCTTTAAGAAAATAGGGTATCATTGACATTTTAAATATAAAAAGGGGGATTGGGGGTGTACTTCGCAAAAATGGAGTGAAAATAACAACTGTCTTATTATTTTTTATTTTTGGACACATAAATTGTGAGTATTTTTCAAGTTTTTTAACATTTAGTTATACTCACCTTAAATCCAAAGGTGAAGCCAAAATAGATAATATCAACGTGATAAGCAAACAAGTTGTATAATTAAAACCAACTAATAATAATTTAAATCATTATAGGAAAAATCAAATTTCGGGATGGGCTCAGTTGGCCTAAAATTAAATTGGGTTAAACTTTTAAATAGCCTATATTTTTTTAGTAGGTTACATGAATTAGTGCATCGAGCAAAACTCATTTTTAAAGAACTTTTACATCTAGATTTGTTTTAATAGTCTTACTTTAACAACATTTTCGGTATGTTACCGTGTAACTAAAAGACAACATTTTAATTTAATGGGCATAACTCAATTCAAGAGTTGAATTTGTAAGAAAATATTTGAATTTAATTCTTATTGAATATATTTTTGAGAAATGACAAGAAATTTTAAGTATGATTAAGTTTCGAATAAAAAATTAGTCTCTTAGTCAGTCAAAAAGACCAAAACTTTTGAAGTATTTGGGATTTCATTATAGAACCAAAGATCCTAATTATGGTGGTTAAAAAAGACACCATTTTATCGCATATTAGATAACTCTAATGTTATCTCTTGTAATGATGGATAACAAATTAGCAACAATCTACTATTACTAAGGAATGGCTGACAAGTCCTCTTGTACTATACATCTGTGACATACTTCTTCAAATATTTAGATAGTACTATTATTTGTCAGCAACTTCAATAATGCTTATTTAAACCAATTCTTCATCTTATAAATGCTTCTTAGCAAATTTAGGAACTCCTCCTAAGTGTCTTAGTTATACTACCTCTAACTGTGCTTTAACTTTTGGGGGCTATAGACTCTTGATCTAGCTCCATTGAATCTATGTTTTCATCTTTTATATGACTGACTACTTGGTGGTTATAGTATCTCTTTTAGGGTTTTTTTGGGTAAACTTATCTAGAAATACTTTTAAAAAAATAAAATAAGAAGAAGACAATGAGATGAATTTTTCCATAAGTAAAAATAAGCTCTCCATTAGCTAATTTTTAGAAGCTCACCAATATAACTTCTCTAAAAGATGAGATGACATCTATAACTTAGCTAATAAAAAATTCATTTTAGTTTATGGAGAAACTCATTTCATTTTTTTCTTCTTACTTTCTTCTTTTAGAAGTATTTCTAGAAAAGCTAACATCCAAATAGATTCTTATAATTTCTTATATCACACACACATATATATATATAGAGAAAGAGAGAGAGAGAATCTTGTAACAGCTCCTTGCATCCATCAAAATATATGTACATTTTTTCAAAAGATATTGTAAACTTCTATGGGGTCTTTCCATTTGAAATTTGAAAGAGTTATGACAATAGCTCTTCTAATCCCCATAGTATACCTATGTAAGGCTTTAGAAGACGAATGAGCTTTTCTTTTCATTCCCCGTGTTATTATTAACATTATGTTTAGGATGATTCGAAGCGAGTGAATAGGTCAGGAGTGAAAGAGAATGAAAATAGAATTTTTTGTTGGTTTGATTGAGATGGAAATGGAAATGGAAAGAAGATGGAGCAAATTATATAGGACCAGGAAAAAATAAATTATTTCCCAAACAAAACCCATGAAATGGAAAGGAATTTGTTTATTGATGGTAAACAAGTGAAACAGTTGTGTAATTTTGTGGTGCAGCAATATCTTTTTCTTACATATTTTTTAAATTAAATACATTTTTTTAACATAAATAAATATTCTAATAATAATATTTGTACGAAGTAATTCTGTCAAAAGTGGTGATTAATCTAATTTTCGTCGGACATTGTGAGCGCACTTAAAATGAATATTCTCCTTCTAACATGATTTATTATCGATCAACTAGGATTTGAACCCTAGATCACTTTATTAATTGTGTCAACGTAGAACAAAAATAAATATTAATTTTATAATTAAAAAGACTAATATAAAAAAAATTGATGGGTAATATAGTAAAAATTTAGATATGTTTTTTTTTATTTTTTTACAAAAATGAATTACTTTTTTTACAGCATAAAATATTAAAACTATTAAATAATTTTATATTTAAAAAAACTAATTTGTATTACAACATTTTCATATAATATATTTATTTCTTTTCATTCTATTTTCCCCTCATCTAGCGAAGAGATATTTTATCACTCATTTCCTTCTTTTTATTCATCTAAATAATACATCTTTTTCGCCTCATTTTTTTTTAATTTCTATCAATTAATCCTCTTTCTTTCCTCTGGAAACTAACCCAAACACATTTTGAATCCTATTTCCTTTCCAATGCAAGCTAACAAAGAAAGGGAAAAAATGGTTAAAAGTCACGCTCAATCGAGAAAGCAGGGTGCTACTTGGAAATTATTTAAGGAAATAAAACGCTTCCTTTTAAAGTATAAATCAATTTATGATATCATTCTTTAATAATAATAATAATAATAACAATAAGTTTTACTCACTATTTGTAACAGGTTTCTAATTTAATAAAACATATCCAGAAATAAAACTATGTACTGAAATATAAAAAAATAATTTTGTTAGTAGTATTTTATCTTCTTCCAATAGTACCTACTACAAGTCTATAACTACTACAATAGGAATATACCAGTGACGATCGTCAAACCATTGATCCTGAACTTTTTACCCAGGGAAAAGAAAAGTTCAGTATCTGAGATCCTGAGTCCAATCCTTATCCAAACTCCATATAACAAGTCAAAAATTAAAAAAAAAAAAAATTGTCGTGATTTTTTAAATCAAAAAGAATTTTGCACACCGATAAACTTTTGCTCATAAAAAAAGACAAACTCTCTAGCATGTGTATCAAATGATGGAAATTCAAAGATTTAATTGTGGTGGAACGAGAAATTTTGAGTGGAATGTGAATGAAAATTAATTTCTGAATTCTTATGATGAAAATTATTATCCAAAAAAATTTAAATACTAGAAATATTATATTAAATTATTTAGAAATCTTAAATAAATAAAATATGTAGAGGATTTCACGCCTGAATTATTGGCTTCAGCGAACAGAAAAGGAAGGATCATGGTTTCCTAAAAGTGTTTTTTTTGCTTAAAAAAGTGAAAGGGAAACCCTAAAATCAAGTCGTGAAGTGTAAGAGACGTGTTCAAGTAAGGGCAAAAAACCCACTCGTGGCGTACAAATTCAAACACCAACACAATGCCATGTGTTGTTGACATGGATTGGACCCACTCTTGAATGATGGCTAACCACATTGTTATGAGTCAAAAAAGAACCAAGAATCAGGCCCAAACCTAAACCTTTTTCAAACCCAAACATGACCAACATTAATGCCCCAACACCAGAAGTGTAACTGTGTAAGTAGCAATCAGTGTTATTAATTGCATACTACAAGTTTTCAATACCTAATTTAACGAGACGAATTTTGTCAGTGTTTGTTTTGAGATCTTACTATAGATACGAGATAGCTCATCGAAAATAGTGATTAATTTTGTATTCAACATGATTCACTTCATATTCAACATGATTTAAAATCTACATGTCATCATTACTTATGTCAATTGTTATTAGTAATCAAAGTTATTGTTAACATCAAATAATTTTAAAATTTGTCAATTTATTTTTGTCAGTAAATTGTTTTACCTGCCTTTGTGACTACTTAAATTTTGTTTTTTCTATTTGCATAATTTAAAATTTGTTAAGTGCATGACATGATAGCTTTTAGCTGAAGCAACCTACAATTAAAAAATCGAATTTTACAGTATCAAATTACATATACAAGTTTAGAATCCATAATTTCATTATTGGCAGTGTCAAATTTGGCTTTTTCACCGTTTTGGGGTAGAAATATTTTTAATTATCAAGTGGGGACAGATTTAAAAAAAATTACCATTTAAGGATAAATCGTATCATCAACTCAACTTTTTTTTAATTAATTTTTTAATTTTTTTAAGCCAATTCAAAAGTTATACACTTTTTTTTAATTTGCATTGAGAATTAGTAAAGGTGGTTACAATTTTAAAGTCATAACTACACTTGCAACTTTAAAGTCATAACTACACTTATAACTTCTAAGCTAATGTTTCATTTTTTTTATATTTTTTTTGGTTTTTTTTGTTCTTTTTTTAAAATCGGTAATATATATATATATATTAGTTTTATTTGTTTCATTAATTAGTTTTTATTTGATTTTTATTGTTTTTTTAGTTATAATTTTCTGTAATTTTTTAAAGAAAATAAAAAATAGTTTAATTTTATTATTTAAAAATGGAAGTAATTTTAATTTTTGTAATTTGGTTTAATATTTTGTATTTATATGTGTATCATTTAATAAAAAAGTTTAGTAATTAATGTTATAATTATTTTGTATTATATTTATTTATTTAATTATTTTTCTATACATTTTTTAGTAATGTTAAAATTTAAATTTCAAAAGATTTATTGTTTGATGAAAACATTTTGCTAATAATATATGTGTTTGTACGACTTTTGAATTGGTTTAAAAAGATAAATAAATAGTCAATTAAAAAAAGAATCAAGTCAAGTAGCACAACTTCTAAATATAAAATCTTGTCACGTGGTACCACAGTCACTAGTTATCTCTAAATGATAATTTTTTTAAAATTTATCCTCAATTGCTAATTAAAAAAAAATCTGCTCCAAAACTGTGAAAAAGCCGTCAATTTACTCCTTTTTTCATCAAATAGTTTTAAAGCTCATCATTTTTTTTATCATTTAATTGTTTTGTTTGCTTTTATCTATCATAGACTTTGAATTTATTTTCTTTAAAATACCGTAAAACACTTTGAATTTTTTGTGATATTGAATATAATTTGATTGCTTAAATTTTTTTATACATACACTTTAAAAAAATACTCCAAAATTAATTAGAATAATTTTTTGTTTTATCATTTAAATTTTCGCAGAATATTTTCTAGATAAAAAAAATAACGTTATTTCAAGTTTTCATTTCTGAAGTGCATGACAGACTTTTTTTTTTTGCTGTTTTTAATAAAATGCGGTTGAGTGACATCATATCTATCTAATGCTTGAACATAATCATCAGTTCACATGTTACTTAACAGTTAAACCGGTTACACCGGCTACCTGACAAGTTTAATTAATTAATATAAGGTTTGTTTATTGTTTAGGAGTATTAATTTAATATGATTTTAATAACTATGGCTATAACCAACGAGGATCCACATGATCTATGATGGATGATGCATTTTCATGTTATGGATGTCATTGGATGTATCATGTCATACCAGCAAATGGTCCATGATCCTCAAGTCGCCGACACAGTTTAGTGCGAATCATAGTCACGGCTGAGTCAGAAATGGGAAGTGGGGCCCACATTCGTGACTCGTGTTTCTCTCTAGAAGTCTTAACTCAACAGCAGCCAGCAAGATCCTCTAAATCGAATTTCTATTGTGAATTTTGAAAGAATGGTGTATGGCAAAATTTCCATTTCAATATCGTTTTTATCTTCATTACAATGCTAACTAGTTAACTACCAAACTCAGACTCTTTCTAATAAAACAACATGCTTTTAAAAAAAAAAATTATAAAGGACAAACTTGTAAGTATACATTTTTTTTATGTGTTTCTATATATTATTAAAGGACAAAACTTATAAGTAAATTTTTTTAGGTGTAATTAGAATTAAAATTTCCCTCAATAAATTACGTTTATATTTCATGAAAATGTAGAGAACTTCTAAATATAATTAGAGAATGTATATATTAAAATATTTTAAATAATTGTCACTATTATAAATAAGGCATTTAATGATGGTTATGTAGGAATTTTTATGATGATTTTTAATTATTATAGAATCCATCGTTGTTTAATGTTGACTAATTTTCATGACGATTATAGAATCGCCATAAAATATGTTGCGATTTTATAAAAACATATTTTTACGTGTAATTTTATGATTATTTTTCTGAAAAATCATCATAGAAAATGAAAATTTTATGATGGTTTTTCAAAAAATTGTAATGGAAAGTTCAACATTATAAAAGATGAACTTTCTATGATGATTTTTAGAAAATCGTCATAGAAGATTAACCCCGATAATCACCAATTGTTGCCACCAAACTATGAAACGACCCCGCTGAAGCACCTCATACTAGCATCAAACTCATCCTTATAGACACAAACAAGCTCCCGAATTAGCAAGCCATTCTCCATAGGAATATCCAAAATGATTTGACACCGATAATAATCCCCATAAAGTGCAGTGTATATCATGCATTAATTCATTCTTATCAAACACATGTTGTTTGAACAGGAAATTGTTTTTGTACCTCCATGTAGACCACATGATAGCACACTAAAGAATCCTCCACCTTACTATCATTTTGTTTGAGATAAAAGACATTGGACATTGTTAGAAGTGTTTCTTCTGATTGTTGGACTGCACAGTAGCAATATTCAACCATCTAAACCATTGATACCAGATATCTTTGACCAGACTACATGATAATAGTAGATGACTCGTTGACTCCACTTGATCTTGACAAAAAACACAGGAATCAGAGGAATGTTCCTTCTATGGAAATTCTCTCTAGTTGGAAGCTTGATTAATAAGACCCTTCATATAGTTTGAGCAACTTTCGGTGGAATGTCACGATCAGACATTTGAGCCAAAACATTGTCCTCCTCCACACCAAATCTCATGTCATGTAAATTTGTATATGTTGAACAAATAGAATATATTCCCGAGGGAACAGGAAACCACCTCCACCTATCTGCACCACCTTTGTTAAACACAACCCTGGTAATGGTAATCAATAATTGAGGGAGCTGTTCATTTTCCACACGAACAAATCCCTTCTCCACCTCAAGTCCCACCTCCAAACATCATCCACCCAACCACCAACTTCAGCAATACTTCCTTGTTTTTGTTGTGAGACAAGTAGGCATGGCAACGGGTCGGGGCGGGAGCGGGTATTGCATTCCTCGTCCCCGTCCCCGCCCCCGCCCCCATTCCCCGTCGGATTTTAAAATCCATTCCCATCCCCGCCCCTGCTGGGGTCGATTTTTCCCTGCCCCGCCCCGCCCCCGCTATTTGATTAAAAATTTTTAAAAAAATTATATAATTTTTTATTCAAAAATCAGATAAAAAAGTTAATTATGTAACAAAAAAATAATAATAACAAACTCACATTTAAAATATGGGATCATAATTTTAAAATTATAAAACAAAATCAATCAATTCAATTAAAAAAATTAGAAAATAATATATTTTTTTATTTTTGTAATATTATTTATTACGGGGCGGGTATCAGTAACCCCATACCCGTTCCCGCCCTCGCTTTTGGCTACCGGGGAAAACTCAAATCCGAACCCGAACCCGAAAAATTTGGTTTTTTCCCATTAAATTCGGGGCGGATTCGGACGGGTACCTACGGGTTCGGGTCCCGTTACCATGCCTAGAGACAAGGAACAATCTTGGAAAAAGTACTGCTAGAGGCTCCATACTTATCCATCTATCCAACTAAAAGGAAGCTTTACCATCATCTCCCACTTTCCAAGTCATAAATTTGTCAAACCACTTCTTTTCCTCCTCTCCTTTACAAATGATGCATAAAAATAGTCTTCGCACAAGGATAAGTGTACCTTACAAAATAGTAACAATGAACTAAAAATTCGATTATTGAACCTTAAAGCCTAGTTGTATTCTCAAATAGTCAAAATTATTAAACTAAATAATTGAGATAATTCAAAATAGGATTCAAGTATTTTGTGGTTTTTAGCTTTTAAAAGAAAATAAATAAACTATTACAGTGAAGATATTTAAGTGATAGTAAAAGTGACTAGGGATTATGATTCATTAGTACCAATTTTTCCCCAATCTCAGCTCTAATGAAGTCCCTTCTATAGTTAATTACCGGTTCTCAAAATCAACCAAAGTCTATGATCAAGTTCAAAGAATGCTCTTTGCCTTAAATCAATACCCCAATGATCATGAATATACCAAATTTAGTCAAAGGATATAATTAATTCCAAGGATGATCAATTAAATATTAACTAATCTATCGGAGATTACCCAAACAGTTTGATCATACAATTTGTGTAAAATATTCTCTACCTAGGTCTACCCAACATATGCAGATGATCACCACAGTACATTCAATTAAGCATAGGATTGATCAGTTCCCAAATAAACAATAATGATAAGGACGGAAATTAATTAACATAAATCACCAAGGAATTCCATTAAGAACAAAAAAATGGGTACAATTGGACAGTTATATCATAACTCTCGGACTAGGGTGACTAGCCGCTCATGATCAAAGCAAAACTAGAAAGCCTATAGGAAATTAGCATAGACATACCACAAAGGAAGAACAATGATCACGATCCATTCTCGTCGTATTTTTATGCCTTACAACCCTCAAAAGTGTTCTCTAATTTGAAAATATGATTAAAAGGTGTCCAAAGATACAGATAACAACCCCTATTTATAGCTTCCTAAATATATCAGCTAGAAAGGCACATTACGACTGTTCTGAAATCCACCCAACACTACTAAAATCCACCATGGTCATAATTGAAAACTGTAAGGCTAAAACTTTGGGATGTTGTGGAATGACTATGGATATCATGGTGTGAACCATGGTAGTGGTGAATTCACCATGACCATGGTCAGAAGTTTTACGTTGTTTAAAAGGAAAGTCATCATATTACCATGGTCATACTACTTATCATGACCATGTTGAATGTACCACGACCGTAGTCAAGTGACAAAGTTCTTCAAATCTTCAGAAAACATGCAATTTCCAACTCTTTTACTCCACTGAGCAGTTATACTTTTGTAAGACAAAACTAGTGTCCAAATGTAAGTTCTACCATGAAAATGCATGAAAATGACATAAAAACTCACTCAAAAAGTGATTTATCAACCTCCCCACACTTGAGCATTGTTTGTCCTCAAGCAATTGTTCCAATTCTCTAATCAAAATAAATTATCCCAAGTTAGAACTCTTGCATCAGAAATCTCCATTTATTCAAAAGTAAAAATTCACACAATGGAGTATTATAAATTTACTCAAGAATCTATTCAGCTTATAATCAACATGCAAAAGTCTTAAAGAACTTCAAGTTCACTTTGTTCATCATCTCTCAGTGTAATACAAATAGGTAGTGACACTCAAGATCACAATTCAATGAATAAGTTCACAATTTTGTAAATCAATCAACTCAACTTGGATAAATCCAAAAATTCAAAAAATAATTCCTGACTTCAAGATTTACACGTGAGGGATCCTCACACCACAGCCCATCAATCAGAAGCCCTCTCAAAGCATTCTTCCTTCTCCTCCAACTGATTACAAAATGAAAATATATAGAATTTCTATCCCCTTATGGCCTTCTACCTAAGAGTAAACTCCTACCTCCGAACAACTTTCCAAAACTCCTTCTGAAACTGAATCCTCCTCTGAAAGTGGACACAACTCTCTCAAATCAAGGTCATTAAGGTCTTTCACAATCTAATGATGTAACCTCTTGAGAATGACCAAAGTGGCTTGTATTTCATTCCTTGAGACTTCTCTAGAGTCATATAGTAGCTCGATCTGTAAAAAAAGAAAGTATTTACACGGATAATCAAGAGTCCAAATTTTTTAAAACAGGTTTGGATATCTCATTTTATATTATTAATTGTCAAAAATTATTTTATCGACATTGTCATTTTGTGCCGGTACATATTACATTCAGTTTTTCTTTTTACTTTTTTAAAGAATATTATTTCCTAATTTTTTTAAGAGAAAAACGCCCTGAGTCTCACTATCATCATCTTTTATCTCGGAATTAATTAAAAGTGTTGCACCATTTTTCCCCTATATTGTAAACAATCATGTTTTCAAAACAAAATAAAGACTATCCTATCTGCTTATCCAAGAAAAGAAATTTGTCCTTTTTAAAGTGGAAATGAATGGTAAAAGTTTTAATAATGTCGTTACATTATATAATTTGGTGATCCTTTAATGAAATTTTACATTATATATTAATTAAAGTTTTATTAATCTTAATCATATCACATCTATTCCATTCAGCCTTTAGCTTGCCTCTTAATCTCCTGTATATGTATTTTTTAGTACCCCTTGTACCATTTGATGGTACTATATCGTCTTTTTGCCGATTAAAAAAAAATACCTATATGTCATTCATGGAGTATTATATGCGTGGTATACGATCGATTTTCTCCATGATTAATTAGTACAATGACAAACTTGCAACATGAATTATGTTCAACCATGTCATTTTTTTTATTTATTATTAGAACTACATTAACGATTTTAAATTTGTAATATTCAAATGTCAAAACCATGGTTATTACCGCGCATGGGTTTTGAAATGTATGCTTACAATTATATTAAACGATAATATTAGGAAAATTATTCACGGAAGGTCGTACAAATATGGAAATAAACTATACCTAAAACAAAATTATATCTCTTGAGACTAGCCATTAAAAACAACAATATGTTGAAAAAATCGTACGTGATGATAACATAGATATATGTACAGTGGTTACATAAAATTGCTTTCTTATTTTGTCGCTTTCTAATTTGTTATTTAACAAACCAGATATGCATGTCTAAATTATAATCCAGATCTTACTTTTCAAATGATCATTCTCTCTACGTACGGATAGATACATAGAACTACAACGCAATAATAAAATGTAACATGCAATATATAATGTTCTACTTCTTCTGCGTTCGACAATTGTGATAACTGGTAACCCTTTGCGTCGTTCAATGCACGCAGATTATAATTTGAACATTATTAATACGTAGTTGGTGCATAAGATGCATGCAATTTGCGTATAACTTTACACGTTTATAATTTTGAGGTGATCTACAATAAGTAAGTGGTGAGCGCAATTTAAAAAGGGGAGTAAGCACAACGTGAATTGTGATGAAGCCAGAAATGGCAGCTGCGATGTTAACAAAACTACAATTCTTTGTTTTGTAGCTGAACATATATAGTATTAATTACCAATTTACAACTTTGTTTATCCATCTTAAATCTTTATGTTCAATTATCCACCTAATTAAATTATTAGGCCAATGACGAAAAGGGTCCAGCTTTGTGACACCCCGCAAAAAGCCTGAGTTGTGATCATAATTAAGAAGATAATCTTGGACGAAGCTTCCAATTTAAAAAATAATACTAATAATAACGAATCCTTAATTTAAAAAAATTAGAGAAGGTGGGTTGGGTTGGATGGGCTTGGAACGTTGCATTGACCTTATCATAAAATCCAAATACACAAATACGAATCATGCACTTACTGCTTGAGCTCTTCCTTAAAAATGAAATTTGAGCTGACGTGGTAGGCAACTTCATATCAATAGTTAACATGACTCAACCAAGCCAACAAAGCCAGATGACAAAGAAAGCACCAAAATGTTGTCACTAAGAAACACACTTAAATTGGTATTTGTAGTATTTTATGTAAGATAACTGTTTGCGCTGTGAGATATTTAGTTATTTCACAATGTTTGAATATAGGATTTAGGACAAACGATTATTTTGATTCGTAAATTGATAATAATTTAGTTTTTGAAAGAATGAAATTTTTTAGTTAATCTATAAATGTATTAAAAGTATGATAATTTTATCTTGCAGTTAAATTTATAAGATCATTAATTTGGATGCAAAATGAAATTAATAAAAAATTTATACATTCAAAGCTAAATCAAAATTTTGTTCTTTTAAAAATAAAATTGTCACTAATTTAGTGATTTACATATTCAGATACCTAAATAATCATTTATCCTTAAATTTACTAAAAAGATATTATAATCACCTGTATACTAATGGTTACCATTGTAATGTTGGAGTTGTAATATTCATAAATTATCGCATCCTCTTAAAATTCACTTTTATTCTATTTTTTTTATATCTCTCTCTTTTCATGACATCACATTCATTATTTTTTTTGTCTTTTTTTTTATTATTTTGATTTCTTTTTCATTCACCCTAATTCATTCCAAGGTAAAATGCTTACTTTCCGTTTGGAATGAGAAAAAGAGAGTAAAAAAGATAAAAATAAAATTTGAATTGAAAAAGAAAGTCAAAGAAAAAAAATATTTTTATTTCTAAAAGTTAATTTTTTTCATTTTTTCTTCACCCAAGTAAAGAAAAACACATTGTTATTATTTATATTTTCTTTTCTTTCTATTTTTTTTTCTTCTCTACCACATATACTATTAACACTTTCTTTTCTTTCTATTTTATTTCTTTGCTGCCACATATACATGTACATTTTCTTTCTCTGCCACATATACATTTACATTTTCCGTGATGTTATGGTAATTCTTGTGGGGTTAAAAGGGTCTGTGGCTTGAACGGTAGTATATACCATAAACATTTCCGTGATTTTATGGTAAGTATTGTGGGGTTGTGGCTTGAACTGTGTTTGTGGGACCGACGACGGAATAAAATGAGAGTCCAACGTTGTATTGTATCGTATGGGTTTGGAAGTGATGCCCAGCGGTAGCAGTGATATGTACTTCGTGGAACTTTCACGGTGACGGCTTTATGTGAAAGACAGCTTTTTGCACGTAAAAGACTAGGTAATCATTAGATGCTGGAAATATCCCCTTTGCCTTTTTTAGAGGAATCAAATTTTGTCATAATGGTAACAAAGTTGTCATGGGCTCCTTTTGTTTTCAATGTCGATCATTAACTAATGTCACACTTTTACGAAGGTTAAGTTCAAATATGTCACGTAAGTGCATCGATTAATATGGATGAATAATTGACCTTTCTAGATCAATCAAAGATTAAAACTTGTAATGCACGAGATTAAGTGACAAAAAATCAGAGGATTTTAAAGGCTTGATAATTAATTACGTGGTTGAAACTAGCTAGACGCTTTTTAACCAACTTTAATTAATTAGCGTTGATGTTTTGCCATTTTGCCTCCATTGATGCTGTGATATCAACTTATTATTGCTGAAATATAAAAGAGTATGATTATATTACTTCTGTCCTTATATATAAAAGATTATTTCACTACCTATGTTTCAAAACAAGTGTAATCTCTTTCTCTCTCTCTCTATATATATATATTTTAAAATAAGTATTACATTTGACTTTCTAATATAATATTAATTATTTTCACTCATTCTTTATAAATGTTACTTTAATTTTTTAATATAATATTAATATTTTTTTCATCTATTTAATAAAATTAACTTTATAAAATTATCATTCTCTTTCATCTATTTATTAATTTATCGGTGTAAAATAATTAATTTATCGATGTAAAATAACTGAGATGAAGGAAGTAATTAACTAATTTATTGAAGAAAAAAAGAATTAGTAATGTGTCTACAGATTGTTAATAAAAATTAGAACTGTCTTATAATTTTATTGTTTTTACCTTTTTCATTTTTTTATCACTATAATTAAGTAATTTACTTGCATGTTTTTCCTTTCAAAGAGCAACATTTTTGGACTTTTTTACAAAACAAGTAATATAAAATTATGTACTAAAGTAAAATGATTTAAAAATTATTTACATGCCATGAGTTGTTTTTGTCACTTAGGATAACAAGAAACATCATCTTAAATGAAGTTTTGTACTTACTTTCTCTTCGGAGTCATTTTAATAACACCTCTTATTATTTGCATCTTTTTTTTTTTTAAAATTAGTTGTAGAAACAACCAATATAAAAAAGCAAGACAAAAGCAGCAAGAGCCACCACTCAAAATAGTGTCTCCTATTAAGTGAGTACAAAACTCCATTTAAGCAAGTATTTCATGTTATCTTAGGTGGCAAAAACAACCTATGACATGTAAATAGTTTTAAAATCATTATACTTTTGAAAATAGATATGTCTAATAGAAAGTTTGAAATTTCTTTATTTAATCCTATGATTCTAATTTTATTTGACGATAATAAAGAATAGAGATCCGAAAGCTATTCTTTTTGGTTATAATGCTAAAATCTCAAGTCGGCTCCCTCGTCTTTATCTTGATCTTTTAAGGCCTTACATAGTTTTTTATTATTTGTTTGGTAAAAAAAAGATATTTTGAGAATGGTCTATGGGTTCAGATTCAAGGATTTAGGTTGGGTGAAGATTTAAATTAAGTGGGTGATTTAAGTGATGACACATGTAAAATTGGTCATGGCCAATTATCGGATACAACTAGTGTTGATCATTGTTGATGCTATTTGTGTCGACTAAAAAGATACCAAGCAAACACTACATGTAATGTCGGTTACAAATTTAAAAACTTAATTTCAAAGGCAATGTCGGTTTTTGGCCAATGCAACTTAACATAGACCAAGATGCAAACACAAATCATTTACTTAGAATTTTGAAGTGTGCTCGTCTTAAAACTAATGCAAAGTTGATGCTAAATGACCAATTCCTTGTCGTGATTACACCATTACAATAGTGTCACTGGTAGTATAAACTTTCCAAAACCTTGAAATTGCATTGGTGAATATCGAAATTAAATCTGATTATAAGATCCCTTCTTTCACTTCAGTTGACCACTTTTCTATTGAGAAAAACTTACCGCTCTTCACAATGATGGAAACACAAAAAATAAGAAGGTAATGTTATAAGAAAATGAGAGAAAAGATCATATAAATTTATATAACAAGTTCGACTTCTTATACCTACACCTACAACACAAATTTATTAAGATGCTTTGGCCTTTCATAATAACAATTTAATAATGTGGTTGAGTCTCTCATTTCTACATTTATAACTTCATCATCATAAATATTTTGGACAAACTAGATAGACACACTTCACATCATCTTCTTCTCTCTCATTGAGGATAGTTATTCGAGTGATTGATCCATTTGGATCATTTTTACAAACTTTTTATCAAAATTGTTCATTCTAAAATAAATTACTTGCATGAGTTTGTTTTGACCAAAGTCCAAAGTCAAACTGACTATTTGAGGACTTGATAGTCCAGTTAGCAAAAAAGATGAAACAACAATTTTAAATAGTTGCTTCACCTTAGTCACGTCAAACAAAGTAGCAAATTGAAATTGCTTGTTTGTTACGCTAACGTTCAACAATTTGAAATTATTGATTTGTTGATACCGCAACCCACAACCATTGTTTCGTGTGCATGCAGCTCGAGTCCGCAATAAAAGACTATGTTGTGTCAAACTCATTTTTTTGAAAAAATATTTGATGAAGAAGATGTATTTGATGATGACTTTTCTGACACAAATGACGAAGCAACATTTATTGAGTCAAGTGAGCTTATCTGACCACTATCAATATATGAATCGAAGGTACCTTCGTTATTAAATTTCATAAAAAAATTAAGTAAATAAAAATAACATAGATTAATATTGTTAAATAAATTAAAAAACCATCCTAAGTAAAAATTAATTTATTATATATTGTATAATTTAAAATGAAAAACACACAAATAAGTAATAATAAAATTTAATAAATAATGTAAATTTAAAATAAGTAAATAAATTTGAAGAAAATTTTGATCATCATACATGAGAAACAGTGACATGATGGAATTGCAATTTAAAATTTTCTAACGTAGCATTAACTTTTTCTACAACACATGATATCTTTCACCAATTTTGAAGTTGATGAAACATAGCATGCATAGAAGAATAAAGTCAATGTTACATCGAAATATTGTAAATCGATTATCCCACATGGATTATTTAAGTTTGGAAGATAGGTTTATGTTTGTATGTCATTGTTTATAATATATGAGTCAATTTTTTCTTTAAATATATTTATTTATTTTAAATTTGCATTACTTATTAAATTTTATTATTATTTATTTGTGTTTCACATGTTAAATTGTATAATATATAATAAATTAATTTTTACTTAGGAATATTTTTTTAATTTATTTAAACAATATATCAATGTATTTTATTTTATTTACTTTCTTAATTTAATTAAAGTAAATGTATGTTTTATTTATTTTGTAATTTTTAAAATTAATCATATATTTTTGTTAGAAAAAACTCATTGACCACCTTGGACTTGAGCTGCAATTTTTTATCTCAGACTCAAGCTACACACATACGAACCAACGATTGTGAATTGTAATATCAACAAACTAACAATTTCAAATTGTTGAACATTGGCGTGACAAATCAATAATTTTGAATTGTTACTTTGTTTTGAAGTGACAAATCATCAATTTCAAATTGCTACCTTCTTTTGACATGACAAGGGTGAAACAACTATTTAAATTTTGTGTTTCATCCTTTTTACTAACTGGATTGTCAAATCCTTAAATTGTTAGTTTAACCTTGGACTTTAACCAAAATAGATCCATGCCAATAATTTGTTTAAGAATGAATCCATTTTGGTAAAAAGTTTATAAAAGTGGCCCAAAATGGATCAATCATTCATAGTTATTCTAATCTCAAAAGAATTTACATCCTAATATTAAAAGAGAAATTAAATTTTTAATTTACAAATAATATTTTAAAATATAAACAATATATTTAAAGATAAAATAATATCCTTTAAAATTTCAATATATAATATGATTGATATTTGAAATTGAAAATTTGAATCATTTAACTTCTTCTGATTTGACCTTTTCATTATTCTCGTGACCAACACTCTTTTTTGCATCTAACATGATTTACAGTAAATTTTAAGAGAATTTTTTTAATTTAAATATGAGGATTATATTTAAAGTCTTTTTGTTAACACATGTGATATTTTTTTAATATATGAATTTTTTTCTATAAAAATTAATATGAAAAATTAAGCTAAAATTTGAATTTTAGTTATTTTACTCTTCAATCGACTTATTTTACACAAAAATCATATAAAAAACTTAAAAAATAAACAAACTTAAATCTAGCATATATCACAAACTACCATCCTATATTGAAAAGCCAACTCTATTAACTCTGGAACACAAACCTCAAAATAAAAAATCAAATACATATTTAACATATTTGTATTTCTAGCTTTATTGAATCACGGTTAGTTGAGATGTTTGAGCACCATTCTCCACACACACTCAAGGCTCAAAATAAAATCCTTCAATACTATCGTTACATCATTTCAATATATAGACTCTTGCTGTGATTTGAAATTGGCCCCAAGCATATTTGAAAAGTTACAAAATTAGAGTTATGAGTTTATTTTTTTATTGGTTATTTGATCCACTATTTTAAAAATAAAGTAATTTTTATTGAAAGAGACTGGCAAACTAATTACAAGCATCAGGCTCAAACTTTGTGTGGTACATATTTATTTTTCAATATATATATAATATTTTTTATGTTTTTTAATTAAATTTTGAAAATAAGAAAGAAAATGAAATGGAAAATAAAAATAAAAATATTTTCTTTTAAAATTAAACGACTCTTAACCTTTCCATTTCAAAAGATTTTATATTTTTTCTAGTGACTTTTATCCTAAACCCACCTACAAGAAAATATGTCATAATTTACAATTAAGTTTATTGAGAAAATAGAGAAGTCTACCAACTATAATGAAGCTAGAACAAAAAAAAAAATAAATGAAAAGTTAGGTACAAATTTGTAACTTAAACGCAATATGTGTGTTCAATATCCGCATAAGCTTAAGAGTGTCTATGATATAGACAGCTAAGTTTGTTTTCAACACGGTTTTTAAAATATTAATTTGTTCTTTAACAACATTAAATTAACCTCTTTATTTTTTATGAGAAATATATTTACAAAAAAAAAACATATCATTGCTTATATGGCGTCAACTTAATCTTAAAATTAATATTGATTTTTAGTATTTTAGTATTAGAAAATAAAAATTTAATGACCATAATATTTCAAAATTAATTGTTTTCAAAATATGAAAATATATTTAATAATTATCTTGTCAGTAATAATATAAATAAATATAAGATTCCTTAGGGTCTTTATCATCGATCGTAAGCCTTTCGAATCTTGTTTTTCTAATCACTAATTCACCATATATAAATGGAGCAGAAAGAACTATATATTGATCATGCGTATAATGACGCAAGTAATGTCTATTTCCCTATCATTGAAATGATAGGTTGGTACCATATAAAAAAAATTGATTTGCTGGTGCATTTTTGTTGAAAATTAAAACAATTTGTTATTTTTATAAAATTAAATATATTTATTATAAATTTATATTTAATGCTATTGTTTATCGTATTTTTAATACTTTTTTTAATTTATTCATCTTTCAACTATTATCTCTAAATCAATACAGTAGTTAACAAGAAGAGGTAGACTAAAATAATTGGCTTGCTCTTTTGTCTTCCCCTCTAAAAGCAGAATTTAAAAGTCTACATGATCACGTGTCTTTATTCAATTCGTACTCTATATTATTGGACTGTATATGAATATTTAGACGTTTGCTAAATGGAATCTTTTTTAAATTTCCAACGTCTTCCTGTTGCCAATAGACCCAAGAAACCTGATTTGGATTTTTCAATAATTATCCTTATGATATCACTAAAAAAAATCCTTTTGTTCTTATTTTTAGCTAATCCTTATCAAATAATCGTCCGGTATAAATAATTAAATGGTAATAAAATATATAATACCTGAAAGAATAACATATAAAATAAAAGAAAGAGGCCTTGATAATAAAAAGTTAACAACTATAAAACTTATGTCCTTTTGCTATTGTTTTGTGTCCACATCTGATGCTCTTAATTTTCAAGTAACCTCGCTCCAAAGTAAGATGAATAAATAATAGAAAATATTAACAATACTTTTATTAGTTGAAATTTATTAAAAGTTACACATTTTAACGAGTTTTAATTTTTAATTAACAATTCTGTATGATTTTATAATTTTTTTTGAATAAATTTCAATTAAAAATAGAGAATGTGTTATAAATAATGTATTGCAGATTATGTTGCTAATCCTCTTCTGAATAGTTATAAGCTATTGCCAAACCATGGATACACAAGATCCAGCAAAACATGTGTTCAACTAGCAAAACATGAAAAATGATCATACACTTGCAATTTGTTTGCTAATAAAAAAATTATAAAAAAAAAAAAACTTGCAATGTCTTGGATACAATTCAAGAAATATCTCTTAACAAGTATTGGAGGATGCAAGTGTATATCATCTATGATCCATATATGTATTCACGAGACATGTATAAAAGACACAAGATACACATATTGTTACGGATCTTTTATATTGGGCTAAGTTCAAAAGGCCCAAAACAGCTAAGGAAGTTATTTATGGAAAGATTAAAGAAGATTGAAGTTCTAAATATTTCCCGGATCAAAGAAGATACAGAAGGTTATTATCCACAATATCCATTCAAGATCACGATCAAGAATAGGAACAATTTCCTCATTTCACCACAGGTCAGTAAGCATAAATAGCCATACACACCAAAGGTGAAAGGTACACATACACTGTTACTCTCTCTTTTTCCATTCTCACAGTGCACACAACCCACGTCCAATTTGTGGCTCGTTTGTGCTGTGATCTTCTTCCTGGAGTTGTTTAAATCTTCATAAGCACCTTCAGAGAGAGAGTTGATCCCATATTGATTTCTGGCAAATTGCTGGATCTCCATTTTTAAGGAACGGAACATTGGCGCCGTCTGTGGGAAACGTTAAACTTCGACTCCCACCATAGTAAACACGAGAAGACACCAGCTTGAAGGCCCACCCGAGGTCGGCCGATCACGCTCGATCCGGGTGGAGGATGCTTTGACGGATACAGCTTCATCGCGGGCACAGAACAACCCGCCTCCCGCACCTGCTGAAGACCTGATGCCCGCGCCAGCCGGGATAGATCAAGAATCGGTGCAGCGTTTCACCAGCAATGCGTTGCAATCCATTCTGTCACGGATTGAACGTTTGGAGCAACGATATGCCCTTCAGCGACAGGAGGATATGAACCACATGTTGGCGCAACTAGACGAACGTTGTGCGAGATGGACGATGGGCGAACAGGACCGACTAAGAATGATGGAGCAGCGCCTCGGCCGCATGGAGTTACCACAGGAGCCGGAACTACAGAACGAGCCGCCCAGAGCTGAGATACCAAGCTCGGCCGTGTTCAGAAGCCCAGCGAATGCACCACAAGGTTCGTTTTATCAACCGGGTGGTGGTGCCGAAGTCTACAGGAGGAAGTACAGGAGGGGACAATATAATAACAGTCCGTTCGTTGACGACATCGTCAATGCTCGGTTTTTAGAAGATTTTGACGGATCTTTCCTGAACAAATACGATGGGACCCAGGACCCGCAAGTGCACATTGACGAGTTCGACATGCAGATGTGTGTTCGGGGGATTGAGGAGCCGATTATATCCCGGATATTCGTTACTACTCTGACTGGACCGGCTCAGACATGGTTCCATTCACTACCTCCTCGGTCAATTCGTAATTTTGAGGACTTCGGCCAGAGATTTTTGCAACGAGCAAGAAGCAACCCAAGTCCGAGTTTGTGCTGGGCAAAATCCGACAGCAACCGGGGGAGACATTGCAGAGCTATTTGGACCGATTTAAAGAAGCTGCCTTGCAAGTGCAAGGCCTGGAAGAAAAAGTGCATGTCCATTTATTATCGGCCGGTCTCAATGGATCATCTCGGCTGGCGAAATCTATATACAAGGACCCTGTTAGAACTTTGCTGGATTTCAGAGTCCGATCTAAGAAATACCTGGAGCTGGAACAGATGGAGATTGCCAACACTGCTCCCAAGAGAAAGAATTCACCGCCAAGACATCGCCCACATATGGGGAATGCACCCCCCAACAGAAATTTTGAAGTCGGCCATAGACCAGCGAAACACGAGACCAAATATGACAGATATACCCCACTGAACACCTCTCGGGCGCAGGTGTGGAGGGAGGTAGCCATGACCGAGATGAAGAAGGTAGACCAACCTCGGCCAGTATTCAAGAAGACCGGCCTTGATCATTCCCGTTTTTGTGAGTTTCATAATGGCCCGGGACACACTACCGATCAATGCTGAGATTTGAGGGATGCAATAGAAAAATTCATCCGAGAAGGAAAGCTGCGGCGATATGTGATAAAAACCCAGGGGCAGCAGGGAAAGCGTAAAGGCAATCCCAATGATGAGGTGAAAGGCCGAGATGAGAAGAGAAAGAAAACAGACAAAGAAGAATTCCCCGAGCCGGAGTTCGAGTGCAACATGATTATCGGTGCTATGGGAGGAGGAGGTGACACTGCCAACCAACGCCGGAAGTACCTCAGAGAAGTGTTAACCGTGAGGGAACAGCCCAGATTTAAAAAGACCGGTGATGAGAAGGGTGAACCGCCCTTGCTTTATTTTACCAGAGAAGACTTGGCCGATGTGATACCGGGACATGAGGATGGCCTGGTCATCACTGGGACCATAGCCAATTACAGTGTTAAGAAGATATTTGTTGACAATGGCAGTTGTGCCGACGTTATGTCCTGGTCGGCATTCAAGAAGATGAACCTGGATGAAGAAGACCTGAAACCATGTCATACAGTGCTGTCGGGTTTTAATGGCGAGAATACTGCACTCAAGGGCTCCATTGAGTTGCGACTTACGCTGGGAACAAAAGAGGGCTTCAAGTCGGAAAGAGTGAAGTTCGTGGTAGGGGAGTTTCCTTCCCCCTACAATGTGATTCTTGGAAGGCCCACCCTCCATAGGTGGGACATCCTGATGTCCATCAAGCATCAGAAGATGAAGTTTGTGGGAAGCAACGGCAAAGTAATCACTATCTGTGGTGATCAGAGGGAATCTCGCCAGTGTTACTTCAATGCTGTAAAGGAATGTGGAGCTGGCCCGTCCTCCATGCCGAGCTGCCCAGAAGGCCTAGAAGAAGTGGGGAGAACAAAGGGGAAGCAGGTGAAGCCGGTAAATCTGGTGGAGCTTGATGTACGGGAGAAAGAGGAGGAATGGAGACCTGAACCGGCCGACGAGTTGGTAGATATCCAGATCGGCCCCGAGGTCACCCAAGTCACCAAGATTGGGATGATCACCGACCCTGCTGCATGAGCCGAGCTGATAGAATGTTTGAAAGATAACCGAGATATTTTTGCATGGAAAGCTTCAGAAATTCCTGGGATAGATCCTGCATTCTGCTGCCACCGATTATCCATGTACCCAGATGCAAAACCAGTCGCCCAAAAGAGAAGGAACCTCGGCCTTGATCGGAAGCAAGCACTAGAGAAGCATATCCGAGAACTACTGGATGCTGGTTTCATACAAGAAATCCAGTACACCACTTGGCTATCCAATGTGGTGATGGTTAAGAAGGCTAATGGCAAATGGCGAGTGTGTGTTGACTA
>PYAF01005734.1:923184-934063 GCA_007407185.1 Glycine tomentella
TCGGCCGCCGAAGAAAGGGAGTCTTGCAGATCGGCCACCTCTTTCTCGGCCACCAAAAGCTTCGACTTAACCTCCCCTGCCTCAGCCTCTGCACCCTCGAGCAAGGTTTTCACCTCATTCAAGTTTTGAGATAGAAGGGCGGCTTTAGCAAGGGCTTGCTCGGTCTCGAACCGGGACGCCCCTAGATCCCGCTCGAACGATGCTCGGTCTTGATCGGCCTGGCCCCGAGCAGCGGTTAATCCATCCTCGGCCAATTGAAGCTTAGCTATGGCAGCAACAAGCTCCTCCTTATACTTGTGACATCGCTCCTTGGTCACAACAAGGCAGTCGACCAAGGAGGCCGTTTAGAGAGCTTGCCTTTGCATCCCCTGAAGCAAACGAACGTCCTCATCTGAAAACCGAGAAGAGTCGGCGAAACGTTTTGGGGCCTGGATGAAGGGGAACAAAGCCTCGACTCCCCGCTCCCATAAGTGGCCGAGCTCCAGTTTTGAAGCGTTGGGAGGCAAGGCCGTGGAGTATTCGTCGACCAGGGGATCGGAGACCGGAGCAGGCGGAGAAGGAGCAACGTCTTCAGCAGGAGGGGCAACCACGGCAGGGATGGTTGAAATCGGAACTGCCGGTACAGCCGAAGCAGTGGTTACCTCGGCGGCCGATCTGGACACCTTCCTCTTTTTGAGGTTCTTGAAGAAGGGGGGGACTGTGTTGCCGGCAGGAGGAGGTCGGGAGCTGCCGGGATTCTTGCGGGATCGAGGGCGGAGGTTGCCGGTTTGATCTTCCATCTCGGTAGCTGCAAAACAGAATGAAGCAGCAGTAAAAGAGTAAGCATCGAAAATAAAAGGAAAATAAGAGAACGAATTATATATTTGACTAACAGTCAGGAAGAGCCGAGGGAATTTGACATAAACCCTGACCCTCTCGGAAGGCATCAATCTGGATGACCGAAAAAGCGTCCTTGTCCGACAACGCAGTCTCATCTCGGAAATAAAAGGAAGGGTGAATATCATGGTGGGCACGATTCCAATAAAGTGGAAATTTCCACCTCACCTCGGCCGATTCCGGCCCTTGAAGGAAGAAAGGCTGTTCGCCCGGATTGGCACTAACTTTGAAATAATTATTTTTGAATCTTTTGAAAGAATCGGCAAAAAGAGGAAAAAGTTTACGTCTAAGGCGACTTCGTAAGGAAGTCCACCCCTTTTTACTCGAAGGCTCACGGCCAGAGCCACTAGTTTGAGCAGAAAAATAATACATAAAAACAGGGACCGAGCAAGGAATTCTTAAATTAATACATAAATCTTCGAATGATTTTATAAAAGCCCAACCATTCGGATGAAGCTGTGAAGGAGCTAAAGACAAATGCTTCAAAAGCTTCATCTCGAACTCGGACAAAGGAAAATGAATACCCAAGCGGGTGATTACATCGGCACAGAAAAAGAAGAAACTAGATTCGCCCTGCTCGGCACTAGAGCAGATCGGCACATGAGAGCCGGGATGGCGAACTGAAAAACCTACTTGATTTCCTACAGGGAGGGCGGCTATGCCCTCCGGACTCATAGAAGACGAGGTACTTAGAACCTCAAAGGTCACCCAGGGGAATCGGTTTATCAGAGCAGGAGAGAGATTGTCGGAACGAGAACCACTTGACCGAGACTCCTCAACGACCTCCACAGAAGGGAGTTCCATGAAAACCTACGATAACAAAAAAGATAATGATCAGCAAAAGATACCTGAGGGGGAGTCGGCAAATCGGAAGGAATCGGCCGAGACATTTTCAGAGGATATCTCGGCCCTAGGCGGGGGCAATGAAGGAATGACAGCTACGGGATTATGCCGGCACGCATCTAGCACGTCCTCGGCATCCTTGTCGAAACCCGCACTAGCTAAGTACATGAACCTGTCCATACACTTTGTGCACGGATCAAATCGGACTTCAGGAAGAGGTTCTGGCGGGCAAGATCTTAGAGGAAGGGCGGAAGAAGTCACAGTTTGAACTCTAATCTCCCTAGTGGATTTAGTATCAGAACTTTGCACATTTTGTGAGGAAACCCTAACATTTTTTGAGGAAGAAATACGACCTCTAGAATCCTTGACAGACCCAATATTAGAACCCGTTCCCAACCTAGAGGAACCTGTTATGGCTTTTGGAGGAGGTTTGGCAACTGAGGAATTTTTTGAGGATTTGGAACCACCACTAGGGGTTCGAAGGAATCGTTTAGTTTTATCTTCCTCACTAAGGGGTTTACCAAAAAACCAAAAAGCCACACCGGGAGAGACTCTGTCAGCAATACGAGCCTCTTCCTCAGGGGTAAGTTTTGGCATTACAAGGTTTAGAAGACGAATGGGGGAAATCAAGGATAAAAACAGACAGAACCAGGAAATGAGAAAGAGGTAGAAACCCTGCAAAAGAAATGGGAATCACCAAAAGAGAAAAACAGGAGGAGGAAAAGGAATAATGCAGAATCACAAAGTGAAGAGATAAAGGGAAAATACCTGGAATGGAGAAATGTGTTTCGAAGAGGAACAAGGAGAAGCACCAGAAATGCGAATGCGAGAGGCAAGAATACCAGAGCAGAAGCAAGCAGCAAGAATAAGCTTAAGTTTCGATAGAAGGGGGAAAGGCAACGAATAGGATGTAATAGTGGAACGAAATTGTTGGCACCCACGAAATTGAAAATGGTAACCGTCATGAAAACTGACAAACGTGCATAATTACTGGGACAATTATGATCAATTATGGACAGTTAATCAAGAGACAGGGGCAAAATAGACTTTTGACAGCATAGGGTCATGATTAGAGACGCGCAAAGAAATGGCAGAGCATTTAATGCTAAGGAGGCGCGTCATTTCGTATGTCTAAAATGACAGCAGGCGAGCTTCATTGCCTTGGAAATTGGAATGGGAAAAAGGAGATAGGTTTAGCAGAAGGAAACGCTTCATTATCTCGGCCAAGGTCGGAAAGGAAGCCGATCTCACGAGAATTTTCTCATTATGTCGGTCCAAGTCAGAAAGGTAATCGGCCCTACACGAGAAACTTCCCTTGTCTCATCCTAAGTCGGAAATGAGATCGGCTCTACATAAGGAGATTTCTTTCAATCTCGGACAACCTCGGAAAATAAGGTCGGTCATGAGAATAAAGATAATTAACTCGGCCATAAGAATAAAGACAACATTATGTTCATCTCGGCCATCCAGGCTACTCAATAACCGAGATGAGGGGCAACTGTTACGGATCTTTTATATTGGGCTAAGTTCAAAAGGCCCAAAACAGCTAAGGAAGTTATTTATGGAAATATTAAAGAAGATTGAAGTTCTAAATATTTCTCGGATCAAAGAAGATACAGAAGGTTATTATCCACAATATCCATTCAAGATCACGATCAAGAATAGGAACAATTTCCTCATTTCACCACAGGTCAGTAAGCATAAATAGCCATACACACCAAAGGTGAAAAGTACACATACACTGTTACTCTCTCTTTTTCCATTCTCACAGTGCACACACCCCACGTCCAATTTGTGGCTCGTTTGTGCTGTGATCTTCTTCCTGGAGTTGTTTAAATTTTCATAAGCACCTTCAGAGAGAGAGAGAGTTGATCCCATATTGATTTCTGGCAAATTGCTGGATCTCCGTTTTTAAGGAACGGAACACATATACTCCAATTTCTACTACTCTTCTTTCTCCTCTTTAAGGTTTTGATTTAATGTCAAAGTCCTTGCTTGTGATCACACCTGATGGATGTAACCTAAAAATACTTCTTGAAGACCTCTTTCAAAATTTCATTATCCTCCTGCAAATTAATATTCTTCCCATTTGGACTGATGCAATACAGCTATATGTAGTTCAACTATATCATAAACATATACGTTCACGCTTATCTATATGTTCCTATTTTGTGTACGTCTAGGGTCATTATACAAACCTAACTGCACACTCAAATAGTCAACGCTTAACCGAGAACACAAACTTGATTTCCCTCTCAATCCTCAATTAACTAATAATCTATAATTAAAAATAATTAAGAAAATAGTCGCGTAGGCATGCATATTGCACGCTAATGAATCTTTGCATGCGCCGTATATGACGAATAGCTATACAAGTTACAAGCTCAATGCTGTGACAAGATAATGATATATTCCCCTCCCCCTTCATTTTCTATTCGGGTATGTTAGGGATGGAATTCTTAACTATATATATGTGGCTATTATATATATGGATTGTGGGTTGTATATTATATGATAATATTTTATTGATTCCCAAAATTTATAAGATGAAAAAAGGCAAAGTCTCATTAATTATTTTGATACCCTTGTACATGTGTTGCCTTTTGTCGTTGTCATTTACTGTCTCGCTTTATTTACCTGTTTTGCATGTCTTTCTACAAACACGAGGAAGTAATTCATCGAATTGAATATTTTGCCCAGAATAATTTTCTTCCATATTCTTTTTTTCTTCTTGGGGAGGGCGGTGACTGAAGAATCATATCCTAACCCAAATTTGAAAAAAATAATGTATATACATATGTGTTACGTTTAACAATTACAGAAAGAGTGACATCTATACGAATATAATTGGTTATATATATATATATATATATATTATACTTTTGCTTAATCGTGTAGTACTGTTAAATTATTAAAGCAGATTAACTTTTACTATAATTACCTGAAAGTATTTTTTAAAAAATCAATGATTTGTAAACACATCAAAAGTAGAGATATATTAGCTTTTTAACAAAATTTTTTATTATTAATTTATTCTTTTAAATGTCAGTACTTACTTTAAATAGTTATCTTTTATACAGAACTAAATTATTTTTTTTAAATAAAAAAAACCATTGATAAAGAATGCATGTGTTGCAAGTATTAATTACTCTCTTTTGACAAAGGAAACAAAACTAAACAAAATTTATAGCAAAGCCATTTATTACGTTACGGTAATAAAAAAACAAGTGATACTTCATTAGTAATTGAAAATAAATTTAAAATACTACATAGTTTTTAATTAATACTCTTTTCTGCACTTGATAGAAAATATCAAAACATTTGCTCAAAAAAAAAAAAAAAATCAAAACATCACACTCTTGACGAAATAATACTCCATACGTATTTTAGGAGTAGGCGGTACCTGTCAAATGTTAATGAATTGAAAGATTATAAATTAAAACTATATCATTTTGTATACGTCCACTTGTTAAATATGTGTGGCTGCGCGCGATTTATCAACTTAATTAATGCTTTAACAAGTCCTTTCCTCAAGAAGGCCTTGTATCGTGGAAATATAAGACACGAAAGAAACGAAAAAAGTGATGGACCTCTCACAAGCCTTGAAGTAATAGGAGTGGTTAATGATGAAGAAGAAAGATGATAGAAGAGACAGCACTGTCTAAGCAAGTGTGCTCAATTATTCACAAGGACCACAAATGATTTATGAAGGTTTTTAGATTTTTTGGCACAAAAATTATTCACTAAGTTCAATTGTATACCAAATAAGTTTTCGACTGTACGTGTTGTACCCAACAATTTTAACTTACATTTTAAATTTAATTTGACAGTCTTTATATCTTTTTGATAAAGACTGAAATAACTATAATCACGTCATATAATATGGATAACAAAAATTTCTTTCTAAATATTTAGTACGTAACCAGACACTTAAATACAAAATGATTGTCAAAATTAAAATAGTCTCATACTAATTGATCTTTATTAGTAATATAATTTTTTTATAATGTAGAATATAATTAAATAACAATATGTATACAATTTACAAGGGCTTGAATCACCTTCTCACCAACTAATGTAAACCATTTGGTTGCTCCTCTGTAAAGAAAACAAAATTGGATCTTCATGCTCTCTTTTATTGTTCTTCAATTGGTTCTTAATATAAATAGGTTAAAAATATTTGTGGATAAAAACCAAGTGCATATGTATTGACTAAAAGAAAAAAAAATGATAAAATTAAAAGGATGGCTTTCGAAAAAGAAACTACAAATTTGAAAGAAAGATAAGGGGAGGCTTTATCTTGGCATTATCTAGTGTGGGACTTAGTGGCAACTAAATCATTCAAAATCTCATCATAATACTTTCTCAAAAAAATATTGATTTATATGTTTGGACTATGGATGCATGATTAGCCCTAGCGAAAAATTCTCACTTCCATTTCTAATAAGATTAGGAAATGGCCCCCCTACCCTCCCATCAACGTCTCTTCAATGGCCATTGGTTGCTTGGAGTCGTTGAAATGTGTACTGCTATTTATGTAAGGTTATAAACTCATAATGTCTATGTACTTCGGATGTAAATCTCTTCTGGTTAATTAATTCACTTTACTTTGAACTGCAGCAACCATATATATATCAGCGATCTAAATTGAATTTCCATCAATTAAAAAGTCGAATATTTTTCTGTTGGCAAGACGTTGTCAACGCTCCCCACCAAATCCAAACGCATGTGATTTTCAACGCGTAATTATATTTGAAAAAAGAAAAAGAAAAACAGTAACAGAATTGGTAGGTTTACAATCCACATATGAAAATTCCTTTCCATATGCACCCAAAAGCAAAAACAGAAAGAAGAAAAAGAAATCTCAAATGAGACAAATAAGTAACCAAACCAATCACTTTTCACACGTACTGGTACTGCCTCGCCAATTCAGAACCAGTCCCCGAAACATTTTTTAATAAGATCAACAAATTTCATTGAAATAATAGTAAACCATTTATTCTGAAAAATGAACAAAACAAAGAACAGCTCATGTGATGTGAGTTCTGGACAGGATTCTCCAGCCAGCCGGCCATCCTCTATCTCTATTCTCTAAAACACCAACCTACACATATATGATATATTATTATATCAAAATTCTACCATATTATAAAAATTCTCTATATTAATTAATTTTTAATAACACGGAATATTATCCATCCCTCAATTTTTACAAGCACGTCAATTTTTTGTTTTTATTTACAAATTACACCATGCTTATTCCGTACCGCATCCCGTCCGTGTGTAAGTGTACACCGAAAATTAATCACCGATCATCACATGATGGAACATGCATTGGGGTTTTCATCGCTGAACATCTGCGGAGGAGGAGCGTGAGGGTGCATGTAGTACGGTAGAGGTTGCTGCAGAGGATAACCCTGGTTCACGTACCCTGGCTCCACGTAATGATTATTAGCACTAGCACCATACCCTGGGTGAACCTCCATAGCGTAACTTGTTTGACCGGGAAAGTGTCCTCCGTCGTACCAGAACGAAGGATGTGCCATCGGGTGCATATACTCCATTTTGTTAATAACCTCCGCAGCCGCTGCCGCTGCCGCCGTACCGTCTTTCTCTTTCTTCTCGCCGCCGCCTTCTTTCTCTTTCTTCTCGCCGCCGCCTTCTTTCTCTTTCTTCTCGCCGCCGCCGTCTTTCTCTTTCTTCTCGCCGCCGCCGTCTTTCTCTTTCTTCTCGCCACCGCCGTCTTTCTTCTCGCCACCGCCTCCTCCTTCTTTTTCTTTCTTATCGTCGTCTTTCTTCGGAGGAGGCACCACTTCCACGTTTCGCTTCAGCTTCTCGTTCAGGTACGGCACCATCTCCTTCATGTCCATCGTTCCCTTCACCGTCACCAAGTCCTTGCTTCCGTCGAGGCTCACCGATTGAACACCTGCACACCACCACCACCACCGTCATCAAATGTTTAATTAATTAATTACTTATATTAAAATAATCAAATTTTTAATTAAAAATGAATTAGGCCAACTCTCTCACCTTTGAACCTAAGAATGATTCTTCGAATTTTCGCAATGCAACCGTCACAGTGTAGTTTGATCTTCAAAACCACCGTACTCTGTATAAAACCAATAATTAATTAATATAAAGTCGGTTACTGAAATTACGCTTAATAAATTCGGTTAATTAGGGGGAAATTAAGATTAATTACCTCTTTAGGTTTTTCTTCTGGTTTTTTCTCCTCAGGCTTCTTGTCTTCGGCCTTCTTCTCCGGTGGTTTTTCCGCGGCGGCGGCTTCTTTTTTCGGCGGAGCTGAGATGATATCAACCTTCTTCTTTGTTCTCTCGGCGATCTTATCTCTCAGCTTCTCGGCGTCCATTTTACCGGTAACGGTCACCTTGTTCGACGATAGATCCGCCTTAACGGTTTCCACACCTGCATCATGTTTTCGCCATTTTCTCAAATTTCGAATCTCATGAACTAAAAATTACTGCAATTTGAGTGATTAATTATTATGATTTGATTTAAATTTACCTTCGAAGTGGCGACAGGTGCGTTTGATCTTCTTGACGCATCCCTCGCAATGCAAGTCGAGTTTGTAAACGACAGGGATGGGTCCATCGTCTTTCTTTGGGGCTACCTCCTCGGGCTTCTTCTCGGTTTCATTCTTAGGCTGCTCCTTTTCCTGCCATAAACGACACGAGTTTTAATTAGAAACGCGTGATGATAAGTGTTAAAGGCAATTGCAGGAATCTGAATATACTACTGAAAAAGGAATGAATGAATGAAGAATATACGATGAAACTCAAACTAACCTCTCCCATTTGGTGGTGTTTTCGCCTAACAGAGTATGAGAAATAGTATCGTTGTTGTTGTGATGGGGTAGCTAAGATAAGATTTTGCTGGTTTTATTTGAAGAGTGGAAAGAGAGGCAAGGGAAAGGGTTATATATAAAGAAAGAAGGAGAGAGAGTATAAGTCACTAACGGTGGGTGAGGTATTGCCGTCATGGGTTTGTTGGGTCATACTATAGGAGCTGGATGGGTTATGTATGCATGACATGCATAATGATGTCGTATGATTTGATAGTGTTTGGGGGCATGAAAGCGGGAGAAAAAATAGATATAGTATATTTTTATTTCTTTTCTGTTGAGTAGTCCAATAAATAATTTGATGAATAGTGGCATGTGTAAAGGTTGAGAAAAATTATATTTATATTATTCATATAGTAAATATAGATATATCTATAATTTATATATATATATATATATATAAATATAGATAAAGGAGATATTATTTATATTAATTAACTGTGTTTTTTGTCTTTACTTTTTAAGATCATTTTACCTTTGATAATATTAAATATTACATACATATTAATTTATCTTCTTTTGTTTCTATTTCACGGACAATTTTGATTTTGTAACTTTCTCATTCATTATCCAAGATTATGATTTTGTAACCACTTCACCCATTAACCTCTCCTTCAATTGCTCATGTACACAACTTCATCTGCTTTGCACTAATTGTGGGTTAACATTTAGTTACAACTTCATCTGCTTTGCACTAATTTGAATTGCGAGGAGCACATGGGAGAACAAGTGGAGGCAGAAGAAGAGGAAGATCGAGAAGCCGATGAAGGCGAAGTAGAACAAACTCGATCTTGCCAACCTTCCATAACCCCTTTCACTAATCTCAACGAGGTCGATGCTACAATGCCTGACTAATTGCTTTTGCTTTGCTCTTTCTGCTGCTGTCACAATTCATCGAAGCAATTGAGCAAAGTAAATAAAAAAAATGTAATCTTTATAGGTTTTTTGTTTCTCACTTTTTTCATTTGTTTTATATATCAATGAAGTAATGTGTCTCATCACTTTTTGTGTTTTCTCTGTTATTTTATTGTATTTCTTTTTCTTTTCCTCTTTTCGTCATATTTTTTGTTCTCTATGTTGTTTTATTTTATTTATCTTTCTTTTCCTATTTTCATCACTTTTATTTGTTCTTTGTTTAATATAAGGTGTGCTATACTACTATCTTCTTTCTTTTATTCCATAATGACTAATTTTGTGTTTAATTTTCTTTTACAATAAATTCATTATTATTAAAGAAAAATCAAAATTGAACCACACGGTGTGATCTAAACTAGCATGACAAATACATAAAAATATTTACAACAAAATACCAAATGATAGCATACATTCTTGACCAAAAATAGCACGCCATAATAAGACTATAATATGGTCATGCATCATCCTTCATTATACACTTGGAACCTATGTTGGTGATATGCAAGATAGACTTGTGGACTTGAAAACCAAAGAGTACAACAAATTTTGTGTTTAATAATTTAGGTTTTTTCTTTATTAAAAATAGAGTTAACAAGTTTTAATTAGATGGAAATAATATAATTGTGGTGTTTTTAATAATGAGGTTTTTTTTTCATCTCATGGTCTGTTTTCTTACAATCACATCAACAATTTGTGTTTTGTTACCATTTGCATTAATGATAGAGTTAATGATGAAATTACTATTATGTTCTTAGTATATATGTTGTTAGGAAGTATACTAGGATAGTCGGATTTATAAAACATGGACACTCCTCAATTAACTCCAGCAAATATTGTCACAGTACTTGTAACGTTGTTGGCACTTTGAGATGGTGTCACTCTTCTGTCTCTTTGTTTTTCTTGCTTCCATCTTATCTTTTGCAACAAAAATTTCAATTTGTTAATTTAGATTTTATTATTTATCTTATAGACAATTAATAATATTTCAAATTATCAAAATTAAATCCTATTTTTATTTGAGTCAAATTGAAAATATTATTGTTATAATTTTTTAATTCAGTTATTTTCTTAAAATAAAAAATGCTATCTCTTTGTTTTTAATTAAGTTATTTAAAAAATGTTATTTTTTATTTTTAATTCAGTTATTTTTGAAAAAACCTTAACTTGAACAATTTTTATAATTATTTGAATTAAATTAAAATTGAAAACAAAGAAAATTGGATAGTTAAAAAAGCCAAAAAGAGTATAGTGGAGACGGAAATTGGCCGTTTTTAAATAATAGCATTTTGAAATTTTAGTGAGTTGAAATTTTAAAATAAAAAATTGGCAGTTTGTGAATAATATTATTTTTGAATTTTATAAATAAAATTAAACAATCAGTTA
>PYAF01005734.1:934163-984091 GCA_007407185.1 Glycine tomentella
CGGCTTAAAATAATAATTATATTTACCAAATACTCACTTAGATGATCAATTGTATCATATGCATTACATTATTTTAATTCACAACGAAATTTATTTATTGTGTTTGAACAATTTTGTCTAGATCTTGAATTACATGCTTCAATTTAATAAATTTTAACCAATAAAAAAGAATATGTATTTAAAAGGATGTATTAGAAAGTATATCTTAACGAACTACTTTGATAAGATAGAAATTAAATCAAGTTGTTAACGTACTCATAAACTAATTAATTAGGTGTCAAAAAGTAGTTACATTCAAGTAATATTTCTTCAAAATATAAATCAATGACGCCGGGTTATTGCAAAATCTTGTCATGCTTATTATTGATTTTTTAATATAAAGGGGTTTGATCCATGCTTACTGTGTGTAAACACACGGTGCTAGAATAAACACCCTAGCTCTACAACATTTTGATATAAGTCTAACCTTGTGAACAGAATGCACCATGCATTACTCGATAATGATTTAGTTGGACTAGATGTTTGTATATTTTAGTTTGGCCTCAACTTAGTCAATATTAACCCATGTTGTGAAGTGACTTTATTACATTACTTTTAATTCTTCAGCCAGCGTTACAAATATAAAAATGCAGGCTGCTTCACCTTTGGGAGAAAAGAAACAAAAAAGTTGTGGAGATAGAGCACTGGCTTATCTTGAAGTCATCAATAGTGCACACACTTCTCTACTTCCTTTGGATATTCAATCATCAGTGATAACGAAACTATTGACATTTACAGAAATATTAGCCATCTGCATTCATGGTCCCCCAACAGAGTTGAGAGTACGGTATTGAGGCAAAAATAGCATTAATTAATTCACATTTTTGTCTGGATACTATGCATGGTTGGAAAGTTTGAAGGGCATTTATTTATATGTTTAATTTTGGTCTGCAAATTTTTTTTTGAGGAGTGTGAGCTTCGTAAACATTAAGGCATGAGGACCACTTTGCCCAATTCCATAATTTGAAATCAACAACTTGCTTTGTATATAGGATCGTCCAAATTTGGATGTCATCTTCATAACGCATTTCGTTTTGGTTTATAAGCATGGCTTTGAAATTATTGGCTCTATACATAGGGAAAAAATTCTACCAAATTTCCGATCAAAGAAGCAATTCCGGACAACGTTTGGATGTCATCATTTTCGCCGTTGCGTTAGCGGAATGGCAATGATAATTACGGTCATGGCTTGCGTGCCGAAATTATACTCTGGAATTAATGTTCACATTCACGGACATGGAGAAGATTCACACCTAATGCCTATATAAATTCATTAACTAGTTCTGTGATAGGTTTTTCCAAGGTAACCTGTAATGTAATACTAGTACTCTCTACTAGGACTCCGAATAACCAAATATCTTTCTTTTTATGAAGTACTATCTACATCACTAGCTACATGAAAGTGCAAAAAATAATAATTAACAAAGACTACAAGCAATTAAAAAAATTGAAATTGAGTTATGAAATCTGTGTATTTTTTTTATCTTTTAAAATATTTTTAAATTTATATCTTGAAACCCAAAAAATCGCAATTGCACATGATTGTATATAATTTATTTTAAAGTTAAATAACTAAAAAAAAAAATGAATGAGAAAATAAGGATGCATGTTTGAGTTTGATGAGTTAAAGCCAAACGCATTTAAAACTACACAATCTTCTAGTGATCGAGTTACATTTTTTAATTTAATTTTACATGAATATCTAAAATAATATATTTTTTTAATTTGTTTGTTTAAGATTTTGAAAATTTTAAAATATAGAAATGATTTTTATTATTTAATAAGCATCTTTAAATAGATTATAAAACTTAAAAATATAATATTTAAAATAATAAACATTTTTTAAAATTATAATAACTCAAAAATATTGTTGGTTTATATAAAGTCTTTAAAATATTATTTTATGACTATTACTTTTATACATTGTCTTTGCTAAAAAAATTATTGAGAATTAATTAGAATTTATCTTAAATATAATTTGCAATGTAATTATTATCAATATTAAAAAACATAATTTTATGTCATTTCATTTTTAAACTGTTAAGACATTTTAATTAAATATTTATGGATTTAGCTAACATGTGGGTGCATGCACTATTATGAATTTTACCAGATACAATAGTTAAGGAATTTTATTATTTTCCCTTAATCTTAAAAACTAAATTAATATTTTTATTTTTATTAAAAGTAAATTATCTCTTTCATTAACTTTTCTCCCTTAATTATCTTTTAATTTTTTTAAAACTCATCCTTTGTCTCCATTATTAATTATCATTACATCTATGTTATCATCGTAACCTAAATTGTTCCAGTCATCACCACCACCATCTATATCACCATTATCATCATTACTAATGTCAAACATTACCACTTATCATCACATTTTTGCTTCTATCACCGTTGTCAAGATAGTCATTATCACTATTTTTTCGTTGACTCCACTATCCTCATTATGTTGCATCCACCACCATTGTTGTTACAATTTGTCATTAACAACATTATCACTTGTTGTCATTGTTGTAGCCGCCTCCATTATCCCTATCATCCATGTGATAATAATGATGAGGGAGGCAACAACAATGATGATGAAAAATGACATAAGTTTTTTAAAAAAGTAGAGAAGGATAGAAAGATAATTAAAGAATGAATTTTTAAATTTAAAAATCAAATTAAATTACAAAATTAAGACAATAGTAAAAAAAATCCATAAAGTACTAATGCATATAATAAAACTCTTAATGTAACACCTCAAACAAATCACACTAGAATAAAGAGGGATCCAAAGGTTGGGGCGTATATGTGATGTATAATTGAGGATGACTAAAGAATTAATTGGTACTACTTATACTAACAATATGCATCTACTTTTCGGTAATCTATCACTTAAGAACTCCACAGTTAAGCAAAACACACTGAAAAGTCTCGTGTTGATTTGTGGGGACAATCAATGATCTTGAGAGCAATCAACGATGTCAAAGTTGGTTGTCAAGGTTTCGGAAAGGACTACCTATGGAGAGTTCTGACTAATAAGAACGTTGAGTAAAGTGTCGTAGTGTGAGAGTTGTCGAAGAATCGACAATCATCAGGGGCATTACAAATGGTTTCAGAGCATACCTCTCTCCCAGTACAGTGTGGTTTGAGGACGAATCAAGCGAAAGCTGGTGGATATATAACACCCTAATGAATCACACCAAAATGAGATGGATTCAGATGTTATGCAGCTATAAGACGTACATTTGAGGATAATTTAAAGAAATTAATTGATATTATCTATGCCAACAAGATGCATTTATATTTTAGTAACCAATCACTTAAGAATTCCACAGTTAAGAGTGTTTGGCTTGAAATAATTATTAGATGGGTAAATTTGTGGGAAGGTTTTCAAAAAACGTGTGAGTGAGAACAAAGTACGCTGAAAAGTTTTATGTTGGTTCTTAGGAACAATCTATGATCTTAGCAGTCAAGCAATGTTAAAGATGATTGTCAAGATCTCAAAAAGATTATCTATAAAGAATTCTAACTAATGGAGAATTATAACAAACAGGGATATTAAGTGAAATATCACCATATGAAATGTCTTAATATGAGAATTACCGAGCAATTGATAATCAGAAATGTTACACTTAACACATGCATGCATGCATTTGTTAACTAAAATCCAATTTCTTCCGTAAGGAAAAAAAATTAAACCCAATTTCTATTTTATGAAAATTGAAAATCATTTAATAAAAAGTTTTAACAATACGTTAGTTAGTTGAATTAGTTGAATAGACTCTAACATCGTGTGTGGTAGAGTAAGAGAGGCTGCGAGGACAACGTTCATATATGCCAAAACAGGTTTAGATTAACCTTATCAATTCAATAGGCTTACGACGTTGGTGACGTTACCAACTCAGTCCCATGATTACGAGTCCCACTCTACTTTTAAGACCTTTTGCCTCTTACAATAACATAAATATTTTTTCTATCATTATTAGCTTTTTTTTTATATCATATATCACGTTATTTATTACATTTTTCATTCTTTTCCTTTATTTTCTTTTCTTTTTCTCTCTTCCTTTTGCCACTTATATCTAAAACTAGGTTATAATTATTTACTATTGCAAATAAGGTAGCTTGAGCTTAGGATAACTAACAAAATCATTTTTTTCACATATATATTATATTTCATAACAAATTACTTTCAAAAATAGTTATTTATTTTTCAATAATTGTATCTGAAAATTAAGCTGTGGGAAATCACAGATGCATTATATTAATGATATCTATTATACAGTATATAATGATTTTAAAATGTAATAAAATATTAATAAACTTTACACCATATCATTGTTTAACGGTACAATCTAACAACAGGACTATTCATTTAACAAAATGAAAGTTTAACAACTTTCATCCGTCAATATTTTGTTTATATAAACACTAAAAAATTTAATTTAAAAAGTTAATTTAATTTAAAAAGTTATGACTAAAAACTTAGTTAATATTTTTTTAAAAGAACTCAGGTATCTCAACAGAAAATTCAAGACTAATTCTTCAAAATACCAAAACTCATCTAAGAGATTGATTTCTCTACAGATATGTTCTTACATACAAGAATGGATCATTTCTTATATATATGGAGTATTTTGTTTAGCATCCGCTACATGCACGCCAGGATGAAAGTTTTGTATTGTAATTTATTCGTATATTCACAAATATGTTTGGAATATTGCAGTTTGAAGCTTGTCATACGGATAATCACACTATAAAAAACTAAGAAGCAAGTATCTTGTATCATTGAGATAAATGTAACACCCTTAAAAAGTTAAAATGACACTGGAACTGTGGCACAGTGAATAGTGACTGGCGACTAGCGAGGGAAGTTCGTGCATTAAAAACACAAAGGACAATCCAAAATTTGACCACTATAGAATGGATCTGATTATGAGAAGTTGAGAACTTGGACTTGGACACCTGAGTTTTGAAACAAACAATGATGGTGTGTGTCTTGGTACGTGGTAACGGACCAAACGATACTTCGAGGAACCCGTGTTGCCGCCAACATTTATCATATGATTGTGATGTGATACATTTATACATATAAACGAAGGCTCGAACCCTTATCCTTTTCTTATCAGCGTGCAACGAAAAATGTGGAACATGAGTAAATTTCTTTGGAATTTAATACTAATTTGCACTGCACATTTACTACAGACAACGTGTACTTACATTTTTTATAGTTTCTGGCAAGACAAGCATAATTAATAGCCTTATAGAACGAGGGAATTAATGAAAATCATAAAATATATAGAAGCACCTTTAATTTTTAATATACAGATAGATGTGACATAATGACAAGTAATTTGAGTACTTTCAGCATATGTAGAGATTTAATTTCACTTATAAATGGAGTAATTCACGTGGAGAGAGAAATTTTTTCTTAAATAATATTTTACTTCTTAAGGAATTAGTTTCTTAACTTCCAACTACGGATAAAGCTTACTTATCAGGAAGAAAAAATCCTTTAACTTTTAATTGCAAAGATTTGGTTCTCACACACTTCTTAGAAGTAGACTAATGTGTAACTTACATTATTAATTTGTTTATCATGCATTGGAATTAAATTAATGAGATATCTCTCACTTGGCAGCAGACAGCATATATAGCTGCCGCACATGCTAATGTGTGAAATTCATGGTTAATTTAACTTACCTTTATAGTTATATTAGTTTACGAACACGTTACATAGTACTGTTTATACCAATATTTGTCTCATGCATGTGACAGTCAATGGTGATTGTCACGCTTGTGTGGCGTGTGCAGAGTAGGAAGGTTCCTCCTTGGCAAGTTATTCGAATGGGTTTTATCGCTATATGCAATATTTTTCTGCGCAGAGGTTACATACTTGTTGCTAACTGTGACATTTAGTATGGAGCGAAACAACCATATGGAGCATACATGACAAAATAGCTCAGAAAAAAAGTTTAAGCAGGACAAAAGATCGAATGCTTTTGGTAACAGAGAATTCTGATGAGATGAAAAAAAAATTCTTTTATGTATATTAGTTATGATGATTGAAGGTGTTAATAAATATAACTTTTTTAATTAGGAAAGTAAAGGGGCAATATGTTAGTTGCATATAACGTGTAACTCTCATAGGAAATAGCTCACCATTTACGTTAGTGGATGATTGCAACGAGCGTGAAATGAGTTGTGTGAAAAAAATTATGTGCAAGAAACATATGATTGAAAAAAGAAATTATTTAAATAAATTGCAAAGTATAGAAATTTATGCAGTCCTTTCTTTAACATAAATAGGAAAATATCATTTCAATAGCCATATTTCCTTTGTGACTTATAACTATAGTAAACCACAAAATCGTTTAGTTAATAATTATTAGTATGAAGTAATACATGTATATATCATTTTAAAAGCATCCAAAACTTCTCCATAAACTAAAAAAGGACAAAATTTAGATTCAGTTCCTTAAATATTTATTTTGTTGTTCTTCAATCAAAAATAGACTTTTATCTCTTAATTTATGTTAACATTTAATTCAAGTGAGTTATTGAAGTGAAATTTCAATTATAATTAGAAAATAATATCAAAAATACCTAATAAATATATGTAAATTTTGTCCAAATAAAAAATATTTTAGAAAAATGAAGAAAGGCAATTAAGAAGGAAAATACATTATTGTCAAAAACAAAAATACATCAAAAGAAGGCTGAGTAGACTAATCTCCATCACCTTCTAACCCATAAATGGATACACCCAGCAATAGTCCAAGGCTTATCAATACAAGATAGAAATGATTTTTTGATACATACTAGCTTTTTTCAAGCAAATATGAAACACACTAGTAAAAATCAATTGCCAATACAAGTGCAATGCTATTCTTTTTTGGGGTGCGTATTTAGTTAAAAACTTTGACATCTTTGACTATTTGATGTTGAGAATAATTGATATGAGTAATGAGAATAATGACATTAAGATATTATTAATTTATAAATTTTATTTCTCCTTAAGCTACTATGGTCATGTGGCCTTGAGGAAGTGTTAAAATTTTAACACTTTGAAAAGTACTTTTGGAAGCCAGTTTTTGGAAGGAAGATGGGCATGAATAGCCTATAAGGGGGCAACACTCCATTGCTTGCAATAGTCCATGAGAGGTTGTAGTTACAGAAAAACCTGAGTGCTTAACTGCACACTTCTTGCTGTTATGGAAATTTTACTTCTCAATTAGAAGAGAGACTTCACCGGCAGAAGAGACATAATTTCAATGATTACTTGACATGGAAGATTTGTCATCAGTATAATTGATGTAATAATGCATCTACAATATTCACGTTCCTACAAGTTCTTCCAAAATCTCATATTTTATTTATGTTTACTTGGTTTTATATTTTTAACACTAACAAAAACTATTTTAGGGAGTGTAAATGTTTTTTACCAGGTTTTAAATTTTAATTCTCTCAAAACTACTTTTTGAAATGTGTTGGAATTTTAATACATTCCAAAATATAGTTTCTAAAATTATTAAAATTTTAACATTCTAGAAATTGATTTATGGAAAATAATACTTTTAAAAAATGATTTTACTAAAATTGGAAGGTGTAAATAACAATTAACACTCATATATCAGGCTAAAATATCATTTAGTATTTAGTCATATTTCCTTTGTGACTTATAACTATAGTAATCTACATAATCGTTTAGTTAATAATTGTTAGTATGGAGCAATACATTATAATTTTAAAAGCATAAAAAACTTCTCCCTAAAATAGAAAGGATAAAACTTAAAATTTAGTTCCTTAAATATATTTGTGTTATTTTTCAATCAACATCGGACTTTTCTCTCATAGTTTATGTTAACATTTAAGGCAAGTTATCAAAGTAAAACTTTAATTCTAATTAAATAACAGCATAAAAAATACCTAAAGAAATATAAGTAAATTTTGTCCAAATAAAAATTATATTAAAATAAGGCTGCGTAGAGTAATCTCCATCACCGTCTAACCCAATTTAAACGGATAGAACCAACAATGTCCAAGGCTTATCAACACAAGATACAAATGATGATGATGTACCGAATCTTGATGAATGGCAAGAGCCAACTGACACAAGAAAAATATCAAACATACTAGCAAAAATCAATTGCCAATGCTATTTTTTTTTTTTTTTTGGGTACAATGCTACTAGGTTTTTTTTTGGGGTGCGTATTTAGTTAAAACTTTGACATCTACTTTTGACTATTTGATATTGAGAATAATTGATATGACTAATGAGAATGACATTTATTTTTTGGAAAAAAATATTATTCATTTATAAATTTTATTTCTCCTTAAGCTACTATGGTCATGTGGGCTTTGATCCACCCATCGCTACATTGATCGATTGTGCCATGGTTATTAGGCCCAATTCTCTTACATCCAGTGCATCACTAAGCGTCTAAACCCATCCATACCAATTGACTTATCCAGTTTCAACGATAAAAATACCAACACTAGGTCAAATGTCAACATGGGCCTACTATTGGCACCCCCAACTTATCATTCTTTTTTCTACAAAAATACTCTCAACTAAATATGTTTAAGTTGATTAGGTGTTCTCATTATTATTTTTTTCAAAAATATCTATTTTTCTTTTCGGAAGTGTTAAAATTTTAACACTCAAAAAAGGTATTATTGGAAGCTAACTTTCAAGGGGGAAAAAGAGAGATATCAATGGCCTTTAAGGGGAAACCTTTCCATTATTTCAAATAGTCCATGACGGTGACGTTGAAGTTGCAAAATACCCCAGTGCTTAGCTGTGTTCTCCTTGTCGAGGAAATTTTACTTTTCAACTAGAGGAGCAACTTCATCGACAGACAAGACATGATTTCAATGATCACTTGACTTAGAAAAGGTTTTCCATCACCATAATTGAAGTGCCAATACATCTACAGGATTAATGTTCCTACGATTTCTTCCTGAATCTCATAGTTTTTTTTTTTTTTACTAGGGGTTTAAATTTTAACACTTACAAAAATATATTTTCTGAAATGTTAAAATTTTAACACTTCCAGAAAGTAATTTCTGGAATGTAATGAAATTTTATGTTAAAATTTCAGCAAATTCCTAAAAATAATTTCCAAAAAATATAAAAAAACAACATATTACTAAAATTGAAGTGTGTAAATAACAATTGTCATCCAAATATCATACTAATCAGGCCTGTCCATAAAGCAGGCCCATTATGACACTGACACACATTACTTAGTAACCGCTTAGTGCCATAGGTTAAGACGCAGCTGCCTCAGCTTGTGGTTGTTTTAGCAAAAGACATTTGAAGCGCCGTCGTTTCATCCTTCTTAGACTCCTTGAAAAGAAAAACCCTAATTACAAGGCACAAAGGAAGTGGAATCAGAGCTGAGAAACCCTAACAATGGGAGGCAAATGTCCGCACAGGAACGTGAAGAAGAGAAGATATTCTCACAAGACAGCGCGGCGTACGAAGTTTGAGTTGAAAGGGGACGACATGGTTTATGCGCAGCTAAACAAACCCGATGAAGAGAGAGCCCCTTTACCCCTCGATGAAGATTTGCCTGGGATGGGCCAGTACTATTGCTTTCACTGCGAGTGAGTAATTTCCTTTTCTTTCTCAATTTTTTGGTGCTTTTTTTGTCATTATAGAAAAAGTTTGTAAATTTGATGATTCTATAACATGGGGTTGAAAAGTTTGGGGTGTTAGGGTGTTACACTGCCATGTCAAGTGTAGGTGATAGGAACAGAAGAGAAAAATAGGGGTAGAAGGGGAAGAATATAGAAGAAGAGAGAAAACAGATATTTATTAGGGCATGTTTGATTCACTTTCGAGTTTTTGGTTTTAAAAACTGATTTCATAAACAGTTTTTATTCTGATTATTCAACTGATGAAAAGAGTGGACTCACTGTAAGATGCCTTCCTTGATATGCTGCACTTTAGGAAATAGGAACCATTAACTTTCAACTAATGTATTTTGAGTTAGCAGCACTAGCATTTCCTACTTGCTGTTTCAATTGGAGTAGTTTTTCATCTCTCTCATAAGCCTTTTGAATCTCACCCTACTTCTCCGTTTTGGAACAACATGGGAGAAAAATCATTTATTTATTGCTCCTTAATTCTCATTTTGCTTGTTTCATTTTGTTGTTATTGTTAAGAATGCTGAAGTATTTGTCTACAGCTGCCTTTTTTGGTTGGGTTTTTGATTTAGTAAGTTATTATTTTGATTTGTGCAGTCGGTACTTTGCCAATGTAGCTGTGAGGGATGAGCACTTTAAGACCAAACGACACAAGAAGCGGTATGCTTCTTTTGATTTTGCTTCTGTTTTTAACCCCCTTTGTTTTGAATCCTATCCTATATTCTCCCCATATTTTGGTGAAGATTGATTATTAGATTTATAGAATTGCTTTTGAGTTTTGAGGCTGCTCATGTTTTTAATGTATGAGCTTTCAGACGTGTGAACACATAAAGCAGTTGGCCACTATGAAAGGAACATATCTTGCTTTTTAGTAGTGATATAATAATTGAGTGGATTTGAACAGAATGCTAGTAAACTCAAGCTTGTTTAGATAAATTATATTGAGCTTGAGATTTAATCAAAATGAAACTTATCCTTCAACTGGGCTCTGTAACAAAAGGAGAATAACCAAGCTGGAAGACCAATATAGATTATGGATGGGAAGTGATTAACAAAGTCATGCATGTGATTAGCTCATATTCAGTTCAATGACGTATATATTCAGAATTGCTTATATTTAGTTAAAAAAGAAAAAACACAATTTCCGAAGTAATTCTTGCTCAATAATAGTGTCTTCATTCAAAATAGGGTGTTTGTGGCATTTCTCTTTATTAGAATTGTTAGACAAAAAATCAACATCAACAACACCTTTAATCGAAATTAATTGGGGTCGGTGGTAGATGAACCTAATGATAGATACGAGAAGGTCGGAAAAAAAAGGAAATAAGATAAAAGAAAAGAAGGAGGGGGGAGATGAAGAGCAAAAAGACTAAAAAAGAACCATCTGGAATATAGAGATAACAATGGGTCTAATTTTCCATCAAGTTTATAGTTTTTCTCTATTCCGTCCTAAGGCATATCGTCTGCCAATCTATATCCTACTTTATTAAGTTTTGTTTAACTATTTTTTTTTAAAGTCAGTTTCGGTCTACCTTTTTCTCTCTTTATGTCGAGCTCTTGATAACACTTTTGTTTTTATGGGAGCATCCAGAGACCGTCTCATTACGTGTTTATATCACCTCAATCTATGTTTTCTCATCTTTTCATTTACCGGTATTATTTATCTTTCGTTTGATATCTTCATTTCTTATCTTATCCATCTTCGTATAATCACATATCTACCTTATATCCTCATTTCTGCTATTCTTATTGTATGCTCATGTTGTCTGTGTTGGTCAATATTTAGTTCTATACATTGTAGGTCTTACAATTGTTCTATAAAAATTGGTGTTGGGTTGTTTAGAAATTGAGTTACAATAAGATTGGAGAGAAAGGTAACGTGTTAGAAGGTCAAACCTATAATGCCAACATCTCACGCACTATATAGCCTTAAAAGGACTTGAATCCATGCCAACTGAACTACTTGCACTTGGCATCTTTCTCATTATATATTGGAGTGGAATGATTTTGGTTCTGATATTGCAGTTTCTTTGTGCAGTATAAAACAAATGATGGGTCCTACACCACATACTCAACTCGATGCCGATTTAGCTGCTGGGATGGGTATGCCAGACAATGGACCAAAGCTAATGTCAATGTAACTTCTTTTTTGGGAGTGGGTGGGATAATTGTCTTAGGAGCTGGTGTTATAAAGATATAGTGTTTGTTATTTTTCTTCTTTTTTTTGTTACTAGTGCTCGTTATTCTATTCCAATATAAGCAATATTATATTTTGAATGCAAAATTTTTGTTTAATTCCTCTATTTTGTTTAAGATGGAATCTTGCTATGCAACATTTTAGACTTTGAATTGGATCTATAGATGATTCTAATAATCAGTCATATGGAATAAGTGGTGTTTGGATATATTAAGTAAAAAGTGATTTTAGGATAATAAAAATAAATAAAGATGGAAAATTATTTCTATTGACTAGTTTTATATTTAAATCAATTGTTACACAAAATTGTGTATTACCATTAAAAAAATAAAAAAGTAATTCTTTTAATCAGATATTAAACATATTTAACAAACGCTAACATTTTTTTATATCAATTATTGGGTTAGGAAATTACTATATTTTTAAAAGAGTTGTCATAAGCATACAACACACTTGCATCTCGCTGTCATCAATTATTATTTTCCATAATTATGTTATATACTAGTGTTAGTTGTATAACTATCATTTCTCATTCTTAATAGTAATTATTTGGTATACTGAACAAAAACCAAAATATTTTTGTAAGTTCAAGAATTGGGTGCTTGTAATTAAGGCTCAGTAAAATGTCAATCAAAAATGTTTAAGGGCTATAATCATTACAACACATACGTAGGGTTTAAGCGAGATATTATTATAACCTAGACATCAAAATCGAGGACAACAAAACCAGAGGGATCTTTTGAACTGGCAATTTAGTAACCAAGTAGGGTTTTATATCCCTGGCTAAGTTGTTCATTAAACTATTTTCAAACTATGTAGATTACAAATTATGGGCATCAAATTAAATCATGTCCTCTAATTGAATTTGGGCCAGAACACTTCGTCAAGCTTCAGTGGAGAAAAAACGAGTAACATGTTCGTTCATCCACTAGTCATTCATATGCAATCAGTCGAACTGCTACTCTGCCAACCTAGCCATAGCACCCATATCAAACAAAGAGTCGGTCAACCTTGCCCGAAATTTCCTGTGGATAAATCATATACAAATTTTATATGGTTTCTTGGACATGGATTATAAGGACTACATCTTCAATTCCTGACAGATTAGGCGGTGGCATCATTGGGTTATATTTTATCCTGTTCCTTTTGTAAGAGAAGGGTAAATATCCTCCTACTCCATAGCTTTTTCATTCCAAAATTTCAGCATTCCGTGCCAACTTGCCAAGGCTTTTTTTTTTTTTTTTTTACCGGATATTATGCTGTTCAACAGAGAAATGATCACTCAAAGGAACAAGTCATAAAACCATAATTGAGAACTAAAAGTAAAAGGAAATGACAAGGGAGGCAAAATAAAAAAGACAAACCAGTTAACACAGCAATTAAGAGCACGGAACACTACTATCTACAACCTCCGGTGGCCAGTGTAAGCAGCAATCAAGAAGATACAGAAACAGCATCATCTGAGTCCACCTTCAGCTGAAATGAGGAAACAAATAGACACGTCTGAACATCCGTGCTAAGCAACGGAAAAAAAAAAAAAAAAAAATATATATATATATATATATATATATATATATATATAAGAGGAAGACAATATGCCTACCATCTTCAGATGATTCTGTAAAGAATCATGTAACATTTTTTTGAGCTTGTCACAGTGATCTACCATGTGGCCCATTCTGATTAATTCCTCAAGTTGGTATAGTAGCCGCTCAATAGTTGTGTATGGGAACCAAACAGCTAATGGTCTTTTCCTTCTAATTATATCTGCTGGTCTCTGCAAAACAATATTAGCAACACTATTAAATACATAACGGACAAGTATCACTGCTGCTGCATAACACACCGCATAAATTTGCCTGTTGCCACCATACTGTCATAAACATCAATATAACAGGAGAAGAAATTGCAACCATTTTAATAGGAAGCTATCACCATGAGAAGAGAAACTCAGCACTCCATAGAGAAGAACAGAGCCTGTACCACCTAATGACAGAGAAGAAAAACTGGGACAACTGCTCCCAAACCTGTGACATCTTTGGTTGCACCTCAGTCTGGCAATGGCCAGAAAGACTGCCCAAGGTACTCAGCACTCTCACTCTTAGCCTCACATAGGAGGGATATATATTCTGCAACACACCTGTTGCAAGCTGATGGCACCCTTGGTCGTACATAGGATAGGATAAGGGAAGAATAGCTTGAATTTCGACATTGATAGACACAACCTTGACAATGGTCAGAAAATGCATGAGGGTAGAACACCCAGACTCGCCCTTCCTGAAACCTCCTTTCCTTGTGTCCCATTAACACAAAATAGGACCAAAAAACTTTCCTCATGAATCAACCCCTTAACAAACCAAAAACTTTAACAAGCTAAGCCACATCAAATTTTCAGCACTACAGTTACTCAGACCACAAACTCCAACCAAAATTTTTAGCACTTACAGTAACCTCTTAACATATCCTAATGAACTGTTTCTAATTATCCATTACGTAGCATTAAAACTGTAAAACATTCTTCAGCCTATACCGTTTAAGTCCATTAACAAGAACAACTTTCCAGTATAAAGGTAACAAATATCAAACATGGGTGTTACAAAACTGTAAAATAAATTTCAATTTCCATTGCAAAACAAACATTCCGAGTAATATTACAAAGTGGCAGACAGACAACTCAAGTTATGTAGTCTGGTGATAAAAGTAACTAATTGTCTAGATATCATATACCAGCTTAACATACAAAACATCAAATTGATCACTAGTAAGAGTAAAAATCATTTACCAGTGAAGCAAATGAGTCTATGCACTCAAGCAAAAGATAAGTAGCTTCTGCATATCGATCATAGCTAACATAAAGCTGAAATAAAGATGCAGGATTTGATTCCCTGCCAGTCATCCCCCACAACCTTTCTTTTTGACCCTCCTGTCACAAGCCACACAAACAATATTAGTAACTGTACAAGATCCTACAATATAGAAGCCAAGGTTGGCTGCATGATTTTGTAGCAGATGCAACTAGTCTAGCATTTATATAGTTTCATGGGAAATTGGAAATTTTAGCTAGATTTGAAAATAGGAATCATATAATGCTTTATAGAAATACTACAAAGACCGAATTTTAAAATAAGCTGACACTCTCTTGCATCAATGAACCCCAATTAGCAACTACAGTTTTCAGTGGAGAAAATTACCTTGAACAATTGTACAAGCCAAAGAGGTAATTCAATCTTAGGATCTGAGCGTAAAAGAGTTTCAGCAACAATAATCGGTAATCTACCATGAAATTCCTTATACTTTTCCTGCAGTTTAGGATCAATTTTAAAGAAAGGGTGAACCAGGGACTCAAAAATGCAAATAGCTACACGTTGACTTAAACAACCACACACAACAAAATAGCAGGATTTTACACCAATTAAGAAAAACTGTAAAGAGACTTGTACAAGACTAAAAATGTCTTCTAAATTTTAACAAGGGAAAATTTTCATCTGTAACCATCTACACAGCCGAATGAAATTCAAAGGAATGAACACTGATTCCAATACGACAAGTTTTTAGGGGTTTAAATTCCTCCAACAGCCTTTAAATGTAGGGGTAAAAAGTAGTAGAATCTCAAGACCTGACTCCAACTAAAGAGACAAGACATCCGTTATATTATAGGTCCAGATACAAATCAAAAGAAAGTCAAAGAAAATTACAGCATCCTAGCTCCTACCAATATACTAATGATTATAAAAATAAAAAATCTTCTTCCTTCATAAGTTTCTTTCTCAATAATAATAATATTAATGCTTATTGAAAAAAATTAGCATTCTTCCTCAACTTGATATATCAAATCACATAATCTACACTTGCATGAAAGTTTCCCCTCTTCTTTCCCAAACCGTCACACAACATATACAATAAATGACCAAATGTTTAGGGGGGAATACCCTTTATTCATTGAATATGACATTAAAAAACCAGTTTTAAATAAATGAAGCATAAAAATGTAAAATCATCTAATGGTAGCAGAAGATACAAACAAGGTAAAGCTTGAGTGTTGCCCAGCGACTGTTTCTGTCAGTTTGTGGAGTCAAGGAAACTGTAACAGGTGAACCATGGACGACCATCTCATGCTTTGATGAGGTCAATAAATGACTGTGTTCCCTGAAATCACAAAAACATACATTACACAATTCAAACTGACAGGAACAGTGTAGAGAGAAAAAAATTGAAAATACGGTACGTGCCAAATTACTAAATAAACAATAATGAAAGCACAACTTTTAAAGCCATCTGAATGACTGGTAAAGTCAGGTATCTTATTTCAACAATTTACAATTAAAAAAGTTCTTTAAAAAGAATGGTAAGGAATAGGTCAAAACATACTCAACCCAAGTGGATTCCACTTTGTCAAGACAGCATTTCAATGAGATAGCAGATAACACTCTTTCCAGTTCCCTAAAAAGAAAGACCAACCAAGTAATATCTATAAGCATAGCAATACACATACATGTGTCGGTGCATGAGGGTGTGAGTGCGCACAACTTAAAGTTCAGGATGTACACCTCTTCAGTCCAGAACCCTTGAAAAATCTGAGAAGGATTGTAAAAGCCATATCATATAAATTGTTTTGGACAAGAAGATCAGCCAAGTCTGATAGAGCTCTGTGTTTTCCTTTAAAAAAAAAGTCAAAAATTCTATCAAATGAAAAATACTAATTACATTGAAACTTGATATCATTGAAGTCACGTGGAAGCAGCCATATGCTTCACAGACAATTGAAAAGAAAAGACACTTACCAGAAAATGTCCACTTGACATTTACCAGAGACAGCATATACTCTGCTGAAGTTAGCACAAACTCATTCTCAAGTTTTTCAATATCAATAGAGAGCCAACCTTGAGGCTCAGCAGCATTATCAGCTGCTGCTGTAAAGTTGAAGATAATGTGTCACCGCCACTCCATAAAACAAATTAATACAATACTTTTAATGATGAAAGAAATATCAAGACAGAGATGATTATAAAGAGTGAGGAGAGTAAGATCCTCCTAAAAAATAAAAAGTGAACAAAGAAAACATCAATGAAACAAAGCTACCCAATCCCTCAACATATCTGAAGAGTCCCTTTTAAGAAAACTCCATTAGCACAATTGTTAAACAGAATATCCAATATACAGAAATATTATAAATAAATCTTTCTTTTTTGCCCCTGCATATTTCATTCTGTTAAAAAATTGGAGAAGTAAAAATGTTGATATAACATCATAAATCCATAATGAAATGATAACTTCACAACTACCAGCATGACTTTTGTTGTTGAATTACTTACAATGTTCATCTGGGGTTCTTTTAGCCTTCTTACTTGGATAATGTTCATTCACAATAGAACTTCCCTCAGCCAATGAATCAATCCAGGCATATGCAGGATGAACAAGATGCAGTGCATTGACTGCAGCAGAGAGTGCATTCAGCCTCTCTTGCAACATCAAGGAACTGCCTACACTATCTTTCAAAGCTGCTTCAGTTCTCAAACGAGCTGAATACATGTACATGTAGCTTGCTGCTCGTCGCCAATTATGCCGGTGCAAATGAAATGCATATAGCAACTTATACAAGTTTGGCTTCGCAGAAATATCTGATCGATCAGCCTACATATTACACACGTAGAAAATATGCAAATAGAAGAAAACTTCAAAATTAACAGCACTCAATTTGTTCAGCTAGGGCATACCTTCCACGCAAGCTCTTGCTCCACTTTCTCCACTAAACCAATAAGGGGAAGTTTATTACTGCAAAGAATCTGTAAAGAATAAAAAAATTAAAGATGAGGAGGGAAGGGTACTAATTAACATAAGTGGATGGAAATTTTACCCAAAAAATGTGAAGGAATGGTATAAAAAATATGGAGGAAATCATGTTAAGTGAGGAATAGCATCACACTATTTTTAACTAGGAAAGTATAGGAATCATAACAGATACAATACAGTACTTGAGAATATATCAAAAGTATCATTAGCATAAAATGGCAACCCATATGCAGAGACTTACAGTGACAAATTACATCTCTGCAAAATGATGTAGGAGGGTTAAACTTGTACACTTTAATTTAAATACCCACTTTAATCAACACTAAATCTTGTCATTACTTTATTCTAATTCTAGTCATCACTAATTAATATTCTTGCAATCAATCTTTGAAGACAGTAGCATGAAGGTATTATTGCAAAATGGATAGTTTGATATCTAGTTCATTCTATTTTAAACCATAGTTATCAATCCCGGATAGCAGAGCGGAGCAGCCGCCCTCAAAACTGGGATAGCGGTAGCGGGATGACCGCTATTATAATGTTTTTATATATATATTAAAAAAATTATAATATAAATATATAAGCTGAACAAGAGAAATATAACTTTAAAAAAAAACAAACACCAAAACAAAAAAAAGAAGAAACAGAATTAAAGAAAAGCAAAGACACACCGACGGAGAACGGGAGAAGGAGAAGAAAGAAAGTAAGAAACAAAAACAGAAAAAGGAAAATGTCGACCTTGACGGAGAAGGAAAAGACATCAACGGAGAAGGAGAGAAAGAAAGTAAGAAAACAGAACCTCGACGGAGAAGGAGAACAAAGTGCCGCCGGAGAAGAAGAAAGAGCCGCCGGAGAAGGAAGAGAAAGAAAGTAAGAAAACAGAACCTCGACGGAGAAGGAGAACAAAGTGCCGCCGGAGAAGAAGAAAGAGCTGCTGGCCGGAGCAGGTACCGTCAGAGTGAACGAAGGTCGCACAGGGAAGTAGTCAACGCAAATCGCACAAGAACGTAACCCAGCCCTTTAAATACTGAGCGTATTTTCGACCTAGGTCTCGCAAACCAAATCGCGGCTGCGTCATCCGCGATCGCGGGCGCTCCGCTGCTCGCCTGTCGCGGGCGCAACGACCGCAATACTGAAGCGCACCGCTACACCACCCATTGTAGTGGTGCATGCCCGCTCCGCCGCTATCGCGGCCGCGACGGCAGCTATCGATAACCTAGTTTTAAACATCAAGCTAAAGAAATAATTAAGTAGAGATCAATCAACCATGAAAAGTCAGAAGGGTTTATCATAGTTTGTCCAACCTTTATAGCTCCTTGTTCATAAAGAACAATTACGAAACGTCTCAAGCAGATGTATTTGCTCTCCTCATCTGGATTTGAAATTATTGCACAATATGCATCATAATATCGACCAAGGTCTAACGCAAATATGAAAACATTTGCCCATAGTCGTCCTTTGATGGTTGTCACTGATTCATTAACTGAGTTGTTTGTGCACTTGTCATCTTTCATATATAGAGCCTCATCAACTTGCTCAAGTGCAGCAAGAGCAAATTGGCAAGCACCTTCACTAATGCTATAACGTTCAAATAACTGCATTGCCCATTGATAGTATTGAAGCTTCCATGCAGCAATTGATGAACAACCACCTGCATAAAAACCATAAAAAGTAATAACCAATTAAAACTTAAGATTATCCATTTGCTTAAAATAATTAGAATTCAGCCACAGCAATACTCACTAAAGCCAAGATATGGAATTCCTAAGTCATCAGATAAACTCTGCAGAGCCTCAGATGCACCATTTCCAGATGAAGACCTGAATTAAACACCAACAGTGATGGGTCATACTTCTAGGCAACCAAAAGCAAATATGCATATAGCTTAAAACACATGTAGTATAAAAATTTGAAAGCCAACATACACACATATATATATGCATATATACAGATATAGACACACAAAAACACACATGAAAACTGTTATGTATGAGATTTCTAAGATGACAATTGATTCTGATCTCCCAAACACAAAAACATGTGTTTAGGCATAGGATTGGTGGGATTGGACAATACTTGTTTTTAAAAATTAAAACCCAACAGAGGGGGGAGAGGCTAAGACCCCACCCAAATTTTAAGACCCTTAAAAAGCCCTAGTTCATCTTCTGCCATTTTGACTAGCTGGAGCACACTCAAGCCGGTCACCCTAATCTCTCCAATCCACTCTCTTTATCTGCTTGGTGGATTTGAACAGTTAGATGTTGGTTGCTAGCTTGCTTCAATCAGTTATTGCATTATATGCTTGGTTACTTGGAGCTATTTTGACATTAGTGGATGGTGGTTCAACTACTTTTGGGTGGCAGGCTATGATGCATTGATACAATACACATTCTTAAAGTATATATAGGACACAATACATGCAAGAAACATATCTACATATGTTAAAAATTCATTAAAAAAAATAATAAATATCACTCTAATTTTGCAAATCCAAATTACAAATATAATTCTCAGATCTCATTAAAACAAAATAAAAAATATAACCCATTGTCATAAATCACTGCAAAATGCTTATTGACCACAAACAGGAATAATATCAATCTCATTCCCTTCATGAGCATTCGCCATAAAAAGGACAATAATATTTTTGGTTCATTCAGAAAGAATGCTTCTATGTTTCTATGTTGTACATTATCCTATATCTCATATCTGGCTATATTAAATTTTTGTTACTTTTTGTAAAGGCTTGCTGGTAATGGGGTAAAGTTGTGCCTTGGTGACTTGCAGGTCATGGGTTCAAATCCGAAAACAGCCTCTTTTCATATGCAAAGGTAAGGTTGCGTACAATATCTCTCCTCCTTACCTGTGCATAGCGTGGAGCCTCTCGGCAATGGGGTACGTAGTTTTTTTTTTTTTTTTGTAAAGGCTTGTTGCCTTGGATACTTCATAGATACTCTCTCCAGACTCAAATATAAGAAGAAAAACTAATACAATTTCAAACTAATTAAGACCCTGTTTGGGGTGGCTTTTAGGTTTGAGTTTCAAAATTTTAAAAAATAACAACCAATTTTTAGTTTTAGTTTCAAAAAAATTTAAATCCAAGTTTTAAAATATGATTAATTTCAAAATAAACTCATTTTGAAAGTTTCATATTATATTAAAATTAGTTTAAGAGTGTTTTTGTGTGGGGGTGACGACAATGATAATGGTGGTGGTGTCAGTGACAACGGCGGTAGAGATACCGGTGGTGGTTGCAGTGCCAATGGCGGTAGATGTGGCGGTGGCAGTGACGGTGGTGGCGGTTGCGGTGCAGGTGGGGTGCCAGCCAATGGTGATGATAATGGTAGTGGCAATGACATTGTTGGTGGCATTGGTGGTGGTGATGTGGCGATGGTGGTGGCAATGATGGTGGTGGTAGTGGTGGCGGTGGTAGAAATGTCGGTGACGATGGAGGCAGCTAGTGGTGGAGGTGACAGAGGTGGTATTGGTGGTATCGATAGTGGCGGTGGTGGTGCATTGATAGCGGCATTGACGGTAGCGATGGTGGTGGTGGTGGTGGTAGTGGTGGTGGGGGCAGCAAAAAGTGCGATTTTCAAATGTGGGAAATGTGTTTTTTTAAAACTAAAGCAAATTTACAAAACCTTTTTTTTATTTTGAAAATGAGTGTAAAAGTGTTTTGAAAATGATTTAAAAACCACTTCAGCTCTATTTTTGCCAAATGCGTTTTGTTTTAAAAATTGCATTTAAAAACCAAAAACTCGCAACCATCCCAAACAGGCCCTAAGAAAGTTAATATCATTTAGCTTTACTAATCTCATTTGAAAAATAAAATGTTTTCCTAAACTTCCTTTCATTTAAACTTTATATTAAGAATAAAAAAGGGGTCAATGAAAATAGAATCTCAATTAAATGAAAGGTATTTTGGGAATGGTATCATTAAATAGGGTGAAATTGCTTAAGATTTGCTTATATTTTAGACCACCACATATGGTGTTTTTTTGGCTTATATTTGAGTTCGGAGGGAGTATGTAATGAAGAGTATAAGTATTGGATATTTGGATTCATATCTGATATGGATATATGGCAGCCTGGCAGATGGTTCATGTCAGCTGGGTTTTGTATGGTCCTGGTTACCTATTCCCCTCCTACTGCCTCAACTTACTGTTTTGTGTGGGTTCAGCATGGACTATTCTGTTTTGCAACATTGTAAATGTCTTCAAGTGGAGCTTGTGCTAATGTAGGTGCAGCTGCTGCAGTTGGCAACTCAGGCTCTAGTACACTTGTGACATGTGAGTTGTGTGCAAGTGCACGTCCTCCTTATGCATTTTCAATTAAGTTTAATTAAATTTTAGCTGTGATTCTAAGGTTATTATTCTTAACTATGCTATTTTATATGCATATATGCATGTGTTTAAATATAATTGTCCTTTGGGCAAGATTATATAATATGTGGAATGATCACACAATTTAAAGACACAACCTGATAGGACCTTGATTTTGAGTACCTTGAGTAAAATGGCTTCCATTTAGACCTTTTTATTCTCCATTACACTCAAGTTAAAAACCTCAATGAATTAGAAATTAAACAATACAACTTAACTCATTAATCAACTTACAGGATGAAAATGTAAAATTTGTATGACCACATGATGCAAATAATAAAAAGAGAAATATTTCAAAGGTGGGTTGTCATACCTAAAAAAGCAGCGAATGGCCTCAGAAACTTTTTTATCCTTTTGGGTTGCATGTAATCCACATTGCACCTGTGCAAGTAAGCAACATCCTAGAAGATGATGGCGTATGCACCATCCACCATCATCATCTTGAATACTTTGGGATGTCTTCTCCTTTAGTAAATGTGCTTTCGCAATCATAAGCAATTGCTTTTGAAACATTTGGAAATTGAAATACAAGATATTTTCAGTAAAGATAACTACAGAGAGAGAGGAAGAGAAGGGATAAATATCCCATTCAGGAAAAAAAAGGACAAGTAAATAACCTCAGCAGCACCATACTGGCCATGCTTGAAAAGTATAAATGCAAGATCAATAGAACGGCTCAAGAAAGTAGAAGATCCTCCAGCCTGGCCCCAAATAATCCAACTGATGAAGTCTCTTGTCTTATTAATAAAACTCTGCCCATTTGAAAAATGTTCTGAAGAAAAGTGGCTATGATCTATGGATGAACTTCCAACGTTGAGCAAGAATATAAAAGCCAATGTAAAGTCACATCTGCCAAGCTTCTCATTCCATAAACGTTTCCCCATGTTGTTATCTGTATCATGCACAAAAAGGTTAACACAATATCAGCAGTATGGCTTATGCATTCAATTCAGTAAGCCACAACTGTAAATGTAGAAAAGAAAAAAGTGATTTTATTGCATGACTGAAAATGAACAGAACAAGGAAAAAGATCTCCCCTCCAAAGGTTTTCCTTTACAACCAAGCCACTACACTGTTTAACCTTCGCTAACAAAGCTGAATCCCACTCCCTACTCCACCTCCTCTATTTTAGCTATACCTGCCTTTCCATCCTCTCTAACTAGTAACTAACTACTAATATTTGGGAATCTCTAGCAGCCAACAGATGTAATCTTTAGCCATTGAGCATAAGCTGTACTATGCTGAATAATGTTACAGTTTACAATCTTAAATATATAAATGCAACACACATCTCACTCATTTTAACCATATTTCCAGCTAAGATATCAAGAAAAAAAAATTGGGTACAATGAAAGCATTTTATTGGAGAGCTTATTAAAACAAATTTTCAATCTCTATCCACCCCTTCATTATAAAATATAAATCTACATAGACATTCTTGGGTGAGATGAATTTTAGGATCTACTGTCTTTCTCAATAAGCACCATGTGGCTTCTACTACATTATGCATTTCATATTTTATTTCTATCTTTTATTTCTTTCATATACTATTGCTTAAATTTAGTCAATCCAAATTTTAGATTTTGACATCAAATTAAAAGACATTGACATGGTATCTCTTCATTCAAACAATTTACTTCCAAATTTTCATCTTTAATTTTAAAAAACGTATCTCTTTAATTTGTTATTTGTTTCTTCAAATTTGAGAAAGGGAATAATCATGTGAGCCTCTATCCCCTTATAATGATTAATCCATGTCAACCTAAGTAAATTATCATCTGCAGTGATACAATATATATAAAAACATCATAAACCTACCTATTTGTAATGATGAAAGTTTAAAATTGAAGTCTTCAGTTACAGCTGGTGCAGACGGTGTGATGGTAAAGAAGATGATGATTAGCCATTCAAAAATAATTTCTTGAAGCATTGGAACTAACTCAAGCTGTACTTTGTTTATATCATCATGTGACAAGTGGACCTTCATGAAAAAAATTTCACAGCATGTGTCATACATTTGAGATATTAATCTACATCTACAAAAAGGTAATAACATTTTGCTAGCAAATACAACCGCTTGTATGCTTTGAGAACTTGATCTACAGGAAAGGTCAACATGCTACCAAATCATGGCTGAGCAAGTACTTGTAGAATACAATCCTTGAACTCAATCATGACACTTCATAAAATAGATAATGTGAATGATCATAGCCATGCACAAACTAAAAAATTGCCATCAACATGGGCTAAGAAAACACAGTGCAAAGCCAGCAAAGTAAAAAAAAAAAAAAAAAAAAATCAAAGTGACAACTGTGATTGTATTCAATTACTTTAGTAAATCAGTTTGCCGGCAGCTCAAGAATTGGCAAAACACCAATCCAGCTTCAAGTACACCAAGCATTTACTATTGAATAAACTTTTGCATTTTCAGAACAAATGCAAACATACAAGAGAGAATTTGTAATTTCTATCTGATTTAATTCACCAATAATTTCAATTAAATGATGCTTATAACAAGAAAACCATTACACTTATGTCCATAAACATGAATATAATATGATTATAAACTTACCTGACCACTGACGTCCACCAAATAGCTTAAAAATAGGAGAAAGTCCCAGGCAGATTCAAACATCACCTTTGCAATCTGATATGTAGTATGTACTATAACAGAAGAATTTATGTTTGATGACACTTCAGTATTAAAATTTTGTATTACTTTCTGTGGAACCAAAAATTTCAGGAAACCCTCAATTACTTTTAAAATCCTGCCCCATTCAGAAGCCTTTTTCTGCAAGCCTTGAAGTGATAAAAACATATCAACAGAAAGTTTCCTCAAACTTTTATGATCAGCTAGCTCCTTCTCCAGAACAACTATATGATTCCCAGAAGTAGAAGTTTGAAGCGCTGGACCTGACATACAATATCCAGTTTCCAGAATCTTAACAATATAGCGAACAATATCTTCAGAAGAGATCACGGATGTAGTGAAAAGAGATTCATAAAATATAGAAGAAGCAGTTTTGCCCAACTGTTGGCTGAAACTTATAACACATCTGAGCAATTCGATTAGAATTTCACACTCCAGATCATCGTCAAATATATCCACAAGGCCTGTGAGCTCACTAACTTCATCTGAAGAGCCTACAGCATACGAAGAAAAGTCCATATTAAGGAAAGTTTTTTTTGTTTGGGGGGGGGGGGGGGGGGGGGGGGGGGGGGGGGGGGGGGGGGGGGGGGGCTGGGAGGAACACTGGTTATAATGAGCATGTTAATTAAAACCATTTAAGAAAAAGCCAGAAATATTTTAATAATAATAATAATATAAGAATTCATCAAGAAAAGAGATAGAGATATCCATAATTAGTAATTACCCTCCACAATCCGTTCAATATCTTCCAAAGACCGAAAAAGTGAAATGGAATTTTTTCTGATTAAACCAACGGCATCAGAAGAGGAATCAACAAGCAAACCATATAACGCATTGTTCTTGCACCAATTATGGAAATACCGGGTGAAAAAACATTTCCAGCAGTGCAATAAAGACACTTTTTCAGATCCAACCTACCACATTATCAATCTCATCAGTTTACCAAAATTTACCCTTCCCAAAATTGAAGTGGGAAAAATTAAGGAGATATGAGATAGATTTAATAAATATGACAATGATAACCTCATGTTCTATGAGTGAAAGTATCTCCTTTTTTATCCCATCAGCGGTTAATGTTTGCAACTCAGATTCACCCAAATGCTTGCTATACTCAATTAGAGTTGCATACAAAGTAGCATTATGATGAACCCCAGGAAGAAGCAGCCTTCTTAAGAAAATAGAAGATACAAAAGGCAAAATATCATGCTGCAGAAAAGAAATAACTGAGTCATACTCTCATTGATGAATTTCTTCTTTCATTAATAAAAATAATAATTAAGTCATTTATTTAAACATATAAGAACTCCTAGCTCAGTAACAATTTACAACTACTTGATACAAAAGCTTTTTAGTCCAGCAGTGATAGTTCAAAACTTCAAATATTTTATCTTCCATTTTTTCCAAACCTTTAGAAGCAATGAAGGGTAAGTTGCTTCTGGCAACCATTTACAGATATTGACAAACCCTTTTCAGTGTAAATGTTGCACAAGCTATGGAACTAATTGATACATGTAGATATCCTAAACCATGAAAACTAATAGTATGCAATTATAATTTCTTTATAACCATATTATATACAAACCACCACCTTGTTCTTGGAGTGAGAGTAATCATCTCTATGTAAAATCATCATTAGCAATAAGCAAACCCAGTACAATGTATTTGAGTGTATACACGAATGCAGCGCAACCAATGAGTATAGATGCATTCAATGAAATGTGAAGTACACCTCTTGTCCACTAATAGCAAAGGAATAAAAAGCCTCCAAGACCTTTCAAGATGAAAATTATACATGGCCTAATACCTTCGAAGATGAAAATATTGAATGTGTGATCCGTAAAATTTCATCAGCAAGATGCTCTGAACTTTGAAATAGTTGATCAGCAACAAATTCTTCCTGTAAAGCATAAGAAAATACTTCTACCCTGACAAAACACAAGATAACAATTAAGCAAGAACAATCACCGGATGTCTGGATTTGCTTATAGTATGGTTAGGAGTTAGGACCTTTAATCTTCATTTGTCTAGTAAACTTTCATTTTCATATCTCAATATAGAGTTAGGAACCTTTGACACCAGTGTAAAATGAAGTTAATATTTAGACCATTGAATAACTTTTCATGCAATGAATGTTTTCCTAGTGTCACAATTGACTGGATTAAAAGCTCCCATCATTGTATATTTGTAACTTGTAAGTGAATTTCACATTTAGCCCAAAATTGATACATACTGCATTGAATGAAATATAATTTATGCATAACATTTTTTCAAACATTAAGAAGTTAGCAACTATTTGATTATAATATTTAAATTTTCAGAAATATAACATAAAATAGTAATAATGGCTACTTGTAAATCAATTGGAGATGAAAACCATTTTCGAAAGCAAATTATATGGTGTGAGTAAAAGGAAGGAAGGGAAGGAAGGGAAGGAGGGAGAGGTCGTGGGTTCGAATCCCTCCACTAACAAAAAAACTAACACTTAACAACTAACATTGGCCGATCAAAAAAAAAATATGGTGTGAGTATAAAATTTTACAACAGCACCAACATAGACCCTCGCCCTGCCTGCCCATGGAATTAAGGATGACTAGTTCTATCACTATCAATTGTATTGGCAAAGGTTTATGTTATAGAATTTAGTGGGAAAGAGAAAGAAACAGAAATATAGAGAAAGAAAGAGGGAAAGAGAGAAGAAACAGAATTGAGAGGATAGAAGGAAAGAGAAGAGAAACAGAGAGGTCAAGGAAATGAGCACTGCACTCTGTGATTATCAGTCAGTCGGTCTAAAATACAACGGACTTGCCTTATTTATAGACAGCTACCTAACAGTCATAAAATAACAGTAGCTTCCTAAAACTAACTAACATTCTATTCTTTTTATATTTACATAACAGTTTACCTATATAAGAGTTCTAATTTCTAAACAATTGACTTCTTTCCAATTGAGTGGTAGAACACTAAAACCATTGGAGATATAATTTAAGGTTTTTTATACTAAAACTACTTTGGAAAGTTGATCTAATGAACAGCCTGGTATTAAAGAACTGAAAATGTTGCATACTCGTCAATATTTGTAGACAATGTGTGTGAGACTAATTCATCATCCTTCAGTATCCATATCTTATCCAATGTTAATTTAACATCAAGGCATCGTCCCTGGACAAAATAAAAGCAGTCTCACATCTGGAGCAAGGGGGGAAAATCACATCCAATTCAAGGTGAATGAAAAGACCAACAGATTACCTCCTCCAAGGGAATATTTTGCACTGAAGGCTCCATAGAAAAAACAATTCTGTCCCCAAAATTAAATAGGACGCTGTATAAAGAGATCATCTCCAAGTTTTCATCCTTCACAATTAAGCCTAAAAACTCAGTTACAAAAAGAAAGCAATACAAACATAACAAGCCAAAGTGTAATATCAATTTTTACATCAACTAAACAGCCAATCATTAGCTGGCAATTAGCATATAAAAGGATAAAGGCATAAACAGGTATGCATACACAATGAATATGGAATTTTAATATCATTAAAGGAGAGGACTAGGGATATTTATCACCCTCTATCATATACATTGAAATTCTATTGCAAAAGAAAAACAAGGGGGAAAACTGTTGGCTAATTTGATATTTCATATTAATTCTATTCTATATCATCAAATTTTGTTTCTCCCGTAAAAACAAAAGTTTCTTATCAAGAGCTCGACACAAAGAGAGGTAGAGGTAGACCGAAACTTACCTGAGAAAAGGTAGTTAAACAAGACTTAATGGAGTGAGATATAGATTAGCGGATGGTGTGTCTTAGGACGGAATGGAGAAAAGCTATAAGCTTGGTGGAGGGTTAGATCCGTTGTTATTTCTATGTTCCAGATGATCCATTTTTAGTCCTTTTTCTCTTCATCTCCCCCCTCCTTCTTTCCCCCTTCTTTTCTTTTATCTTATTTCTCCTTTCCCTTCCCTTTCCACTTTTTTTTTCATCTTCCTCGTATCTATCATTGGGTTCATCTACCATCGACCCCAATTAGTTTGGGTTAAAAGTGTTGTTGATATTGATGTTGATCATCAAATTTTAATATCATTAAAAAAGAGGAGTAGGGATATTTATCACCCTCTATCATATACATTGAAATTTTATTGCAAAAAAAAAACAAGGGGGAAAATTGTTGGCTAATTTGATATTTCATATTAATTCTATTCTATATATTCAAATTTAATGTCATTAAAGGAGAGGACTAGGGATATTTATCACCCTCTATCATATACATTGAAATTCTATTGCAAAAAAAAAAAACAAGGGGGAAAACTGTAGGCTAATTTGATATTTTATATTAATTCTATCCTATATCATCAAATTTTATTCCATTTTCACTAGTTTAAGGCTTAAACATAACATCTTAATCTTAATTGGTACAAAATGCAGTCCTTTCCAAGTAAAATTTAAATAATATATTATCAGTATGAAGTTATTATTACCAGACCTATCTTCAAACTACTATTTTACAGATTCATATGGCTTTCATATTTCCAACTTATGATATAGATCACAAGAAACCAAATTGGTTCCTTCATAGGCTTAAAGGTTAGAATAGGACTGTAAAGTTATTAGTTTAAACTGTTATGAGAAATATAATTAAAACAGGAAATCTTGAATCCATGTATGCCTTTTTTAATTTTTTAAACCCTAAAGTAAGATATATGTCCTCTTTTAAAAATTTAAATGAAACACAGTCTACATGACATTCCTGCAATCACCAAACTTCAGAAACTATTGAGTTTCTTCAAGTGTACATGTAATCTACACAGAAGATAAGCTAAACATAGTCAACATTGTATACTTGTATTAAAAAATGAGTAAGAAATCAAAATGTCTTGCATACCAATGTGTGTCTGAACAAAACTGCCAAAGGAATTACACTAGAATCTGGGTAAGGTTGACCCACCCATAACCTTACAAAGGTAGCACCTGAAGAACGAAGAGTGAAGTGTGAGAGAAGATCTGTCTTTGTGAGTACAACTAAAGAACTGGGAGGACATAATCTATATCAATTAGCAAAGAAAAGGAGAGATCAAATGCAATTCACTTTCAATTGTATTTGATAAGGCAGCAGATGACAGATAATGTTTAACATCCTGATGGACTCAACAAAATTACAGACAAACTAGGTAGTTTTATTTAGGCTTAAATATCTTTGGTCCTTCCATATAGAGTTTTTCATTTTAATCCCAGCAAACGTTGTCACCTGTTTTGGTGCCCGACATGCTAGTAAGCCCAAATACATAGTATGAATCGACACAGATACGGGGAGATGGAAAAATTTTAAAGATCAACATACAACACAACCAAGGTACTCTAACAATTATGTGTGTGTAAAATATTATAAATGCACAACATTTATAAAGAGACATTCACATTACTAATTGCTAATTATTACATAAACATATCAATAGTCAATAAAAGATAATCACAATTTAATTGTGATCATTACAAGTATGCATAGTTGCATATATTCTCCCCCACTCCATAATATATTTTTTTACTATGAACATGTCATAAAATATAGAATTTCCAGCCCAAGTTAGAATATCACAAAAACATACTTTTTAACAATAAATATAACAAATATTTCATACAGTAAGTATGAAATCATATCATGAGTTTCTTAGCAGTGCCTAGCCGTATTGGAGTCATATCAGACAATTTACTTTTAAAAAAACAATGGATACATTTGGATATGCATCAGAATGTATCGCTGTCAGATATGTGTCAGACACAGATACTTTCGCATTTTTGGACTATTTAGAAAAAACATGTTTTATGACACTATAAATATCGCGATTTCGTGTTTTTAGTCCTCATAAAATATGTCGATTTTTGTTTTTAGTCCCTATAAATATAATGATTTTTTATTTAGATGGTGTGACCTAACTACTGCATAAGCTAGTTTCAACCTGCCATTGTAATGAGGAGCAAAACAGGTGATGACAAACATTGTTGGGATTAAAAGGTAAGAAAAATACAAGGACAAAAAAATACCTCTATATTCACAGCAACTTAAAACATATTTAAGCCTTTAATTTATATATTTTCTGGATTAGACCAGAAAATGGATACAACAGAGATCAAATAGCAAAGGAAGAACACAGGACGAAGTCCCTCAGAAAGCAACTCTCTCAAACTCAATAATCTTATTCCCCTAAACTTCCGACACATCATACACAGTTACACATAACCTACTCACTTTGCTCCCTATCTAAATGCATAACTAACTCCCAGAATCTCTTCTTTCTTCTGATATAACCTTTGCAAGGCTTTGGGCATTCATCCCGCACAGCCCAGTCCCATCCTGTAGGACCAACCTAGTAGCACATTTCCAATCCCCAGAAATAAGACAAATAAAAAAAAGAGTGGGCTTTGCTTTCTATAATCCTTTATAGTTCATTTCATTTGACTACTTCCATTTCTTTCAGATACACACAACAGAAACCTTTTACATTCATCAAAGACGCAAACATGAATACATGATTACAAGAAACCCATTAAACTCCTAGACAGTAAAATAAAAGGTCTCCCAAAACACTGGAATAACATCAAAGCCAGCCAGTGCTTGGCGCTGAACACCCCAGAATTATCTGCTAAATGCCAATAACTTAATACATTGCAGATTTCCAGTGCATACAATTTCCCTATATTTCATAAACCTTCTCCATGTAAAATCCACAGTCAAGTTTCCTTATTTATCCCATTCATATAAACAAGAATGCTGCAGAAACCAAAATTAACAGTCCTTTTCAATGTTTATGGTGGCCTGCATAGTAATGGAGCAAGCATAACAAAAATATAAAAGAATATAGAAATCCACTGACAAGTTTCCTTATTTATCACAATTCATATAAACATGAACATTGCAAAAATAAAGATGAACAATCCTCTTTAATGTTTGTGAAGGCCAGCGTGGTAAAGGACGAATACAAAAGAACATAGGATGGAATCAAATCTGAGAGGTAGACAATACCTGCCATTGCCATAGTCCCCATGTTATTACTAAAAACCCTGCTATGAGATGCAAGATCCCAAATTCGTAACGTCCCGTCCAAATGAAGCACAAACACAAACTTTTTCTCATGTAACTCCAAAATCGCCAACTCTTTAACAGTACCCACCATTTTCCCCCTATAGTTCAATGAATGTCTCATAATTCATATCAGATGGAGGATCAATCCAAGAAAGAGACAATAAATTCAAAAATTCAAGAAGATATCAAAACATGCTTATTGGGTATTCGAATTTAAAAAGAAAATACCGTGATATTAAACCCCACAAGCGACTGATTCCAGCATCATCTCTCAGCTCATGCATGAAACCTGCAATGAAAACCAAATTCATAACAAACCATTGAAAAGTAATAAAATAGATATCAACAAAAATTCAAACAAGAGGGGAAAATTCAACAGAATCAAAAGACGAACTCGTGTTGCTATACGGCTTAACCCATCCCTGTTTTGAGTATTTTCTAATCCAGCGTCAAAAAAACCAACAAAACCAGCCTACATCAATCTAGGGGTGTAATTTGAATGCGGTCTTAAGTTCCAATTGGACATACAAATAATACAACTACAAATTACAAATTACCAGGAGCACTAGGGTCAAGTACGCCAAGCTGGAAACAGAAAACAGAACCATCACTTGTGCCAACAACAAGACCCCCAATGGTTGCTGTCACAGCAGTTATCGTGGCAGCATGATTGAGAATGTAACCACGCACATTAACCTCCAAAAGCTCATCCACGGGAAAAACAGAAACGGACGCATACGCAGAAACATTTCGAATTTTCAATAGGTAAGCCACGCCAGACACAGTCAACACGTAAAGCAAGTAAGGTAATCTAGAAGCACCAGAAATCTGCATCAACGAAAAACACAACCAAATGAATTGCGAATGCAAAAAAAAAAAAAAAAAAAAAAAAAAAAAAAAAAAAAAAAAAAAAAAAAAAAAAAAAAAAAAAAAAAAAAAAAAAAAAAAAAAAAAAAAAAAAAAAAAAAAGCAATCAACTGTGGTGAAGAAGAAAGTAACCTCGTTTTTGCAGATGAAAGCGAAGGGGCAAAGCGCATCAGAGAAAGTGAATCTGAGTCCCACGCGCGGAAACTCTTTGGAAGCGGCGAGTTCGAGCAACTCGAGAGAGTGAGGCTGAGCCTTGTGAATTCTCCTGCAGTGAGCAAAACGGTGAGTTTTTGGAAATTGAAATTAGAGAGAAGAGAGAGAGGAATTGAACCAGATGAGATATGTAGGAGGATCTCCGATGACGAAGCAGGATGCGCGGTCGTCGGTGGTGAGAGGGGCGGCGCCGCCGTCGTCAACGGCGGCAATGTTGGAGGAAGACGGGACGGAGAGATCGATCCAGCGAACAGCGTCGCTTCCGACGATTGGAACTTCCTTTCTGGCCAAGGTCGAACCGGTTCCCATTTTCTTCCAACGGAATCGCAGCAGCGAAGAAGCAAAACCCTAGTAGTGTAAGTGAAGCAGAGTTCGGGGTTTTGAGACTTGGCGCTAAAAATAAGTGAAAATAAGAATTAACGTTGAAGCATTTTTTTAGGATTTGAGTCCTGTATTTATAATATTTTACATTATTTTTATCGGTTTTTAACATTTATATACTTTAAAATTATATTATTTAATTAACTAATCTTATTCAATTTCTTTTGTTTTGTTTTAATTCACTGCTTCTTCAATCATGAAATATGAGAGCAAATTTTTTAAAATTGTTATTTAACCCAAAAAATTTAATGAAATAATCAATTATTATCAACGTGGTGTTAAAACTATTATATGTTCTTAGGAGGGTAAAGAAATTCTTGAAAGAAGAATTCAGAGATTTACTGTCAAAAAGGTAAAGGAATTTAGAATTTTAATTTTAAAAAATGTATAACTTGTTTAAATTTTTTTTATAAGATATTAAGATGTTACATTGTTGCATATTTAGCTCCATTTCTATCATGTTTTACATGAATTTTGAAAGTTATAAAAAATAATTTTTTAAAATATTCTTAAATTTGGTATTATTATCGTTATCTGTATAAGTATAAGATATGATAAGATCTAACGACATGACGTGTACATTATTTATTTTTATTATGCATCATGTTATTTAATAATTATGAATTTTGTTAATGGTATTTAGTCTTGTTTATTTAAATTGTTCATTATTATGTTTTATTATTTTTACATTGCAAAAAAATACTCATTTTCATGATCAAATTAAATAACTCTTATTAAAATTGAATCCTTGCACGTTGATTCATTAATCGTATTTGATGTTAGTAGGACATTTTTAAAAAAGATGTTAATGAAGAACACCATTAGATTTAGTGTTGACCTAACTTTTTGTGAAATTGAGGTCGAAGACAAGTATTGATTCATATTTGCAACTTCGATCGTGATCCTATTCTTGTGTTGATCAAAGCTTTTATTGTCTAACCCAAATCCACATAACTTGACTCTTTTAGTGAATGCCAACTAAAGTGGCTTTATCGCGGTTAAAAATAGTGGTAGATTGTTGCCAAGTTGCCCATATTCATGCTAATGATTATTCATAATTTGAAAGGATAAGTGTGAGGAAGAAAGCAAGAAATGAAAGAAGAATTGCAAAGTGTGATACAAAGATTGTCATGTGGGAATTGCAAAGTGTGAATTCATAATACACAACACAAAGAAATTCTTGTTGTATATTAATCATAACATACATGTGTTTCTAACAAGGATATTTTTGTTAAGAAAATAAAGTTTGAAGAATGGACGATTGGCTTAACCATGACGGGCCTATACATCACACAATAAGGCGGTGTGCTTCATACACCATTTGATTTTCTCATACACCATTTCAATTTTTTGAAATTTTGGAAATACCCTTGGATGGTCATTAAGTTGTTGGTTTCAAAGTTGTACTTTTTTGGTTTTGCATTTTCTCCTACGCTCATTTTAGCTTTTTGGCTTTGCACTTTGGTTTGTTTGGTTTTGCATTTTCTCCTACGCTCATTTTAGTTTTTTGGTTTTGCACTTTGGTTTGTTTGAGTTGTGCATTGCTGGTTTTCTTTTTGTCGGAGTGGAGCGGTCGGTGGCGTCTTTGGGGTTGCAAGAGAGGTAAGTGTTTTCTTCACCTCACGGATTCGGTAATCCGTCCCTACGGATTACCGAATCCGTAAAAAATCGATGCATGCTCGAGCTATACGGATTAGACAATCTGTATGATTCGTATGGATTACACAATCCATTTAAGTCATACGGATTAGACAATCTGTATGATTCGTATGGATTACACAATCCATTTAAGTCATACGGATTAGATAATCTGTATGAAGCATACGGATTACACAATCCGTACAACTGATTTTTTTAAAAAAAATGAATTTTTAAAATAAAATTTATTATAATTGATTTTAAGTTGAAGAATTAAATGTAATATAATCAATAGATGATGAAAATTTGGTGGATGAAAACAATAGGTTAATATTTGGATTCTTTATGTAAATGGTGTTATTGTAATTTGTTTTATGTTATGAATTTAATGTTAGTCAATGTTATTATTATGCGTATGTTTTTGTTAATGATTAAATTTTATTTAAATTTGGTTAGATGGACAGCGATAAGTGTATGTATGACAGTATTATGTATGAAGAAGTGATTATGAATGAAGACGTTGGAGCGGACCCAGATATGTTTCAAAATAATAATTTTTTTAGTTGATTGTTCTGCAGCTTTCAATACAACTGAGGTAATAATTTGGTTATTAATGTAGTTGAAGTTGTTAAACATATGAATTAAGAAGGTTAAAGATGTATTATCCATTTTTGTAGGTGTTCAAATCACGTGATGAGATATTGAAATGAGCTCGAACTGTTGCAAATGATAATGGTTTTGTACCTATTATAATGAGGAGTGACATAAAAACTGGAAATATAGGAAGGTCATCATTTGTTTTAATTGGTTGTGAAAGGAGTGGAAAGTATAGACCATGGAAAAAAGGTTCCATGCCTTCAACGACTAGTACTAGAAAATGTGATTGTCTGTTTAAGCTGTACGGCAAACCAGTGCCGGGAGGTCAAGGGTGGATGGTGAAGGTAGTATGTGGTAATCATAATCATGTTTTGGCTAAGTCATTTTATGGACACCCATACGCTGGTCGACTGACTGAGGAGGAGAAGATTATTGTTGTTGATATGACAAGGTTGATGGTTAAGCCAAAGAATATTCTTCTAACTTTGAAAGAGCACAATGTCAATAATGTCACAAGTTTGAAGCAAGTATACAATGCAAGATATGTATACCGGACGCGTACAAGAGGCGATAATACTGAAATGCAATAACTAATGAAACTTCTTAAACGCAATATGTATATTAATTGGTGTAGATTGAAGGATGAAAATATTGTACGTGACTTATTTTGGGCACATCCAGGTGCAGTAAAATTAAGCAATGCATATCACACGGTGTTTTTGATAGACAGTACATACAAGACAAACAGGTATAGACTTCCTTTGTTTGACATTGTTGGTGTGACACCTACTGGGATGATATTTTCAGCTGCATTTGCCTATTTAGAGCCGAACGTATAACCAAGTTGTGTGGGCCCTTGAACAGTTTCGAGGAATTTTTCTTAAAAGTGAATTTTCCTAGAAGTGATTGTAATCGATAAGGATTCAGCATTGATGAGTGCTGTGAAAAGTGTTTTTCCAAATTCCACCAACTTATTGTGTTGGTTTCACATCGACAAGAATGTGAAGACATTATATTCGGCAGAAGAACACATGGGATTATGTCATGGAAGCTTGGGGAAGTGTTGTTGATTGTGCTAATGAGAAGCAATATGTTGATTGTGTTGTCTTAGCTTTAGCTTCTTCAACAGTAACATCAAGAAACTCAACCAACAATGTGATGGCCTCTGCTACGTCCATTGCATCATATGACAAGCACGCTCTCATAACAGGAATATGCAACAGTGACGCGACGTCATCCAATGTCACTGTAAGTTTCTCGACAGGCAGATGGAAACTACTGGTTTCAAGGTGTCATCTCTCCACAAAACCAGATAGCAAACCCTTGTCCCCAGTCTCCACTGAAATCAATGGACTAAGACCCGTTGTAGCCATTAAGCCTTCAATCTCAGTCGCTGGCTTCCCAAATTTAACAACTTTACATCCGTGGGAAGCCAACTTTAACTCAGCACGTTCCTGCAACAAAGAGCACATCAGTTTAAGATCAATATTATCACTAATATTACTTATTCAGGTATGTACCAGTTCATATTAATACCTCTCCTACCCACACTCGAAGAGCAATATGGTCAGCGTACTTAGTCAAAACCGAACAATCTTCCGGCCCTCCTGGATAACATTCCGACTCAGTACCAATATCCTCTGTCCCAGGAATATCAGTCTCAACATGGGATTCCTGAACAAGAGGATCTTCCACAACATGGGGTTCTTGAACAAGAGAATCCTCCGCAACAACATTATTTGCCCTTTTTCTGCGAACAAATACTGTAGGCCTACGCCGCTTAACGGGTTCATCTTCATTAGCTCTACCACTACTTATACTTAGTGTCCGACGCATTCCTCTAGTCTTAGCCATTATCTGTGGGTATCATTTGTTTACATGTCACTCATGACTTCAAACCAAACCCAAGCAACAATAATACTTAACCATTCCAAGTCATACACAACTGTGATTCACATACATACCTTGCAAGAACAGTTATAACCTATCATTTGCTACAACGGGTTTTCAAATTATATAACACAAAGCAAAATCTTAATCCAATATGTCCAAAACCCAAACAACAACAAGACTCAACCATTCCAAGTCATACTACACAACTTTGATTCACATACATACCTTGCAAGAACAGTTCTAACCTATCATTACTTAATTATTTTTTATTTAGTGAAATGCACAACTTTTTTTTAAAAAAATTACACATACGGATTACTGAATCCGTAAAGCCATAAGCTTCATACGGATTACCTAATTCGTATGAGGCTTACGGATTACTCAATCCGTAAGCTTCATCAATCCGTATGAAGCCATTTTGTTTCTTACGGATTACCACTTCCGTATCAGCCATGGCCGAACTATGACAGCCACCAGACGATCATGGACATCTATTAAAAAAGCAACCACTCACCAGGGCCACAAGACGCAGAAAACGAACACCACCAAAGCCAATGTATCCACGAACAAGGTCGACGTTATGGTGCGATGGAGAAACAAACCAACCAAGCGGAAGCGGAAAGGTGCAGAGGAAGAAGAAGAAATGTGAAATATAAATAAAACAAATCTATTATTATTTAAAGGATATTAACGGAAATGCACTATTTCGAAAATGGTGTATGAGAAATTAAAATGGTGTAGGAAACTCAGCCCCACAATAAGACATACATAGGCCTACGAAAAATTCTAGACACGTAAACTTTCATTGATAACCTTATTATAAAGAAGTTTGTGCTTCACTTCTGCTAGATAGCATTGAGGTTTGGATCTAACATCATGAAATAGGAGTTATTCTTAGATGAAAACTTTCATAGGATGCTCCATTTGATGATAACACTGTCCTTATCTTGTTGGCTGAATGTTAGTATGATATTGATTCTTGTAACATGGAGGGGCATAGTAAATGTTGATGTCCCGAGATTAAATTGTTGCTAAATTACCATATTGAGTTCACAACAGCATGAGCCGAAAAGTCTCAACCTTACTCTGGGGCGAAATCTAGTATGTGCAAATTTTCTGAATTTTTTAACGTTGTAATATTGAGACTTAGTTCTTCCCGTCACTAATTCATCACAATTTGAGTATTAAAATCTCAAACATGGTATGTCGTCCAAACATGCGGACCAAGTAAATATTTATAGTAGCACTAGTAATCGGAAATAGAAGTTTCCATTTGGAGAAGATTTTTAATGACTAAATGAAAGTATATATGTTATAAACAACTAGAACTTCACTCAACAATAGATTTATTTGGCAGATGAGTTGTAATTTAAAGAGAAACACACAGGAAATAAACACAATACTTTTTGGGAGTTTAATTACTACTAACCCAAATACTTGATTTAGTTAACTACATATCAACAAAAATTGAGCATTTTCAAGAAAATATCTGGCTCAATTAATTGAGCATGTTATATAAATTATTGTAAATTTTATGGGTTTTTTTTTTTTTTTTTTACATAAGATGATTTAACGAGTTATGTTTCCATAAGTATTTATTAGGGGTGTTCACTTTAACATCCTAAAACCATCCAATAATTATTTAGATGAAAATTATCTAAATATAGGATTATTTAATCTTTTTAGTAAAAAAAATATTAGAGATGTTAGTATAATGATTTATTAGATAATTGGTTTAAAGATAATAATAGAAAAAGAGGTTGTTAGTTTTTTTATAAAAATAATAATTAAAAATAATAGATAAAGAAAGATAGGTAATGTCGCTTATATAAATATAGACAAAATACATAAATGGTCTTTCTTAGCATTATTGGATTACTCAAGAACTGAAAAGAAAATGAAAAAAAATTGTTGACACAATTGGTAGAGAAAAAGAAAAATAAATAAAAACACATATTATTTGTTTTGAAATGTGAGTAAAACAACTTTTTCTATAGCTTTTATGGTATAGTTTTTTAGAAGAAAGTGTTTATGTATTCTTGATATAAAGAATTTATACCCAAAAAAATTGATTTGTAGACTTCTTCAAGAATCTATTAGGCATAATTTTCAATCATTAAATTATTTACGCTAAACAAGGGTCGTTGTGGTGATATTTATTTTTCGGCACTATAACAAATTATGTTGATTTATTTACTGCTTCTTGTTCGTGTACTAAATTGATAATCGGGAAGAGAAATACGAATTATGAGTGTTTTCACGTATACGAAAGATAAAAGGAAATCCACATGACACAAATTCTATTAATATTGCTATAGGAGTTTTCAATGGAAACTTACATGAATTGGAGACTTTTTCCTTTAAATCATGTGTTGCCTAGATAAAAACATAACTTTAGTTGCATTTGGTCTAATATTATAATATATTATAAGTTAAAATGCACGACAATAATAAGGGAGTATATACATATAAACATTCATTTAATTGATTTTACCTATATATATATATGAATGAGAATGAGATTTATAATAGATATTTTTTTTTTTGGAATAAATAAGAGATTATGAATATTTTTATTTATGATAGGTAAGATAATGTGACACTATTGAATGGATATGAGCTCATAGACACTTTGAAGAATCTGAGAATCACATTGAGAAACCAAAGAGTTGAGTTTTATAATTCCAAGTATCACTACATTATGTCTTTGTGATGTTTATTTGAATGTAGTAAGATGTTGATGTTTATGTAAATACTTTTTATGTTATATGAATAGAATATGATTGTCTTCAATTTGAATTTTGATTAGAGTATATATATATATATATATATATATATATATAATCTTATTTTAAATTCACTATGGATATTATGGTTGATTTTCTGGATTATCACGTCGGTGAAAAATAACATAATTTGCGAATTCTTCTTTAGAACTTGTTTTTTCACTAGGATTACCATTTCATTATAAGTGTTGTTGTCGAGGAAAAAGCTCTTGAAAAATGGAGGAAATATGAAGGCACAATTTTCTTAGTTACATTTATTTTAACTTGGTTAGTACTTCGGAATAAAATATCAGATATGGCTACTTGTGTTACATTTTAGTATTCGTTTAGCTTAAATGCCCATATCCTGATGATAATATTTTATTTATGTAAAGACTCTTTTATTTGATTTTATTCATTATACATGAGTTACTTTTAGACTATTATGATTTTGAGATTTTAATACTCTCTTTAATATGTTTTTATTATGGGTTGTTATTGTAACTAAAGACGTTACATTTAAGGGTCGAATTTGACTAAACTTGTTACCTAACTCAATCAAAATTTTACGGGTCAGGTTGGGTTTGTGCAATTTTTTTTACCGAGTCAACCCCCTGATAATAAATGGGTTGGATTATTTGGGTCTGAACATTTTTTATAAAATAAATTTTCTTAGAATAATAATTTGTTTTTGTCTAAAGTTTTGTAAGTATATAATGACTAAATGCACTTAAAAGAGATCAAGTTGTGAAAATATTTGACTAATATAATTAATGATTTCAATATCAATACGATATTTTTATTTAAGATGAAAATAAAGTATAATATTAGCATGCGAAAACATAAACAAAACCAAAATATAAATAAAAACAACAACTTAAAAAAGAAAAAAATCATGCTTGATTTAATTTAATAATTTCATAAACTATTCGAGCTAAAAATTATTAATGTGTTTTGTATTTAATAATTAATTTATATATAATAATAAAATTAATTATATGGGTTGGGTTGAGTTGGATTAAAAAAATCTATTATTCAATTTGTTTATAATCATGTCTTAATTGTATTAGGTCAGATTCGACCCAAACAGTTAAGAAATTCAATTCAATATAATTAGGTTGGATTGGATCATTGGTAAATTTGAACATATGAACACCCCTAATATTTATTAATTATTACTGAATTTAATATCTTGCTTGACTTCAAAATTTTCTACTTTTTTGTTGCAAGTAGTGTATTATAGGTTGTGGTGTTTCCACTAATAATATTTTCTAGTTCTTAATAGATGAGCAGGGTTTGTATACATGCCACTTCTATTACCTTGTGCATTGAAGTTCTACAAATGTTGGTCCAAGATCGGTTCCTAAGTAGGTTTACTAAAACATTCAAATTAATGCAATCTCTAATAACATTCATGCTCCCTTTGTTTCTTCACACAACAGCAAGTATTTTCTTTGCTCCCATCCATCAAGGCATGGTGGGTATGGAAAGAGACTTTTGTGAACCTCCTTAGTCACTATTCAATTGTTGAATCATTCTTTTTCTTCTGCTTGGTCCCCATACATAACGGATAGCACCTACTTAAGCAGCAGCAAAGGACAGTCATTAATTTTTCTCGTGTCATTTTCTCATCATCCTCTCCTTCTTTTATGTCCCATGCTTGTCCACAAACTCGTCCCACATTAGATCCTTGTCCGATTTCCAGTTGTTATATACCTTCAAGTCATGCACACAATCATATGATTTTGAAGTCAATAATGCTCGTTCCCTACAAGCCACTAGCTGATATGCACATGCACCCAGTTGACATCTTAGGACCAGAAGAGTTATAACTGCCATGATAGGATAAGTATTTGATTGCAACATGCATGCAAGAGTCTCTAGGGGCAAAAATGCCAGCTCCATGATCTTAATTCACGGCTACCACCCTCATTAGTGTAGGAAAGTGACAAAATTAATAGGATTTCACTGCCTCACCCAACATCTAGTTGTTGTCATTGTTGGCTTAATGTGAAAAATTCTAAATTCACGTAGAGAAATGTATGTTGTACTTGACATTAATGTTTATTGCCCAAACAAACTTATTAATTAGTCACCCACTTTATAACATCCTCATTCATATTTTCCATGATAGTAAACGGAGAAGGAAAATCTTCTGTCATTGATGTTGAATGTCCATTTGCCCTATTCTAACAGTTAACCTAAGTACCAAACACACTAACTTGGCATCAGTAACATACTGACTACTAACGGAACTATTAATGACAGATTCATTTAGCAATATGCCATATACCAATTTTACTAATAGAACTATAACATTTATTTTCAGATTAACCCCTGTATATTTTTTTTTTTATTTCATTCATTTTCAAATTTGTCTGATTGTAGCATTTCATATGGATTCTGAAACATAGCCTTAGAGGTTAGAAGCCTCTTACCTAGATACAGTTTATATTTGCCATTACACATATTAGTTGTACTTATATCACAATAGCATAATTCAGTTTTTTTCTACTCCAGTACTAACATATTCTCTCTAGTTGAAATACCTTTAACAATAACTATTATTTAAAAAGTTAACACTTCATAACATAATTTATAATTATGCGAGGTACTTATCACTACATATATATTGAAATTAAGTCCTTTGCATCATTTAAAAGTATCTTTTGTACAGAACTTCAATTTCATTGATAGTGTTCTTCAATAATTCGAACCCTTTTGAAGATGATGTTGAGCCTAACTACAGACATTGATCTATCCTTGACGGCCTAAGGACAGTGTTCATTGCAGTTGCCGATGCTTTAGAGCAAAGGGAACAAAGATGCAAAATGGAGGCCTTGTAAGTTCATAAAGATGGGACATCTATTTATCTGTTTCAATCTCATTGCTGTAATAATTCTTCCTTAGTAAGATTCATGAAGACAAGAAGATACATTCTTAAATGAGAGGAGATGAGGGAAGATACACAAACTATACTATGGTGGTCAAAACAAAAATGCCAACAATTATAATCAGTATATGGCATATACTCCTTTTTTCTTTTGAATAGCTAGCTAGCTGTTAACCTTCTCTTTCATCATCTTTTGGCCTTGCAGAAGAACTTGAACCTGAGGCCATCCCAATGACTTGGTTATTTGTGAACCTTTGTAATTGAATCATGCGTGCATAGATCCCATCAGGGTGAATTTTTAACAACTGTGAATGGGAGCCTTGCTCTGCCACCTTCCCATCTTCAATCACTGCAATGAGATTAGCATTTCTAATAGTGGATAGCTTATGTGCAACAATGATAGTAGTTTTTCCCGAGCAGGCGTGTTCTAATGCCTCCTGAACAGACCTCTCAGATTCAGCATCAAGTGCACTTGTTGCCTCATCGAGAAGCATAAGTTCTGCTTTTCTCACAAAAGCTCTAGCAATTGCTATTCTTTGCTTTTGTCCTCCAGATAGTTGAACTCCCCTCTCACCAACAAATGTCTTGTATCCATCAGGCAGAGAAGATATGAACTTGTGTGCATTGGCAAGAGTTGCAGCCTCTATGATGTCAGCTTCAGAAGCTGAGTCATGTCCATAAGCAATGTTCTCGTAAATAGTAGTAGCAAATAGGCATGGTTCCTGAGGTACCACAGCAATGTGCCTTCTAAGAGACTTGAGATTGTATTTCCTTATGTCCTTTCCATCAATCATGACCCGGCCAGATGTTGGATCATAGAACCTTTGTATAAGTGCAATGACTGAGCTCTTACCACAGCCACTAGGCCCTACTAGAGCAAGAGTTTTACCTGCCCTAGCACGAAGACTAAGGTCACGAAAAACTGACATATCTGGTCTAGTTGGATAAGAGAAATCAACATGCTTAAGTTCTACTTCACCACAAAGGCGATCAGGGACAGGGGTAGCATCTGGATCATCTGGTTCAATCTCAGTTCTTCGGTCAAGGAGATCAAAGACTGATCTCATGGCGCAACCACCCTTGATGAAGTCAGGAGCCAGGGTTAAAGTTTCAGCAGCACCATTAGCAGAGACCATGAGTACCATAAAAACTCGGATTGTGTTTGAGAAATCAGATATACCATGCTTCACAAGCCAAGAAGCATACCAAAGTCCAAGTGCATAGGAAGCGTAGAGTGCAAACTGAGCTATCCCATATCCACTTCCAGAAATTTGTCCCTTCCAAAAGCAGTGCCGCAGTGGAGTTTCAAGGTTGGAAGTGAAAAGGCCAACAATTTTCTTTTCTGAATTGAAAGCAGCAACTGTCCTTACATTGGATATAGCCTCTCCTGCTAGTTGTGTGGCCTTGGCATGAGCAGCTTCCAGGTCACCAGAGAAACCAGTCATGAACATTTTCTGTTCAAAATTTAGTGGAAAGAATAAGTAGCTAATACAAAATTGGATACTAAGCATGCTAGAAAGAAATGCGAGAAAGCAAACCTGCAAAACTGTGGCTGCAACAACGACAGGGAAGACAGCTACTAGTACAAGGGCAAGGCGCCATTGCAATACAAACCCTGCAGTGCAGGCAACTAGCATAAGTGCAGTGTTCTGCACAATTACTGAAATCCTGTCTCCAATGGCTGATCTGACATTGTTGGCATCAAGAGATAGCCTTGCTGCAATCCTAGCACTCTCATTTTCCTCCTGATCAAACCATGCCATTTCATTTTTAAGCACTGCAGTCAACATTTTCTCCCTCACTCGTTTTGTAAGATTTTCACCAACAATATCCCAGAAGGAGTGCTGCAATGTGTTGAAAAGGAGTGCAGCTGATGATAGTCCAATCAACAAGTAGCAGTACTTTTCAATTTCTCGGATCATGTGTCTGTGATTTGGATTGTAATAGACACTGAGGACAGCACTAAGGACATAAGCAAAAAATGCACTAAGGGATCCACAAACAACAGATCCTACAGAACCAATTAAGGCATAAAGCCATTCTGGAGAGTTCATTTTTGCAAGTCGCCAGAAGGAACTAGCTTGATCTTTGAAGGCAAGCTTTTCAAGCCTGTGATTTGGATGTGATGCATCAAGAGACAGGCTAAAATCAGATGTAGAGAAGTCAGATAATCTGCGTGAGTACGGTGATCGGCCATAAGAAGAATTCCGTGCAATTATAGGTGAGCTTACAGAGTTTCTGGCACTTGAAGGCCTGCAAATGAACACAACCTCATCTTAAGACATATAATATATGAGTATTTAAAAGAATTACAATGTTCAATATTGGTGAAAGCTACCTTGCACTACTCTTTCTGGCATTATTCATAGAAGTTTCATGTGCCATCTCCTGCATCCGGGTAAGCTTGGCATAGACTCCATTTTCACCTTTGGCAAAGAGCTCATCATGAGTTCCAATTTCAGTAACACTTCCTTGCTGAAGCACAGCCACAAGGTCAGCTTTGTGAATAGTGGAGAGTCGATGAGCTATTACAAGAGTTGTTCTACCAATCATGAACCGATCAAGGGCCTCCTGAACCAGCTTTTCTGATTCTGAGTCCAATGCACTTGTTGCCTCGTCTAGGAGAAGAATTGCAGGGTTTTTCAGCATTGCCCTTGCAATTGCTATTCTCTGCTTTTGTCCTCCTGAAAGTTGCAGCCCTCTCTCCCCCACCTGTAATTTCAAATAAATTGCATTTTTTTACCATATACTTCTAGTTCAACTACTGCTATTTTCTAAGAGTCTTGCAATAAGGGAGATGTCATTCCATTACTAGATTTTCTTTTAAATCTATCAGCAGTTTCTGTCTGCAATATATAAATTATCATATTATTATATGGTTCCTTCTGTAAGTTTTACTACCGCACGGGGATGTAAAATATTTATTGAGGTATATTGCTGTTAACATTAATAAGAGAATAAATTGAAATTCTCGTTAAAAGTAATTCAATGACAAATTAGAGAGCATCGCATTGTATAGTAGATAATGCAAGATTTTTCTATAGCATATGAAAAAAGTAACGTCAACACAAATTATTTTCTGTTTTATACAATGAGTATAATGTCGGTCTTCATTTTTTGTTTTCATGTTATGTGCATCTCCAGGTTTGGTTGTTATTCTCTTTAATTAAACAAGTAATAATTGATATCCAATTCCTCTGTATTCCCGCATATGCATTGTTGACCTAACCATGTTACCTTCTGGATCTTTTTAAAATGCATTGTATGACCAATCACTTTCTGGCTTTGACTTTTAAAAACTCCATTAAAAAATAATGGGGTTTGCTTGTTTACCAAATAAATCTGTCCTAACTAAAATAATAGAGATTGCAATTATAGACTCCCTCAAATTGTCCAACCAAACAAGAAACCTGGTCATGATCCGTATACTTGTGGGTTTCACATTTTACTATGATAAGCTATACTCTTGTACCTTAAACAACTGCAATAAAGTCTAGAGACATTATCCTCTTTCTAAATAAATGTTTAGCTACCTTCTATAATAATCACGTGATACATCGTGTCTATTTCATTTTTCTCTTTTGATCAACACATCGTGTCTATTTCAGTATTTCTACTTACCATTTTTTCTTGTTTACTAGCATATATTTTAATTTAAACATTATTTATGCTAAAGTTAAGATCCGTATACTTGGGGTTCGCATTTTACTATGATAAGGCTTTGCTCCTCTCTTGTACGTAGCGTAACTGTCATAAATTCTAAAGACATTATCCTCTTTCTATGAAAAGTTAGTTACCTACTGTAATAATTATGTGAGACATCTCTATATTTCTGCTTTCCAATTTTTCCATTTAACCTATATAATATTTTATTATTATATTATTTAATACAAAGTGGCTAGCAAATTGCAATGATGGAAACAAGGCATGCTTGATGTGAATGATGTGATTGATTTTACAGGACCATTAGGGTTGTTGATGATCAGCCACCATCACAAGCAACAAGTACGCATTTTTCACTGGACCAATTTCGCAAAGCAACATTAGTCTTAGTTGACTAACCTGAGTTTCATAACCTTCGGGAAGTTTGATGATGAAGGAATGAGCATTAGCCACTCTTGCAGCTTCTTCAATCTCAACCAGGTTTGCATCAGGCCTACCCAAGAGTATGTTTTCTCGAATTGTGGTAGCAAATAAAGCAGGCTCTTGACTCACTAATCCTATTTGCTGTCTCAACCATCTAAGCTTCAATGACTTAACATCATGACCATCTAGCAACACTTGTCCTGCAAAACATTGTAGTTAGTAACACAAATCAGATAATCAGAATCAGATCATGACTAACTAGTAACTACCACAAGTTGAATATTTAACCAAGTTGATTTTCAAAGACATCTGAATGAGTTCACAGTTTTACCTGAAGAAGGATCATAGAATCTCTCAATGAGGGACACAACTGTGCTTTTGCCTGATCCACTGCTTCCAACCAAAGCAATGGTCTTGCCAGCAGGCACATTCAAGGAGAAATTGTGAAGGATCATAACCTCTGGCCTTGAAGGGTATGAAAAGTCCACATTTCTCAGCTCCACTAGTCCTGTAACACTCTCTAACTCCAAACCTGATTCACTCTTTCTGTCTATACCCGGCTTGTGATCAATCACACGAAAAATCTTTGCAGCAGCAACTCTTGCCTTTGTAAATGCAGCCATGCTGGGTGCAGACTGGCCTAAAGCCCTAGAATAACAAACAAAAACAAAAAGTCTTATCCACTAGATGAGGCCAGCTTCTGGGCCTTAAGCCCTGTGTGGATGAAATTCTTAATTACTAAGGCTAAACAGTTTAACCACTAAGGTTTGCTAAAACATGAAAATGCAGAGAAAACAGTACTCACAATCCACCAATCATAACAGAAAACATGGTGGTAATGGCAAGTCCTCCATTGGTGTAGTGGTGCCTAACCAAGTAGCCTCCATACCAAAGCAGAAGAGCATAGCAACAGAAAACAACAAAGTAAGTGGCCCCCAATCCCATTCCCTTTGCAAATCCAATCCTGTACCCAATCTTCTGGGCAATTCTCAACGCAGATGAATAGCCCTGTAGTGCTCTAGTCTCCCCAACAAACACCAACACCACTCGAATTTGAACAACAGTCTGCAAATTCAGCCCCAATATCAGCACCCCCCAGATGCAAAAAACCACGGACCAACAAAATGATCACAAAGGAAGGGGTCCTAGAGATATAAGGTTGACCCAGTGATTGGGAAAGAGAAGGGGGCAAAGGTGGCGGATTCAAATCCCCAACTGATGTTTCTAACAAACTAACATTTTCCTATTTAAAAAAATAAAAAAGGAAAGGGGTCCCTTGGTTTTACCTGTTCCACAATGTTACCAGCTTGAGAAAGAGCTTCCTGGCTTTTACTAGATAGTTTGGCCAAGGTGGTGGTGTGAATGCCTCCGATCACTGCTATTATAGGAACCACAGCGAGGGTAACCAGTGCCAATTGCCAAACCGCAGTGAAACCCACAACAAATCCAGAAACAAATGTAGCCATGTAGTGAACGAAATTACCCAACTGAACACAAAGCAACCAGAATCAGTAACTAACCATATTAAACACTAACAAATAGCCATACCAACGTGGCGTGGTATGGCTGACGGATAAACACGTCTCTCAAGCATGTGATCAAAGACTCGACTGTTGGGAGAGGTCAGCCTCTTAAATAAAACTACATAATTCGAGAAATTGTTGTAATGCAAAAAACAACAAAAGCTCATGTTTTTGAGCTTCACCTTCTCGCTAATGGCATCTTGTACCATAACAGCATCAGTGTTGATGGCAAAAACAACATCGGATGTTCGAAACTCGGTGTCAAAGAATTGAATGTCCTGGTCCAACGCTGCCTCAAGATACCTGATCCTCATCCTCGTTGATTGCCGTTCACCTGTCCACATCCAGCACGAAATCTCTGCAACAACGAAAACCAGATTAACCTCTTTCCACATTCACACCACCCTCTAAAAATTCCAAGAAACAAAATTCCAAATTTAGAGTGAAACTTACCTGCCCACGAGGATGCCCAGATAGCAGCCCCCACCACCAAGAAATAAAACGCATACTGCAAAATGCAAACACAACCACAAAAAATTCCAATTCTCAGAACCACCAAAACCATCAAACTCTGAACTATGCTGCGAGTTTGTTATTGTTATAATAATAATAATATCATTACCTTCACCACTTCCTGAGTCATCTTGTCCAAGTCATTCGCATTGGAACCAAAGGAATTCACAAGATCAGCAAAGAACCGAAGAAAAAGTGGCAGCGAACAGCCATGTACAAATGCTCCAACAGTTCCAATTGCCATTATAATGTAATCCAACCCATCAGAAAATCTGAAAAGCTCACCAAACCCAACAGAAGCAACAGTCTCACCCTTCTTCTTCTCCCCACCACCATCACGAGTACCATTAGGAACACCCTCTTTCTTTGCCACCGAAGAAGCCTCCTCCATTACCCTTTCTTCTTCCAATGTTGGGTTGGATTCATGTGAGTTAGAAACAGGAGCAGAAGAAGACATAAGCTCAAGGCCTTGGATTTCAGACCATCTCCACTGCTCAACTGTCTTTATCTCCTCGGAATTCTGTGACATTACAAAAACTCAAAAACTATAATTCCTTAGCTTTATGACCCTTCTTTCTTTTTATTATTATTATCTCATTCTATTCTTCTACCTGGCTTTTATTGAGCTCATGCTTATGCTGCCAAGTGCCAACCTTTTTTCTATTCTCTCTCAATTTACTTAATCTGAATTGTAACTCTCTCTCTTGTTATTCTTCATTCATTCTTGTTGTTTGTGATGGGGAGGGCGGCGGGGGGGGGGGGGGGGGGGGGGGGGGGGGGGG
>PYAF01005734.1:985298-996574 GCA_007407185.1 Glycine tomentella
TAGATTCTTCATATAGCTCTAATTTTATTTTAAAGCAAGAAAAGTAATTATCATGTAATGCAGATCAAGATTTTATACTTTAAGTAAGATTTTCCAAGTGACTATTAATAAAGTCAAGAAACTAAGTAAAACTTTTAAAGTAATTAATATTAAAAAAAATTATTCTGTTTAAAGTGTTTTTGCAAAATTAGCAAATTATAAAGCACAGTTATATTAAAATGTCACACATAATATTTAATAATAAATCAAGTTGTTTTATAATCCTGTATACTTATAACAAAAAAATTAAAATATAAAATCTGTTTAGTGAGAACTGAGGAGTAATGATGAAAACGTATTAAAAAAATTGAATTCAGCTGCTAAAATGTGGTTTAAAATCTGAAATGTCATTCACTGCAATTAGCATATCTGAAACTTCAACATCACGAAAACCTTGTAAAACAGTCCTTTTTTAATCTCTTCAAATAAAGTATACGATTTAACAAAATTGTCAGGCAATCATCGACATATCTGGGGATTCCTCCGAAATTTGATTCTTTATTGAAATTGACGGTAAATTAAATGATTTGTTTAAGGGAGATAACTATCTAAAGTCAGAGTAGAATTAAAAATATTCCAAAAATTAATCATAATTAAGCTTCAAGAATTAGGCATCATGTATTACATTACATCACGCTTTGGCTTTAATTAGGCTAAAAAATAACATGAGCTCTGAGACTTCTGACACTGTTAAATACTTAATTCCTTAAAGTTGAATTAAAGAAGAATTAAAGTCAGTAGCATCATGTCAATAATTAGATCAATGTACTAGGATAAATAAATAAAGCAGATTTTGAGAAAATATTTAGGAAAAGATACTTACGATTAGTGAAAAATTAATGGAAAATCCAATTTAAAAAAATAGTAATACCACTAAGATTACAGAGAAAAAAAGGTAAGAGTTGGATTTCTTTCTTCCATTCCACGTTTGCCGTACAGACTTGGCGTCTTTAAGGATCTGTTCTGCTCGGTGCCCTCCACCCTAGGGCATATATGTCCATCTCAAGAAGGAGCTCGACTCCAAAAAAAAATGAATTTATCCTTAGAATTTGAAAGTGGCAATGCATATTTTTTGTTATAAGTACATTCCACTCTTGATGTATACATATACATATACATATATATATATATATATATATATATGAAGGAAATAGGGTATTATAATATATACATTTTTATATTTATTTTATTTTTATAACTATATTTATATATTATTATTTTATTCTTATAGTTACTTTCACAAACCAGTTACTAACATTCATTATCTTTAGACGTGAAGTATATGTTTTCCCCTAATTTGTTATAAAGAAAATATTTGATAATCATCCTATTTGTTATCCAATACTTAAATATATATATATATATATATATATATATATATATATATATAAGTATGTAGAATTTATAATGTTACAAAAAAAAGAGATAAAAATAAAAGATATAATTAGATATTTAAAATGAAAAATAATTTATATATCATTACTCATCCGATAATAAATAATAAAACATCTATGTTATGAAAAAATTAAAAAAAATATTTTCTTCTTTCAATTTTTTTTTACAATAAACTATATATAAAATTATCTTGCATTTTTATTATTTGTTTTTCTCCAAATCAAACAAAAATTAGAGATGCCTGAAATCAAAGTTAGGACTTAGGAATAGGAAGTTAGAATGTTAGATGGGCTTGTCCCTGCTGAGTGATTTAACAGCAGTTTGGTAGAATAGAAAATATTTTGTGGGAGAAGAAAACGTCTGAGACCCATACGACCACAAGTCACGTGGACGTGATATTGATATGACACACAGTGAGTGTGGTGAATTGAAAAAACTACATCAATGAATGGAAGGGGCTGACCGAGTCTGAAAACACAACGACTACAGACTCTATACTGTTCTTAATATGGGATATGATGATGGCTTTTTTTATTAAAATAATGTAATTTTTCAATTAATTATTAAAATGGATAAATTTTAAAAAATTACAATAATAAGTAAATCATTTTTAAAAGACGATTGTAGATATAAATAAAGTGTGTCTAAAAAGATGATTTATCTTTTTTATTTGTTTACTTTTTAAATTATAATGACTAAAAATTGTCACAAATTACTTATAAATGACTATAAAATTGCTTTATTAGATATAAAACAAGGAAATTGTTCATTTTGTAGCGGTTTAAGAAGTAGTTTGTGACGATTATTCATAATTTAAAAATATAAAAAAATTGAAAGAAGAAATAATCTTTTAAATATGATTTCTTTATATATAAAATTGGCTTTTAAAAGACGATTTATCTGTTGGTTCTAATACCAATGAGAAGAAAGAAATAGAAACTACCAAGAAAGTTCAAAACTAAACCAAAACCAATAAACTCATAACATGCAACACAAGAAAGAAAACACAAAATTCAAAAGCAACGTAAAACGATAACACAATGGAGTTATGTGGTTCAACCAATATGACCTACACCCACGAGAAGGAGCAACTCCATTATGAAACAAAATCAATGAGATACAACATAGAACCCCCTTGGTTTTGCCTCATTGAATTCAAGAATAACTCTTCACAAGAATCCAACACCTCAACACAATCTTATGTTTCCTCTCTTATGTTTCTCACAACAATCTCAATACCTCTCACACTAATTACAATTAATTACACTTACATAGACATCCCATGACCTCTATTTATTGATCCCTAGTCACTAACACTCAACAACATAAACCTAACAAAAAACACTCAATAGTTTGATGCATATCAGATTAGTGAAACAAATTATTTCATCTAACTAAGTATTGTCCTCAATTTGATCACAAAAGATGATCCTCATCAAACCGGACATCCATCATACTGAAGAACAGATTTTGTGTCACAGACAACATTACCCATTTTGGTAATTAATTGGAAAAATATACCATTTTGGTATAAAAAAAAACCCTACATATGATAGGTAAGCCATGAAGGAAAATTTATTCCTAAATCCTTATGGTAAAAATCATCACTCAATAAGACCCCAAAAAATTTATATTGGACCATCAAGAAATCTTAAACAAATAAAGCGTACATGTTTCTATTGCAGCATTGATTTATGTTTATTCTTCTAGCCTTTAACCTTTCCTTATGAGCTTTAGTCTTCCTCAGTCATATCACTCTTTAGAGGGTATTATCTCTAGATGAGAAAGAAAGAAAATTGAAATTTGATTTGATCTATTAGAGACCATAATCCTATATATAGTATTTTTTTTTCTTTATTGTTGGGTCAATGAATTTCCATTACACCTAATTGGCCAAACATTGGTATCCACCTATTTATCTTATATTTACTTAGGAATCTATTTTGACATATTTAATCTATCACTTTAATTTACCCAATATATATTAAATAGCATAATACAATTATTAATACAATATTTAGCACATAATAACATTAGGAAATTTAATTTTGTAACAATCTCCCACTTGGGCTACATATTGACCTAAGATAATTATATTATATATCCTTAGTGCGCAACTGTATGTTATTTATCCTTAGATTCCTCCTCAGATATAATTTGGTTCATCTCCTATATCAATATGAGATCATGGCGACTTTTGTTGCTGTTAGGCGTAAATAAACCTTCCATAGTCATCATACCAATATATTCAATGACATAAATCAATTATGGATGAGTGACATGGAAATTACATGCAATGTGATCTCTACCATGTCTATTTTCAACTAATCCCTCTTTAGTCCTTATGAGATCAATCCTTAATTTTCTGCATACACAAAGCAAAAATACAAACACAAAATATATACATTCAGAGAGAAAATAACATCAAAATCTTTTTTTTTGCAGAAAATAAACATATAAATGTTTTTACATAGAACACCAACATGAAGAAATCTCACTAAATCATAGTGTCATCAAACAAAACAACACCGATATGACCAGTATGTTCGTGAAAGACCTTAGACACTAAGCCTTTAGTTAGCGGATCCGCAAGCATGAAGTTCGTCCCTATGTGTTCTATGGAAATCTGACCACTCTGAACTCTTTCTTTAACAACCAGAAACTTTATATCTATGTGCTTCAATTTTGAAGAGCTTATGTTATTATTGGAGTACAACACTGTTGACTTATTGTCACAATAAATCTTTAGCGATCTTTCAACATCACTTACTATATGCAGCCTTGTGACAAAATTTTGTAGTCATACCCTATGGTTGGACGCCTCAAAACAAGCTAAAAATTCAGCAGCCATAGTAGAGGAAACTACGAGTGTCTGCTTAACACTTTTCCAAGAAATAGCTCTTCCAGCCAACATGAACACACAACCTAACGTGAAACTTTTACTATCTTGGCATCCAACAAAATTAGAGTCAGTATACTTGATGATCTCTAATTCATCTGACCTTCGACATGTGAGCATGTAATCCTTTGCTCTCTTTAAATAACACATAACCCTTTTAGCTACTTTCCAATGATTCATCCCTGGGTTACTCAAGTATCTTCCCAATAATCCCACTATAAATACTATGTCAGGACGAGTGCAAACTTAAGCATACATTAGATTTCTTATAGCTGATGCATAGGGAATCTTTTCCATTTTCATTGTCTCAAGTTTATTCTTTGGACATTATTCGATATTAAACTTATCTCCTCTAGATATAGGCGTATCTCCTGATGCACATTCTTTCATACCAAATCTTTTTAAAATCTTTTCAATATAACTCTTTTGTGACAACCCAAGGATACCTCGAGAACGATCTCAGAGTATTTGTATTCCTAATACAAAAGAGGTGTCACCAAGATCTTTCATCTCAAAATTCTTAGTGAGAATTTCTTGGTTTTGTGCAATAAGCCTATATCGCTGCTGGCAAGTAATATATCATCGACATATAAAATCAGGAAGATAAATTTAGTCCACTAAATTTATGATATACACAATCTTCCACCATGTTCACCTAGAAACCATAAGAGATTATAACTTGATGAAACTTATGATACCATTGACGAGAAGCAAAAATAAAGTTTTCTAGCCGAGTCATATAAATTGTCTCATCAATATTGTCATTGAGAAACGTTGTCTTAACATCCATATGATGTAGCTCTAAGTCAAAATGAGACACAAGTGTCATAATTGTCCGAAAAGAGTCTTTCTAAGAAATCAGAGAGAAAGTCTCTTTACAGTCTATGCCTTTCTTTTGAGTTAGTGACGAGATGAGCCTTATATCTTTCAATATTACCTTTTAAATCCCTTTTGGTCTTAAATATCCATTTATGACCAATAGGTTTCACACCTTCAGGTAACTCGACAAGATCCCAAACGTTATTGTCTTTCATGGATTTCATCTCATCCTTCATGGCATCGATCCAACTATGAGCATTATAACTTTCTAAGATTTGTTGGAAGTTGATTGGGTCATCTTCCTTTAAGCCTAAAATATTTTCATGCTCTTGGAGAAAAACAATATAATAATATGAAATTACACTTCTCCTATCTCTAGTGGATCTTCTTAATGTCACTTCTTGAGGTTGTTGACTTTGTTCCATAGGTACTCTTGGGAAAATTTCATTGTTGTCTTGTTTTGGAATGTGTTAGGAATAAGAGCCTAATCATTAATAGTTTTTACTGGAGTTGCATCTTAAATGATGACAACATTAGGAAAAGAAACATAATTTTCTTCGTCAAAGACAACATTTCGTACTTTATCTTTCCCTTCAAAGTCAACATCCTCAAGGAATCTCACATTTCCTGTCTCAAAGAAGGACCTCGTAGTGGGATTGTAAAACGTAAAGCCCCGAGAGCGTTTAACATATCCAACAAAATAGCAACTAATAGTTCTTGAGTCCAACTTTCTTTCATTAGGCTTGTAAGCCTTGCTTCAGCTGGACAACCCCAAATATGTAAATGCCTTATGATAGGTTTCTTTCTTGTCCATAGCTCGTAGGGGGTTTTGGTCACTGCCTTAGTTGGAACCCTATTAAGGATACAAATTACAGTCTTTAATGTTTCTCTCCAAAGTGACTCAGGTAAAGAAGAATGACTAATCATGCTTCTCACTATATCCTTAAGAGTCCTATTCTTTCTTATCGCAACACCATTTTGCTAGGTTTGCCTGACATTGTATATTGTGGGACAATTCCACATTCCTTCAGGAAGTTAGCAAAGGGTCTTGGACGTTATTCTCTTGATCCATCAAATCTACCATAATACTCATCACCACGATCATATCTGATAACTTTAATTTTCTTACCTAGTTGAAGCTCAACTCTGGCTTTATATTGTTTGAACATATCCAGAGATTGTGACTTCTCATGAATCAAATATAGGTAACCATATCTTGAATAGTCGTCTATGAACGTAATAAAATATTGTTGACCATTCCAAGAGGCGGTAGGGAATGACCCACAAATATCTGTATGAATTAGTTCTAAGATGTCAGTGGCTCTAATGACGCCTACTTTTTTTGTGTTTGTTTGTTTCCCCTTAATACATTCAATACAAACTTGAAAATTATTCATATAAAGGGATCTAAGAATTCCATCATCCACAAGTCTCTTAATTCTCAGTGGCTCTAATGGCACCTACTTTCTTTGTGTTTGTTTGTTTCCCCTTAATACATTCAATACAAACTTGAAAATCATTTATATCAAGGGATCCAAGAATTCCATCATCCATAAGCCTCTTAATTCTCAATTTAGAGATATGACCTAGGCGCTTGTGCCAAAGAGTAGCATAGTTCTCATTTATTTTTTGGTTTGTACCTTGCGCACTAGAGTGCAAAATTTAGTTATCAAAAGTAATAGTATCAAGCATATAAATATTATCAATTAAAGAACCAGTACTAATAACATTTGAATTTAGAGAAAAACTAACTATTATTTCCAAAGGAAAAAAAACCATATTTGTCCAAACTAGAAATAGAAATCAAACTTCGTCTAAATGACGGTGCAACATAAGTCTCAATCAAATCTAAATAAACACCAGTCTTTAATAATAATCTGAATTTTCCAATAGCTTCTACTGAAACTTTCTTGTCATCACCCACAAAGATGTATCTTTCAACATCATTTGACAGTCGGTTCCATAGGCAACCCTGCATAGACATACTTATGTGAGTAGTAACACCAGAATCTACCCATCAAGTATCTTTAGGTAAAAAAGCTAAATTAACTTCAGAACAAACAAAAGCAAGATTCTTACCCTTCTTTTCACGCCATGCAACATACTTGGAACACTGTTTCTTCATGTGTCTACTCTTCTTGCAAAAATAGCAAGTAAATTCCTTATCCTGCTTCTTTTGCTTCTTCAGCATGGGTGATTCATATGCAGTGTCCTTAGCTCTCATTTTTCTTATTATGAGAGCTTGATGCCAAGTAAGCACTACCAATCTTTTCTTGCTGAAGCCTTTCTTTTTCTTGCACACAGTGAGCAATGAGCTCATTAAAAGTCCATTTATCCTTTTGTGTATTTTAATTCACTACAAATTGACCGTGTGCAGAAAGATAAATGATAACCTAGTGCACAAGAAAAACATCAGATAGCTTTAACTTTAGTGCCTTGAGTTTTCCAGTAAGATTAGACATCTCAATAATATACTCCCTTTTCCTTTATACTTCATGGTTACGAGTTTTGCTAATGTGTTACTCGTTTTCGCCTTTTCATTTTTAGCAAAATATTGCTCAATCTCTTTGAGGAACTTCCTAGCATCAGTGCTCTCATTAATAGAGCCTCGAAACACCTTCGAAATAGATCATTTCATGATCATCAAACTCATACGGTTAGAGCACTCCCACTTCTCTATGTAATCCAAATTTGGATTTTCCAGAGTGGAAGTGTGTTTCTCCATCCATAGCGCAAGGTCTAAATCCATGCAACCAAAAACAATTTTCACATTCTCTTTCTATAATTTAAAGTTCATCCTGTTCAACATAGGAATCATGTTCACTTGAGCAGCATAATTAACAGTAGTAGTAGAAACTGTATAGAGAACAAATAAAATAACATATTTAATATCCATGTCATACAAAATGCTTATACATGACATTAACAAACAATCTAAACCAACGTGGTCCCATTTACAAGACACCTAGCACAACATTAACATTTGATCTTTGGACAAAAAATATCAATTTTTAAGTGTCTCAATGTAGTAATCAAACATTGACAATAAATTTTGTCAAACTATAGTCTAATTCCTTTGGGTCAACTATTGGTTACATGAAAATCTTTATAATCGTCACACATTTATCACCACATGTATATATATTATTTGGCCAAATAATAATCTTCCATTGGACCGATGATTACTCGCATAAATAATAAATATACTCATCTTTATACTTCACAATAAGGTATTATCCACAACAGAGGTTACTTTGACAATAATATTATTTCAACCAATTTATTATGAAATACAAGACAATTAAAAGTAATAATAATTAAATAAAATAAACATAAATCAAAAGTTTATTTTATTTAATTAAATGCCTAAGTTCCTTAATTTTACTGCTCTTAATTTTCTAAATAAGATTATGATAAAATTATCCAAACTTTATCATAATAGATTGAATGTCATTCCGGATAACAAATTATTATTTAATTGCTGACAATAATATCTTTAAATTTAAATAATAATAAAAATAATTTCAGCAAATTGTTTTGACGCAAAATTCACAACACCTTTTTTAAATTAAAGCTTTTTCAATTGTATATAACAATAATCCACATGATCACCTCAACATCAAATCACGATTTTCAATATACATAGCAAATCATCATTCATGATACATATGCATATAATGTGAATGACAAAAAAAAAGGATTTCGTGAAATCATATTGAAATTGATATAGGCAAGAAAATATGCAAGTCTTATCAAGAAAACTAAATCCAATAATTTTCCGATAATTCAATATGATACGATTCTGATACCAATTGAAGAAAAATTTATTCTTAAATCCTTATGGTAAAAATCACCACCCAATAAAACTCCAGAAACATCATATTGGACCATCAAGAAATCTTAAACAAATATAGTGATCATGTTTCCATTGCAACAAATATCTTTATTCTTCTAGTCTTTAGTCTTTCCTTATGAGCATTAGTCTTCAGCCTCAGTCAAATCATTCCTTAGATGATATTCTTTATGGATGAGAAAGAAAGAAAATTGAAACTTGATTTGATCTATTGAGGATCATAACCCTACATATATAGTGTTTTTTTCTTTATTATTGGGCCACTAAGCTCCTATTATACCTAATTGGTCCAATATTGATATCCATCCATTTATGTTATATTTACTTAAAAATTTATTTGAACATATTTAATTGATCACTTTAATTTATTTAATATATATTAAATAATATAATACAATATGTAGCAGATTAGGAAATTTAATTTCCTAACAGGCCACACATACAGGGAAATAGAGAATGTATAACCCTTATAATAATATGGTAAATTCAAATGGAGACAGTCACCCTAGACTATATATTCTTATGTGTTTCCTTCAATTGAAAGTTGAGAGATGAAAATGAAAGAGAAATAAAAGTAAATGAAAGTGGATTTTTAATTAATGTTGTTTGTTTGAGCTAAATACATATAAAAGTTTTAAAAATTAGGTAGTGCCCACTGACTATACTTTCATTGCAAAAAATGAGGTGAAAGCTTGTGAAATACACAGTAGAATTCATGAGTATATTTTCATTCCAAAACAGTTCCTCCTTTAAACGATCCCTCGCATCAGTCAGTTGGAACATTTAATCGATTTTGCATGTCAAACAAAATTAGTTGTTTTGCAAAGGCATGCACGTAATCTGTTATGCCTATGCCTTCTATTAAAAAAACTTTCCACATGCATATAATTGATACCTATTCATTTTAAAAAGTTTTCGTAGAAAAAAAATATAATTTATTTAGATGGGGCTAAAACAGAAATTCTTAATGCTTAATCTTTGTTTTTTCTTGTCTTATCCACCTAATAACTTTCATTCAAACATTTCATTTTTACACTCTTTTTAATCTAAACCAAATGAACTTATTTTTCACTCTTTTTCTTATATTCTCTTTCACTTATTTTTGTTCTCCACACTAGCTATCATTCATTTTCATCTCACTTTGTTCACCCATATTATTTATTAACCCATCTATTAAATTAACTAATTAAGTTTTCCCCCTAAAAGTGATTGAATCTTTTACATTATTATTATGCATACTTTTATAATTTTAAATATATGTTTTTATTTATATTTTTACATTTTATTTAAATTATTTGTGTATATTTTGTGTATATGTTTTTAATTTAAAAATGTTTTTCCTTAAAACACACTCTCAAACAAACGTGTATCTCCTGAATTTGTGTAAGCATTCTTGTGATTGTATACATTTAATTTGTTCAATAACTAGGGAATAGACTGATTTTGCGGGTTGACTTTGTGGCCTCTTCGGTTCTATTGAACATTTTATTTTATTGGAGTTTCTTTAATTCATTTTATTGACATTTAACATTTTTTAATATAAATTACAATTATTTTTTCTGGGATAAAATTCCATTTAAGTTGAATATATTTACAATATGGTAAGATTAATTGTTCTAGCAATTTTTTATATGTAAAACTTGAAATTTTTTATCCATAGAAATTGAGAACAAGTACTATAACTACAAAGTGATTTATAACAATTTATATTTTATGTTTAACTAACTGAGCTAGACTGCTTGGTAGTAAGATTTGATGGATCAATGATGTTGTTTTATCCCTAAAATTTAAGTTTTTTAGTCTCTTAATTTTGAAAAATGATCTTTTTAATTTTCATGACTGCTTTTTTTACAGTTTGGATGTACAATTTGAGGTAATTTTTTTTTACTATGAGGGAGACTACAAAGAGCATTTTTCGAATTCTAGTGACTAAAAAAAAATTAAAATTTAAGAGACCAAAAATAATAGTAACTTAAATTTGAGTACTAAAATCATATTTAAGCCTTTAAAGAAAATCAAACATATATTGCTTTGATCAAACATCTAGTAACTAGAAATTTAAAAAGATGATATTGTTTTCAATTGGATGAATTGAATTTGAGATCACATGTTAAAAAAATATACAATCCGAATTAAACTCTGTTTTGCATTTAAGATTATTCTATAATTAGTTACATATGTATTGATGAACTTATAGGGATTAAGTATTTGTTATCTATTGTGCATTTATATTTTGAGAGATTGTAAAACTATCTTTAATTTATAATTTTT
>PYAF01005734.1:996674-1062450 GCA_007407185.1 Glycine tomentella
AATATTCATTATAATTAAGGTCTTTGATTTTGTGATAGAAATCAAATCCAGATTCTCTAAAAATAATCAGTAGTATTGTCAACTAAGGTATACTAATTAGATACTCTTTAACTTACAATTTGTTCATAACAAAAAACTTACAATTTGAATGTACACTTTGAACTATATTATAAATTAAATATGATATGTGATGTTTGATGTTGAAATAATGGGTGTATTTTATTATTTATTTTAATATTTATAGTCACTTTTTCAAAAAACGAAAAAAATCAATTCAACACAAACTAAAATAAATTATATTAGATCCGATTAAATTTGAACTTAAAATTAAATGAATTAGTTGACAAAAAATAAAATCAAAATAATAAAATTAAATAATTTCTCATCTCAAAATCGATGCAATTTAATGTGGACCTGTGTGATCTAGCAATTTAAGGCATATAAAGGTTGCTTCATTTTTATTTTTTTTCTTCTTCATTTTGATTTACTCTGGCTAAACACACGCACTCAGCAAACATTTTATTGGTTATATATTTAGAAAAGACTCAAAAGACTGAAAGAGTGCTGAGTAGTGAGTACTAAACCTCGCTCCCTCTGCCAGAAAATTAAGAAAAAGTTGAGATTCAAACTCCACCATTATATTAATCTAACAAGGTAATCAATATAAAAAATGTCAGTATAATTAAATATAATTTTTATTTTTCGATTACTTATTTTTTAAACATACTCCTAATTAATGACTAATAGCTCATTCTGTATCCAATATTCCCGCTAAAGTGTTATCCTTTTAGCAATGAAAGTGACTTTGACCATAAATGAGAATAGGCTTCGTGTAACATTTGCTTGCAGGTAATATCATAACATCCAACAACTCTTAATTAATTATTATTGCATGGTTTGGCCCACTAATAGATAGAATGAAAATCCCCGACCTTGGATTTGTAGAACACTTGAAAGCAAGGGTAAAATATATAAGTTGCAATAAAAGATTAGATATAGCTTAGCATGACATGACGAAAGAAAGTAAAATATGGCCTTGAATATATTTTTTTAGAGGAATATGGCTTTGAATCCTTTGATAATATAATTTAATTAAAATATATTTGCAGTGTAAAGATTTATTATTATATTGTCATTTAATTATAGATTGATAAATAATTGAAAATTACTATATTTATAATAATTTCTTTAAAAACACTTTTAATTAGAGTTTTTTTTATCTATAGTAATAAATTAGAGTTAATTCTAATTGATTAGAATTATTTCTAACTGATTGGAAGTATAATTTATTCAATCACTTGATACTGATAAAAAAAAAAAATTCAGTCACTTGATGATATAGGCGTGAGAGTATGAGACTGCTATCATAAACAGGATGTCCAACATTCAATGAATGGAGAATAAATTAATGGGTGGAAATAGTCAAATAAATGTTCATATTCGCTTCTTTTTTTTATATAAAAAAAAACAATACTATCATATTCGCTTATAATCAGCCAATTTTGGGGGATAAAGAAATAATGACATTGAGTAGTCAAAAAGAGGGGAGCAAATTATCATTGTTGTTTATTTCTGATTGGTGATGTCCATAATGGATTTTCCATTCTCGTGCTAATAGGGGTATAGGATTAAAGTTAAGTTAGTTAACACAAACATCAAATACCACAAATATCCACCCAAATACTTCTCTCCCAAAAGTGGTGCTTAATTTAGTGATGCTAATTATGCAATTCTCTTGTCTTTAACTCTTTATTGTGATTACTTGTACATACTTCTATTTGTACTTTTAAACATAAAATGAGATGGAATGATCTTACTTAGAATGTTGTGGTTGCATTTATGCGCTGTGAATACTTTTATGCTAACATGATCACCTTTTTATATTTTAATTGCACATACTTTATATTTTTCTTTTTCATGTTTGTCTTATTTTCTTATCATAGTCAATCACAATTACATTATTATTATATTTTAACACGCACACACATATATATATATATATATAAAAATATATATATATATATATATATATATATATAATGATCCTATATAAGATTGAAGAATAATGTAATGCAAATTCATTTTATTATCACTATAAAGAAGCAATTAATTGAATCAAGCAAGTAAAGGATAATTCCAGCTTGTGGTGAGCTGCCTCAAGATATAAACCACCAATGGCTCACAGAAACGGGTAATGTAAAGTGTAGTATACACAGAATTTGATTAACCTAGATATATATTAATTGAAGCTTCTATGTTTGGCCATATCCTTGATAGCTGCCACATATAAATCAAAGTAAATATAGTAAGTAAAGAAATTCTATTTGCTAAAAGTGCTTCACATTATTGCCATTTCATTTTCTTCCATTTGTCAGGATGTGCATGTGCTTCGTGTCAAAGTACGAATCATTCTTAGATAGTTAATTAGCTCAGCAATTCCCTTTAATTAGTGTAGCAATACATTTTCCAGCGAGGTTAATTATGATAAGAGTCATATATATACTAATGTAATATACATAAAATTGTTCTGTCCTCCAGTACTTGTTTCCATTGAAAATATTAATTGCCCACTTCCTTGTGATTAGGCTTTTGATTTGTATTTTCAGATACTCTAGTGGAGTCCTGCTGAGAAGAATCAAAGAGAGGCCTTCCTTTTATATAACAGGTATCCTTAAAGGCAGAAAACCTCACACAGATTGAAATATATTTTTTAAAATCCCCAAGAAGATATTTAATTATATCTCCTCACTTATTAAGTGGTGTGGTGTCCACTATATATCGTCCTATTTGCTTTTCATAAGCTAGATTTAAGAGATAATGTAATGTTGAAGCCACATGGTTTAGGCATCTTAAGCCCTGTTAAGACAGTTGTTTTATTTTAATTGAGTGTTTAAATTGTTTAATATTGGATTGTATGCAAATGATCTGTTTAATCTCAACAACACGCTAGAAGATATTTGCTCTAAGATTAAAAGGAAAGTGCTGATAAATAATATGGACATTTGTTTCCACTTCGTTATTTTTAATAATTTATTTATGTAGGTCTTAATTACTTCCTTTTGGGCAGGTACGACAATGACAAGTTGACAACTATATTGTGATCAATAAGTTCATTAGATAAGGAAAATATGCTATTAATTAACTTTCATTGATAAATTTCAAAATAAATAGGATTTAAATTGATGTTTAAGATGCCAACTTAATGATTTAGGGTGAGTTTTAATAATTATTTTTTAAAAATTTTAAAAAATAATAAGTTAAATTATATTTGTTTATAATCATAAAACAATTTTTTTTAGAAAAAAAAAACAACTGATTTTATAAAAAAGCTATTCAAAATAGCTTCTAATTTTAATCAGATTTTAGTTCATTTTTTAAACTTCTGATTAGTTTGAAAAGTTGAAACAAATGCATAGAAAACTATAAAAAAAAGTGATTATTTTTTAAAGAGAGAAGTTATTTTTTTAAGAAAAAAGCTGAACCAAACTGCCTTAATATTCTCAAACCTAGTTTATAAGCTACAAAATCCTGGATAAAATTGTAGTATCTAATTCTAATAAAATATGTTTATAGCATGATTACACTCTCATGATCACAAATGGCGTGAAAGGAGGGGCGGGGATTATCATGCAAATAATGATCTTCGCAGTTAATCTAATTTTGATAGTCCTCGGATCCTCTGTGAAATATTACTAAATGTGTTTGGAAGCAAAGAAAGGGCAATGCTTTAGTAGTGCTTTTCTTGGTTTAGGAATTAGGACTTTAGGGAGGGGAATAAGGAGATTCTAAAATTGAAGGGAATTAAAATTTTATAACAAAAACAGTTTCATATAATGGTTTTTTTCTTATCTAGACCACATTATCATTTAATGAAGGAGGTGATTCTGCTCGAGTCGAATAAGATTAATATAAACAATAAAATTATCTTTTCAAATATTTAAAATAATTATATATTCAAGACTCACGACATCACTTCTAAGATCTACAATTTGTGCTATTCAGTATAACGTTTGACATAGCTAGCTTGTTGATATACAGATACCTGAAGTCCAGCAACAGTGAAACAAAATAATTTGAAGTTGACCAAAGGTTGGGAAATTAAAGCCCATGGAAAGGTTCTTGTGTGTTGATCCAAAAATTGTAGTGGAGTGATAACCATGCAATGGGGGGTTATTGCATGTTTGACCTTTAGTGACTTACATGACAAAACGGTGCTGGTGTTGTGCATTTTAATGATGAAAAAATATTTGCTCCATTGGGGCATATGGTTTCATGGCCTAATTAAAAAAACAAAAATAGTGGCAGTTGGTTTTGGCATTCAGGTGTTCATGCTAGCACTTGTATGCATGTGTGAACCTCTATATTATTACTTTGCATCTTCCATAGCACGCTTAAGGGCCCATTCCCTTTTTGTCCGTTTCACTATTTCGTTTGTTCTTTTCTCTATGTTCACTTTCCTCCTTTTAAATTGTTAATTAACTTGAATTCCACTTTCTATATTTTCTTTGTTTTACTTATTTCTTTTGGTTTAATGCAGTTTTGCTGTATTTTTCTGGCTGTGAAGGCTTTTTCCTTTGCAAAACTTATAAACTATAGAGATTAGTGATCAATCTTTCACAGTTAATAATCAAATAATCACTTAAAATAGTTATTTACTTCAATTCCATTCAAAAATTAAATTGACTCATAAAACAGTTGTGCGACCTATGATATAGGTTGATTGAGTAAGTGTTGTGTTAGAACTTATTTTAATTTTATTTTTATTAAAGAATCACACGCAAACTTACTAAATTTGATTGTGGGATCACTGCATGGAGCTGATCACTTCTCAAAGTGGATCAGGTTGCTCAGCTGGGTGCCTGAAACAAAGTTATTGTGCGATTCAGTTGCACGTACATATGCAGATGCTTTTATTTTAATTTAATCCTTTTAGCTTGAGATTTCCGTAATCTTTTTTACTTGTGCATGCGCAAATCCTATGTTAATCTTTAGTTCTTTACATTAATCACCTTTTTCCAAGTATAAACAAGATACCTACAGGTAGCCAATAAAATGTTTCCGTGGGATAAATGCACGAATCACACTAGACAGGAATATGATTTCACGGGTCTTGTTACCCATAAAAGAAGGGCTATCAAAAGAAGAAAAGAATATGTAGTTGGTTTTGCACCCAAAAGGCATAAATGATAGTAATATTGGATATGTAATTTTTTTTTACCTATTTAGAAAAAATACAAAACAAATTTTTTCATATAGCCACATTTGGAAATAATTTACCCAACTAGCAACATTTATTGTGCGTGGTGTGAATTCAGGTCCCCATTCCCGAATACACACCTCCCCTCTAAAGCATTTATATATCACAGGTAAGGATTTGGGTGTGCAAAACCTGAATTCTGACCCTTTTTTATTTTCTTTTTTAACTAATGTATTTTTGTTAAATTAAAAAATAAAATTAATTTATATTTTGTTAAATAAAAAAAGATAATTAACCCAAAGGGTTGATTCTGTAGCTTAGAGAACATCCATGATCTTTCACTGGGACCAACTTTTTTTATTATTATAAAATATAATTAATTTAAAGTTTGTTAAATTTATTTTTTTGTATTTAATTTATTATTTTTTTAAATATGTTTTTAAGTAAAATAATATATTATGTAGCTAATAATAAAATAACGTACATCTTTTATTAAGATATTTAATATTATTAAAATATATTTTAAAATAATTCTGACCTCGTTTTTAATTTTCGTCTTTTTTGTTAATCAAATAATGCGACACCTTTTTAATAATTTTAAATTTTTTAATAAAATAGTTTTATTTATTAAAATTAAATAATAATAAATAGCAATGCTAATTTTTAATATGTTCAAAGAATATCTCTGAAAATTTTAATTTGTTTTATTTAATTATTAATATATTGAAGTATTTTTAAAGAATAAATGTAATACTACTATTTAAATTTTTTAATAATAATTAAAATTAAAATTTATCCTAATGAAATGTAATATGCTAAGATGTTTTATATACATTTTAGTTATTGAAATTTTCATAATAAATTAAACTTGTAAAAGTTGTAATGTTATGTGTGTTGTTTAACTACAATGTGTTCGTGATTGTTATTTGATGATTTTAATTGTTCATTCTTTCAGATAATAAATTCAGAAAGCACAATAAAACATTAGTGCACAAACAAAGAGAGAATTCAAGTTTAACAATATTCATAAAGTATTATTTAACAAATATAATGAGACAATACAACAAGAATAGGTTCATTATTGAGGTTGACTTGAGCATTTGTTCTTTGAATGATCGGGGGTTCTACATATTAACCAACGCCTTGGTTTTCCCAAATCTCTTTGACCCATCTCAGTGCGAATCCATGTTGAATTTGGGTGACCTTTTTTGTTCCTTCAAATTTTAGGATTGTGGCGCATTGGTGGACCTTTATATTCTGGCCAATAACTTGGGTGGTTCATTTCCCAAATGATCTATTGTACGCATGGGATGCATAATTAAGTGTGAAAACTTTATGGATTAACCGTTTGTAACTGACGTGCACGTACTTACACACAACAATCGCAGGCGAATGTGGCATATGGAGATTTTGAAATTGACCACAACCGTAACATTGTTCTACAAGGTCTACACCATATTTTTTTTGGCAAATGCCGCCTTGAAGTATGAAAGGATTCTTCGACTAAAAAAAATGTATTTTGTTGGTCAAACTCAAGCACATGGCACGAGTTAGCCTTAACTTCTTCAACAACAATGAACTTGGCAACAATGCCTATGAAGTCTTTACCAACATCCATCATTGTCATTGCTTGCTTGCCCTTTGTAATAAAGTATTTGTTGCACCTTTCATACATTGCATTGACCACCGAAAATTAGGAATACTCCTTACTTTTTTTAGCACATTGTAGATTTGTATACATGAATTCCCTATGTCGCCTTAAGGAAAATGCAATTGTCCATTTATCTTTAGTGATTTGACCAAGCCAGTTGCCGCTTATTTATGTTCAACTGCGATATTATTGTAGTAATTAGCAAACTTTGGCGTAGTCATGGCGTAGCCTAAGAAGTGTTCAACAAAATATGTTAAAAATGTTAGTTTGTATAAAATAATGTTGTAAAAATATTAAGTTGTTTAGTTGTTGTATATACCCATGCTAACAATGTCATTCTACAGAGATAAATTTTTGAATTGTTTCATGAAAATTTGTGTTGTGTTGAATACATAATACATGCACATAGCTTATTTCCATCCACCTACTACCTTCTTGTTGGTATCCACTTATTATTGATTGGTGTCTGTTTGAGATCAGACACAAGTTGTCTTTCATCGCCACATGCCTTTTTAAATTTTTTAGAAAAAAATACCATGCAGGCCCAATCCCGCCCTCAACAAGGGAAAATGCTATTGACATTACACAGTTCTCGTCTTTTGTCATTGCCACTAACAACGTGTGTTTGTACTTCCTATAAAGCCAAGTACCATCGACCAAGACTAGTGGTTTGCAATATGCAAACCTATCGATGCAAGCCTTGAAAGTCCAAAAAAGACGTTTCCACATTTCACAACCAGGAATTAACTTTCCTTCTTCGTCTTTTGCAGACACCTTTTGTTCTTCTACAATGGTGTCGGAAATAAATATTTGTAATATTAGCAACAATTTGGGTAGATCGACATAGGATTGCTCCCAATTATCATATGCCTATTCATATTTCCATTGTTTTGCAAGCCACGCCTTTCTATAAGAAGGGGTGAATCTGTGAAGTTTTTTTAATGTGCATAATCAAGGTCGATATTGACATTGTTGCATCTTCTTTAACCATCAAAAGGATACTTCTTCCAATGATGTTGTACCTTAGCTTATTGCGATCTTGTGTAATCCTTGTCAACACACAAGTGTAGGGCTCCTTAAGTAATTTGATCTCCCATTGTTTTTTAGTTTGTGCCCTTGTTGATACTTTTAAACTGTAGACCTATTCAACTTAGTATTTTATAAAACTTAAGTTATGACAAAAGTAAAAGAAATAAAATGCTAAAATGTTTTACCTTCACACACTTTGGATATTTGCAATCTATAATCCATCTTTTAGAATTAGACCTATTCACAGAGTATGAACATAATTCTTTACACAATAAAAATTTATTGCGACTGTGAGTTCAATTTTCATGGAAAATCTCATTCCTTCGAAGATTTATTCGTTGACATGGTTGGCTTATTCAATAGGTTGCACCTTGTTGTTGTCCTCGTCATTGTCATTATGGTTTAACATGACTTCTTCATCCTTACTAAAAGGACCAACATTTTCGTTTAGTGCATCGACCTCTGCGTAATGTGGTTGAGATTGTTCAGGAATTAGCAAATCCTCTAGCCTGGGGGTGCTCCCATCACAATTGGGGTTCTCACTGACACATGAGGAGAAAGTGGTTCATGATCATAAATTGATGTTGGTGGAAACAATTGCGTGTATGATGCAATGTCAACATTCCAATCATTTTATTAGACTCGAGTGTTGTTGTAATGAAGTTGGGGTTGATAAGATTCAGATGAAGTAAAGTAGGATGTGCCAATGTTGGTGGCCCGGTCATATTCAAACCGAGTTTGAGTTTCATTGAAAATGTATCCTAGTTGATACGTATCATAACTTGTTGGTTCAACAATTTGGGTGGGTTAATTAGCATTGTCATATCTAACAAATAACTCAAACCCAGAGAGACACTAATGATGGTAAAAAACAATAAACATGTTTTTTTTATATTTCAATGTCTTCTTGTAGACTTATATGTGTGTACCTTATTGGTCCATTACCAACTATCAACGAGTATCTGAAGATAACTTCCTCAATTTGTTGCATTGGATTGAGTTTCATTTTGCAGTGAATTTTCTTATACAAGGTATCTAGTGTTATGCTTAACCACGATTGACTTCTGCAGTCGAACATGACCCCTTCATCTAACTGCCTCTCCATGGTAGTAGATCATAGTAGAAACAACTTGTGGTGAATTAGCCATGGCACTTATTTGAATGGTTTTAAGAAGAATGAGATGTATGAGAAGTGTATGCAGTGTGAGAAGATTCTTGTATCACAATTGGAATTTGTGGCCTAATACAAAGACTCACTTCATGACTTAAATAAGCATTTCATGTCGTCTCAGTTCTCAATGTTTAATGTTAAAAAGTAAAACATGGTCATTAAGGTTAATTGTTGGTAAGCCACATGTTTCAATGTCATCACATCTACATAGACTTTAACTTTAGCAATATTGTATGATCGTTACAACCATAATCTAAGTTGGTCAGCATCATGGGACAAATTTTGATGTGACACGTGTTTCAATGTGGCATGCTCTAATATAAAAAGAAATACACCATGACTAAGACTACATACATTGTAAGTGATGCATTATTCATTATACAACATGAAAATATGACCATTACAATCATAATCCCTATTGGTCAGCATCATGGGACACATTTCAATGTGGCACGATCCACTATAAAAACAAAAGCACACCCTGACCAAGGCTACATACATTTTAAGTGATGCACTGTTCATTATGCACGCATGAAAATATGATCAATACAATCATAATATCTATTGGTCAACATCATGGACACATTTCAATGTGGCACAATCCACTATAAAAAGAGACAAGCCATGGCCAAAGCTACATACATTGTAAGTGATGCATTGTTCATTAGACACGTGTGAAAATATGATCATTATAATCATAATCTGTTGGTCAGCATCCTGAGATACATTTCGATGTGACACACATTTCAATATGGCATGGTCCACTATAAAAACAAAAAACACCCTGACCAAAGCTACATACATTGTAATGCACTATTGATTAGGCACACATGAAAAATATGATCATTACAATCATAATCTCTACTGGTAAGCATCATGGGACACATTTCGATGTCGTAGGCATTTCAATGTGGCATGGTCCATTATAAAAACAAGAACACCTTAACCAAGGCTACATACATTGTTAGCGATGCACTGTTCATTAGGCATGTGTGACATTATGACTATTACAACCATAATCTAAGTTGGTCAACATCATGAGACACATTTTGATGCAGAAGTTCCTTATGGGACACTATAAGCTATTCAATATTATTTATGCATTATTCATAAGGCACACTCGGAGTTATAATCAATGCACTAGTAGGCTAAGTTGACGAACATCACGACACACATGTAATGGTCGGAGCACTTCCCCGGGCCTTGCATAGTGGGGATTATTGTTTCTGGAAATTTAAAGCAAACAACATCAATAATTTTATTGCATCACAACAAAAAGGACATCATAAAAAGGTTATCTTTTATAGGTTACAAATTTACATTAAGCACGATTACGCACACGATGAAAACAAAATTAAAACAACAAAACAAACACACATAAAAACGCTCCTCAAACTATGCCAAACCAATTTAATGGTACATTTATTGTCGCTGGTGATGTAACAATTTTAAACTTCACCCAAGTTCATACTTCTGTCAAGATATTGTGTTAGATTGTGGAAAAACCTCTTAGATTGTGTATTAGTATCCTCAATAGTAGCATACAACTCAACTGAGGTTAGGATTGGGTGTTGTCTAAGTGTGTCGAACAATGACATGACATTATTATCATATTGAAGTTGATATGACGTATAATGAAAACATCCACCAACAAATTGAGTCGGGCACCAAACATGAATTTCACTTACTGTTTTGTCTTTAGGAAGTTGAAGCTTATGATTGGCTTGCTTTAAACCATTAAGTGATAACACACTTGTAATATCCATTAACCTAGGATAGTGTGGGGAATGAAATACAAACTGCGACCTATGCTTAATTTGTCTGACCTCACTGTTGAAGTAGATGATTACAAATGAACGTGATGAACTCATGATTTTGAAATCTCTGATTGAAGTGAGTATTGGATACGAGGCCTCATGTGATGAGTTGGTAGAACGAGAAGTATTTATAGGAAGAGGTAGGGTATTAAATCTAAAGACTAGGTCCTATGTGAAAAGAATGCAACAGGTACAAATGAATATCTCAAAGAACAACATCATGAACAATAGAGTGCACAAAGGCTTGATGCACCTCCACATCAAAGTACCTTTGTTGCACGTACCGTGACAAATTTTGACATGGAGCCACCTCGTCAACCGTTTGCATTGTCTCTATTTGAACAACAATCATATACAAGTGTTGACAATGATACACAATCCTTTGCATCCACTCCTACAAAATTCTACAATAATCTTTTTGGTGCAAATCTGGGGATCCCGAAATTAGTTGTTGCATATATGAAAACTATGTACTCGAGTTCAAACCAATTGTATCCCCATAGCGAGGGTGACAGTTCCTCATCGAATGAGGGGCAGGTGAGTTTTACTTCACCATTAAATGACCATGGGCAATATACAACACAACCAAAAGAACAACAACAACAACAACCTCGGTAAATTTCATGCCGTATGAGAAAGCCTAGACTTTGTGGCACTAAATCCCTCTTTGGGGATTAATTATGTATTTTGCTTTTGTTTTATTCACAAGTATTATATTAAAAAAAATTGTCAGTATTTTTTGTATTTTTCTAATTTACTTATGGAGTGATTTGTTAATTTTTTGTCATGAAAAATTCATATTCGAAGTTTGACAACATCTATTTGAACTATTTCCAAAAAAGACACCTCTACTTCAAAATTTCATTCCATGAGTGCAACTTTTGATGCCTATATGATTATGTGCATAAGATATTTTGGTTCCAATAATACTTCATTCACATAATTTTCATATAAATGAAGCTGATAGTACAACTTGCAAGATTTCAATCGGCCAAAAATCACATTAAAAGTGCTCAAAAGTTATAAAATATCACTTTTACTTGAAAATTTAATTCCATGAAGACAACTTTTGGCGCCTAAATGGTTATGTGTACCAGGTATTTTGGTTCCAATTATGCTTTATTTCCATAATTTTAATGTCAATGAAGTCGACAATACAACTTCCACGACTTCAATCAACGTAAAATCTCATAAAAATGTGTCCAAAAACTAGAGAGAAAACACCTTTACTTCAAATTTCATTCCATGAATGCAAGTTTTGATGCCTATATGGTTATGTGTATCAGGTATTTTGGTTCAAATAATGCTTTATTCTCATAGTTTTCATGTCAATAAAGCGGATAATACAACTTGCAGGACTTCAATCAACGTAAAGTCGCATAAAAAGTGCCCAAAAACTATATAATATCACTTTTACTTGAAAATTTCATTCCAGGAAGACAACTTTTGGCTCCTATATAGTTATGTGTATCAAGTATTTTGGTTTCAATAATGTCTCATTTCCATAATTTTCATATCAATGAAGCCGACAAATACAACTTTCATGACTCCAATCGACGTAAAATCACAAAGTGTCCAAAAGGTAGAAAAAATCACGTTCACTTCAAATTTTATTCCATGTGTAACTTTGGTGCTTATATGGTTGTGCATTAGGTATTTTGGTTCCAATAATGCTTTATTCTCATGGTTTTTATGTCAATGAAGCCGACGGTACAACTTTCATGAATTTAGTCGACTTAAAATCGCATAAAAAATTGTTTCAAAACTAAAAAATATCAATTTTACTTCAAAAGTTCATACCATGAAAATAATTTTTGGCACCTTTATGATTGTGTATTAGATATTTTGGTTCCAATAATGCTTCATTCTCATAATTTTCATGTCAATGTCAATGAAACCAACAGTACAACTTTCATGTTCAACCAACAATGTCAACAAGAAAAAAGTTCCCAAAAACTAGGAGAAGAAAAAACTATTTTACTTCAAAATTTCATTTGTATTGGTTACCGTTGTTTCTTATTTTTAAATTATAATTTTATCTGTATTTCTTTATTTATTCATAAAAAAATAAAAATTATTATTATCAATAATTATTCTTATAATTTAGTTATATTATATATTAATATTTAAAAATTATAATAATTATTTATATTATTGAAATAAAATATTTATATATACTACTAATTATTAATATTCTATTTCTATTATTAGAAAAATTAAAACAAAATTTACAATAAAATACTTTACAAAAGGAAAAGAAAATTATATTTCTATTATTTAATTTTATATATATATTTAATTATAACAAAATAACTAAATGTTTTAATAATTTATTTTTAATAAATTTTATTATTTTAAAACGTTTAAAAAAATAATATAATATATTATTGAATTTTTATTAATTTTAATTATTAAATATTTTTCATTAAAAACTAAATAGTTGTTTAAAAATAAAAATAATAAATAAAATATAAAAATTAATTTAACAAAAGATAAATTAATTTTATTTTTTAATTTAACAAAAATACATTAGTAAAAAAAAAAAAAACAAAGTCAAAATTTGGGGGTACAAAACCCGAATTCTTACTAGTGAAATATAAAATTTTCGGAGGGAAGGTGTGAATTCAGGAGACCCCAAATTGACACCATGCATATTGAATGCTTCTAGTTGGGTAAATTATTTTTAAATGTGGCTATATGAGAAATTTTTTTTATTTTTCTTTTTTGTCTAAATAGGTTAAAAAATTGGATTTGTAGAATTGATTTTGAATTAATTTAGTGCGTTTTTTAAAACTCACCGAGAATGAATGAATTATGTTTGAGTGAACTAAAAATTAAAAATTAATGTATTTTGTATTTAATAATTAATTTAGATATAATAATAAATTAATTATATGATAGAAGTTGGGTTGGATCTGGTAAAAAAATCTTTTATTTAATTTATTTATGATTGAATCTTAATTGAGTCATTTTTAATTAGGTTTGATTAAAATACTTAAAAAACTCAACGCATATAATTAGGCAAGTTGAAGTCATATGTAGACTCAAATCCATGAATACCCCTACCATTTAGTTCTAACAGCTACCACACTTCCATTAGCATCCCAAATACAAAACCCCGTGCAGCAATATTGCATTTTATGATGGTAAATACACTATTAAAATCAATTTTGATTGTAAGTTTCTAAATAAATTTGTGTGTCCAAATTAATTTTTTAATATGTTATTTAAACAAAAAAAATGATGTTGCTACTATGACTATGTTTGGACAAAAATTAGAAAAATACTTTTGGGAATTCAAATGCACCACTTTAAATTCTAATGCACAAAATAAAAAGGAAGAATTTGTTGCTTTGGTAAAATTATTTGAGCTCTTCCAACTAAAATTTAAACATATAAAAATCATGTTTGCTAGCTTATAGTGTTTTGGATCAATAGCCATGATATGTGTCTTTATAAAAATCACCTATGATGAATTCACCATGGATCCAAACACGAGAAATTTGAATTCAATTCTATAAAATTAATAGCATATGTTTAGTTTTATATTGTAGATCTTTCGTGTTTAAGATGTGATTTTCAAAAGTTAATAGTCATAACTTCCACAGTTTATTAAATTAATTATTTATGATATTTTTAAGTTGTTAATATTTTTATTTTATTTATATTTTCTCATACTAATATAATATTTTATTTCTATCTAAAATAAAATATCATATTAACATTAAAATCATTAATTTTATTAGTCAAATATTGTCATAATTTATCTCTTTTTAGTATATTTAATCATTATATATTTATAAAATTTTAGACAAAAAAGTTATTGTTCTAAAAAATTTATTTTTTACAAAATAAAAAACATGTTTTAAATATTCAGACCCGGTATAACCAAACTCAACCTAATCTATTTATGATAAAATTGATTTGGGTCAAGTCTGTACAAAAATTGCAGGCAGCCATGTATGACGTGTTCATTGTTCATGAGGAAGAAGCGTGCATGGGGTTTGATTTCAGCGATCAAGTTTTTTACTTCAACAGGCTTGAAGAAGAACATCATATTTGAAGTTGATACCAAGAGTGTGGTGGACAAAATTAAGAAGGTACCGATGGATCATACTGAGTTGGGTGTTTTAATAGATGAGTGTAGGAGTATGTTAGCCTTGAATCCAACTCTTATGATTAGTTTTGTTAAAAGACAAGTCAAAGGTATCTTTCATGAGCTTGCTAAGGTGACTTCATGTTTGCCTAGTCTCTACTTTTGTTATCATGTTATCCCTTGTATTGAGTAACTAGTTATGAATGAAATATATGATTATATTTCAGTAAAAAAAAAGTGTGTATATAATAAAGATATATTATATATATGAAACAAATAACATGACTCCAGATTGTATTGATGTGAAAATTTCTAATAGCTTCAGTGAGACTCTGAGTCTATAATTTAGAATTATATTTTTCAATACATGTCATACATTATATATAGTCTATGAAAATAATATGTTTGACCCATTCCTTGATCTTCATTCATGTTCACAACGCTTTGTACTCCATTGCTCCTCACCTGGTTATCCCAGCGTGAGAGATTAGAGGAAGCTAATTCTGTCTTTTTGAATGGTTTATATGCATGTTTAGATCCCCGTATTTATTATAGATGATACATGACTATCAATTTTGTGTGTGAATACTATCAAATTTTAATTGATTTTAAATCAATTAAATTATATGAAACAATTCTACCAAAAAAAGAATTATCTATGCTATTAATAAACCAATATCCTCCTTTGGTGTTCACAAATTTTAAACAATTTTATCCTTTTTAGTTTTTAAACTTCTACTACAGACTCTCTCTTAATAACTACACACTAATCTCATGTAGTTAGTTATATTTTATTAGTTTTATTATTTATTTTTTAACTTCTAATTTTTTTTTATTTTTTATTTTTTAAAAATATGTTGAGAGACACTCCTAATATTAAAGAATAGCAGTATCATCGAATTGATAACGTACGATATTCTAAAATGTTTTTCTTTGTCAATTCCTTTCATGTAATCGAGAGTCTACATGGTCGTACAGAAGTTGCTTTGACATTTTTAGCTAGCTATCAAAATCATTTAATGAGATAAAGAAGGCTGGCCCTTAAAGTATGGTACACACACGTGCAATTTACCACTTATGATTTGGTAAAAATTCGTGTGGGTAAAGAAGAATTTGGGGGGTTGACGACTTAAATGTGGGAGATATTTGATCAATGGCATATGTGAACGAGGTTTTGATATGAAAATGATGTTTGAGAACACAAAAACATAATTGATAACATAAATGGACAAGTAGAGTACTTTGTGTTGGTTATGATCACCAGAGAATCATGATAAGGTTGCTTCCTTGCAGGATGGTATATAATAGAAGAAGGCTAGCCTCCACATTTGTTTTTTCCAAGTCACTTTCAGATAGCAACTTAAATTATCCAAAAAAAATTAAGAATATTATAAGATCAATTTAAATACCGTGGGATAAAGGGGAAACATGTGGTTTAAAAACTTTTCATATATACACATTAAAATTAAAAGGGTGTTACACGAAACCAGGATTTGATTGAAAAGGTTACTCCTCCTTACCAAAAGTATTTCTTGCAATACGTAAAAGGCTGAAAAATCTTGACTTGTTTGGTTTATCTAACAATTCAGATGTCATATAGCAGAAGTGAGTAGTACCTTTTCAATCTATTTTCTTTTACATAAACAGTGTGTTGTCATTCAAAGAATCATTGAATGTATGTTTGGGGCGAGGTTTATAAATTTGATTTTAAATAATCCTAATTTTATTAAAAATCATTTTTTTTATTAAAAGTAAATCTTAAGTAAAGCCATTTTTAAAATTTATAGTAAATTTAATATAATTTTATTTAACTTCATTTAAAAAATTTACATTTGATCAACTATGTTTTAAGAAGCAAAAATTGATTTAAAATAATAAAACATTTTTCTTTTTCCCTCAGAAATCACATGTTTCCCCCACTCATCAAATGGCATACAAAGACCTCAACCGTTTTTCCAAAAATGCTATGAAAAATTAGTCGGCAGTTTTCATACAAGCTTAAAATAGAAAGGTTGTCAAAGCAGTTGAAAAAGTTACTAGCACAAGTTAATTTTAATACATAATAGAGATATCTCTCTTAATCATTAGAATGAATGTTGCTTTTTCAATAAAATTATTTCCATGCACAATTAAGACTATATTTGTTTGGATTAAAGCTCATAAACTTAACTTCAGATGAAATTCATTCTGTAAGTTGAATTTGTAAATAAAAAAAACTCTTAGTGTATGTTTCGTTTATAATTAACTTGCAGGTATTCCAAGTCAGTTCAACGGAGAAATGTGTGAGAGTATGGATTGAGATAAACACAACTTAAAATTTGAACATTGATCCAATATATATCTAAGAAATTTTGATATCTACAGATTACATTTGTGTGTGTGTGTGTGTCTGTGGTACAAGTTAATTTTAGAAAGTGTGAAATTTCAGAATTTTGGTGTTACTGTGGGTGGCAAACAAACAAGTCAAAGTGAAGTAGAATTTGAAGGGTGAACAGAAGTAGTAATTAGTTATACAGTGAGTGGGATTGACAATTAATTTGGCGGGGCCGTGAGTTGAAAAGCTGAAAAGAAACAAAGGGTCCGGGTGTGGACAAATTTTTTACAATAGGTTCGCTGAAAGATAGTAGTAAAAGGAGAAAAAGCGGTGCGGCTAAACTGAATTATTGAACCATTTTACAAGCTCATGCCTAAACCGAATCTTATGTCAAAATTTCAACACGCATGGTGGGGTAAATTGTCTACCATGATTTACCACTTGGAGGTTGTTTTGTATGCTAGCCATAGGAATCAACTTGTAACATTGAGTTATGGATAAAAGAAAAAGGGTTTGGTGGACAAATGAAAAAGTCATGATAGATATTATATATGTGCATGTTTGGTTGTCCGTCCAACTTGTCATCATACGAATTTTGAGATGAATTCAACGGTTCAACGGAAATTGAACACTAAAGGAAGAATTTGGATGTTTTTGTCAACCTCCATGTGTAAATGCAAACGATTAGACAAGCATACCCTTTAGTTTTATACAACTTAAATTGCAAGTGGGATGTAAGAATTTTTATGTAGTATGTAACAGGATTTGATTTTAATTAGTAGTCCGGGTAAAATAATAATAATAATAATAATAATAATAATAATTATTATTATTATTATTATTATTATTATTGTATCATTAATAATAATTATAATTACAGTTTTTAAAAGTTATAGTTACAAAAATATAAATATACTGTTGATTGTAGAAAAAAAAACAATTTCCTCTTGCGCAAACCATTTAGTCCCCAACTCCAATCCTAAACCTATTTAACTTTTCAAAATAAAAAATGAATAAATAATTTGCCAATTTTGCCATGCACTTCAGGTGGCAGCCCACTAACACAGTAACAGATATCTCTGATACGGAGGGCTAGGAAAAAGAAAAGGACTTCAATTAAGCACAATTTGCTGACAGCCCAAAACTTGAATTAATCAAGCTTAAGAGAAAATAGTGCAATTAAATTATATGATCATAAGGTTCAAAATCATTGCTTCATGAACAAAATTGTCCAGGCCCAAAATTTCTATTTTCTCGATATCTATAGAACGGAAAAAATTTATAGACAGTGTTTTAGATGTTGTTTAAACTGTTTCTCAAATAATTTAACTTTGTTGATATATATAATTTTTTAATGTAAACTTTTATAAGACAGATTATCAAGATAAAATTTCAATTATAATTGGAGAGCAATACAAACAGTATTTATAAAACTGTATCTAAGAACCAATTAACCAATTGATTTGTGATAAGTAATTAATGTGTTGAAATTAAGATTGAATTGTTTAAATAATATCTTAATTTTATAATGTGTTTAGATTAATGATTGAACATAAATATACCAGAATTAATTTTATATTGTGTTTAGATAACACAAAATCATTTTTACGGCAGCAAAATTATGGTAATACTATGAAAAAACATAAACAATTATTTGTTGCTTTGTCTTAAGCATGAAAAGTTAAATTGATTTTTTTGGCTATGAATTTGTTTCAAACACACTGTTAGACAAATATTGCAAACGGAGACTTGGATATAAAAGAAAGACGTTTTCACTTTTTTTTTTTTTTATATATCTCATATCAATTATGTACTTTACAAAAGTCAAATTGTGCGTATATATATTAACATGCAGTCATGCATAGAAGTCAAGAGTTACAATATAGTTTCTTAATGTGTCTCTATAGGCTGACTGAGAAGATATGATGATATATTCCTGAACTTGCCGAAGCAATGGATAGAAAAAGGATCAAAAAGAAAGAAAAAGGGGCAACAAATGTAGAAGCATGTGGCCTTGTCTACATGCATTGGACAGCCAGCGTAAACAAAGAGACAGCCAGCTAAAAGACAAGGGTTATTCAGCTTTTCTCCCATATGGCTTCCAAGGCATATCTGTATGTTCTCGTATGTTGTTATTTTGGTGTTCTTATTCTGCCATGCATTAGTGTACATATATACATGTTGTTGAATGTAATCAACTGACATAGGCTATTTCCACTTAACAAGTAATTTTGAGTTCAAATTCTGGTATATATGCACCTGCATTAAATACTTAGAGGGAGAATTTTAGAATCCAATCATCTATAATAGTTCTATCTAATTCGAGCATTGTATTTCTTGAAAGATAAGTGGATAAAAAAAATTCTGAATACAACAAGAAGGTGAGAGAGTTCATGATCAGCATATTGTCAGTGAATGATAGCGTGCTTGCTAAAGAAGAGGGTGCTTCCAAACGCAAGTCAGAATTGCAAAGAGCATGTTATATGTGCCTTCTCTATCACTTTTGCTTTCAATGCATATATGGTTCTCCGACATTGAACCAGCTTTTTTTGTTTTGGAGATCATAATTATTCGCCTCACTGCACATCAGAACGTACAATTCCCTTCCTTATTTCTTTTTTCTCTCAATCTCTGTCTTGCATGATGGAATATTATTTCCTTTTGGTTCATGAAACCAGCTCATAGACCATCAAGCCACCACCACCTTAACGCATAGAATTGTGCTCTTTTTCCTTTTTGACTAAGGCGTTTGTATATGAAGCGGAGGAATTAAGTTAAGTCCCATGGTTGGAATCTTTCAAATAAAGGAATTGGCAATTGAATTTAGTGTTTTTTATTTTATTTTTGGTACAAAAGTTTACTATCCTTTGGATAACTCAGTTGACATATATATATATATATATATATATATATATATATGACATGAGGTATAGTAAGTTCAAGCTTTTTATCATTTTTTTTTTTTTTTTGTGAATTCAAACTTTTTATCTCCTCTCTCTTTTTAGTGGACTTAAGTCCATTTTAATGATGAGTCTTCCATTTAATTAAAAGACAAACTTGAATTTTGATATATATAATTTTTAATATTTTAATGAAAAATTCAAGAATTATTTTATGTGACATTTTATTTAAAATAATTGTAATAAATTCTAAAACGTTTCTTTTGGGGTCCGGAGTTAATTCTAACACTTAAACGATCCAAGTTTCAAAAGTTTAGGAACAATGGATCACCAAATTGTTGTCCTGATCGGCCCAATCATCAATGATAAAGGTTCAGGCTAGTTCACTAAAACCGAAGTGCACGTTCTACGTAGCCTTAAATGTCTTTTACTTTTATTTAATTACTACCAGTTGAAGATCACCTTGTTTGCTTTTGAGAATTCTTATGTACTTAATGAAATATACTCAAAACCTAGATTCTTTAATAAAATTATTTGATAGTATTAATATAATTTTTGTCTTAGATTTAATTTTGGCTGACTATGTTTTTATTTTTAAAGTGCATAAAAGTTTTTAATCATTCATAGCACAAGGAACCAGATGTGAATAGTTGCTGATAACTCTTTGGAATATCCTTCTGTGTCAGATTCAAAATGTGGAAGGAACGAGATGTTATGGAAATCATTTTGATTTTTTTTTAACTCATAATATATTTATTTTGGTACTGTAAATGGTTGAATATCGTTGAGTTTCTATTTAAATTCAAAGGCCTTAAATCGGGTCAAAATATTCGGGTAGAGGTAAAACACGATGATAACCGATAGAATATAATATAAATTTTATTTTTTTCCCTAAATTAATAAATGAGAATAAAATTTAAATTAATAAAAAAAGTAAATCATATATGTGTAATACATTTTAATATTAATAATAAATATTTTAATATTTTTTAAATAAATATATGTAATATATTTTAATATTTTTATGTAAACTTAAGTCTTTTTTTTATTATTTTAATTTATAATAGAAAAAATATAAATATAAAATAAAATAATATAAAAATATATTAAATAAAAATAAAATAATATACAAAAATATAAAATATTAAATAAAATTAAAAATAAAAACAAACTAAATTCATTAATAATTAATTTAAAAAAGTATTTATGACTTCTAAAACAAAAATTAAAAAAAAAAAAAAAAAACTTACGATATCCATGTGAAGTTCTCAGCCATAAAAAAAGAAAAAAAGAAAAAGCACCACACTAAACAATAATAAATAAATAAAGAATCCTCAACGCAATCAACTGCGCGACATAGAGGGAGGGTGTTCGAACGAACGCGCGGTGAGTAGTTCAATGAATAGATGAATAATCAAAACCGATTTTGATAAAAAAAAAAAAAAAAAAAAAGTCGTTCACGTATCGTGTTGTGATTAACTAACTCCGTTCCGTTCCAATGGCGGAAACCTCTGCTGTGCTATGCTTCTCCACATTCAGATTCTGTTTTGCTCCGTCCCGTTCTCCTTGCAAGACCTTCTTCAACAACAGCTCCTTCCCTCTCCCTCCTCCTTCTGCTTCTCACACGTGTCTTCTCCATTTCGCTCCCAAAGTCTCCCCTCCGGCAACTTCTCCGGCGACGATTCCTTCGTTTTTTTTTTTTTTTCCCCTTGGTCCGATTCCGACAACAACGGTACGCTCTTCCTCTATTATTTTTTTTTCCGATTTTCCAACGCTGCTGGTTGTGCACTCCGTGGAATTAAAAAAAATTGGAGTTCCTTTTCAATGCTTCTAGTTTAACCATCGCGATTGGGATTTTTTGTGTTTATTGTGTTCGAATAGACTTGCGTGTTTGGTTTCACGTTAAATGATCCACAAATTATGTTGAAATACTAGTTCACGTGATTTAAGGAAAATGTTGGCGTTTTTGCTCCCATATTGAGGCAATTTTAAGTAGCTTTTGAGTTGGATTAAAACTTCTATTTTGAATTTTGCTACTAACTTTTTTTTAGAATAAAAACATTGAAATAATTTTGTAACCAAAATCAGTTTCATTTAGAATTAATTTTTGCACATGCTCGTCCAAACACACTTATTATTTGAAGCCATAGCCTTTCTTGGGTTGTTGTTTAAATTAGAATTTTTTGAGAGTGTGGATAAGATACTTTTATGATTTGAAGCTTATGCTTTCTTATTTTATAGTTAGTTGAGATGATTTTATCCTAATGTATGCATTTTAAGGCAAATTTGAGCAAATTTGGACTTAGATTAATGTCAAGGCTTGGAAATTATTTAAGCCTTCATGCTGTCACTTGTTTATCTTCTGAGTTGCTTCCCTATGTCGGTGACTTCTCAGAAATCCAATTGATTCCTGATGAGCGAATTACGTTGTTCACTACTGATGGATTGATCCAAATTGGAGGCTCTATGGCTCCTCTGTTGGGAAATCGATGGGGGGTAAACATCGGCGGGATTTACACGAGCAACCATATAAGTGAATTAGACACCACACTTTAAATCTCCCCCTCAAGTGTGAGTCTCTTCCACATGGTAACCTCCCCCTCAAGCGGAAGTCATTTTCAATTTACAAGTAGTGGCTACCTTGTGGCGTCGCAATACTTGCGGGACTCGCTGTGCCTGGCCTCACCTGCCAGGAAGAGTTTCGATACAACATATCTCCATGTTCAAGGATCCAGGATCTCCATGTTCAGGGATCCACCTTCTTACTTGTCCGAGCCTAGTCGTCGAGTCGAACCATCGGTTCTGATACCACTTTTGGGAAATCGAGTGGTCGTCGGGTCGAACCATCGGCTCTGATACCACTTTTGGGAAATCGAGGGGGGTAAACATCGGGAGGATTTGCACGAGCAACCATATAAGTGAATTAGACACCACACTTTAACCCAAAACCTTAAGGCTCAGGTTTATGGGTCTTCTCCTTACTTATATGGTATTCAACTTTTCTATTTCTATCCGATGTGGGACTTTAACTCACACTTGTATTCCAACATCCTCGTCGTGTCAGCTCTTCATATATGTGAAGAATTTTTTTCATATTGCTTTCAGTTTACAAGTTAACATTTAAAATGTAGAGAGAATTTAAATGTTCGGCCTGTTATGTTTAGTTCATGTGTATTTGGTTCGAAAAGGTTGATTTATTTAAAGAAGGTCCAACAGTGATTTTTATTGATAAGTGATAAATATAATTCGTCTTTTCAAATTTTTTCCCTTATACACTCCTCAATGTTAAAAAGTATCTTGGTCTCTTATGTGGAATACTTGGTATCATACTTTTAAGTCCAAGACAGCAAATACACCATGCTCTTTTTGTATCCTTTTTTTATCTTTGATTCATGCTTCCTTTGGGTTATAATCCATTTTAGTGTCTGATGTGATGTTCCTTTAGACTAGCTAATCTGTTATGCTTTACAAAATAATACGGGAAATCCAAAACTGCTAAAAAATTTGAACAATTTCAGGATAGTAATTACATGAATCCTATTGCTGCTACTAATGTAAATACTCAGTTTTTTAACTAAATCTCCTACATGAGACTATGAGTTATCATTTGTCATCTCACAAAAATGAATTATCCTCTTTATAGGGACTTGATATGGGAATGAGAGTTTGTATTTTGGTTTCTGCCGTTACATTGAGATGCTTAATGATGTGGTGGAAGACACTGTTTTAGAGCACGGTGGGGAGGTAGGCTATACTTTTTCTTTCAATGAAGCTATGTTGAAGAAAGTTTAGTCAAAATTGCAAACCAATGTTAAAATTTCATAAGATGTTCTGATTGTGAAACTGCTATGTTAGTTATTTGAGTCTATGAAAATAGCTTACACTTTTTATCATTGCCACGGAGAAGGCAAGCAAAGGTGATTTACATGAAAAACTAAACATGATTGTTACAGTGTCATTATTATGGGGTGTTCCTCCCGTTTCTGAGACGCTTCACCTGGCTATTAAAAGTGGTGGAGGGATTGTAAAAAAGGTTTATTGGCAACGAGACTTTCTATAAATACATATTTTAGGTCCCTTCTCCTCCTAACCATTCTTTCTGCACTCTAAATAAAATTGTATGTCATTATATCTCTATACGTGTATAATAAACTAATTGTTGGTCTTAGATGAACTCAAGAAGAGGGTTGAATTGAGTTTATAAAATTTGACAAAATAACTATGATAAAATAAAAAAAATATAAAACAGATAATCAGGTTGTAAAGAGGACAAAACACAAGGAATTTTAACGGAATAAAAACTCCTAGACTCAATATAAGAAAACAGGTTGTAAACTAGATCACTCAATCCAATTCAATAAAGAACACTCAAATTGCGCATATGATTGGAGCATGACTGCTATGCGACAGATCTGGGGGGAGCAAATTGAAATGCAGTCCTTTTTTATCCTTTCATATTAGCTTCTATTGTTCGTTAAACTCAATTTAAAACAAAAAAGAACGCATTAAAAAAATTCAAAAAAGGAAACCCGTTTTCGAAGGGGTAAAAAATATAAAAAAATTCAAAAAAAAACAATCCTAAGACGGTTATTGAAGAAAACCGTTTTAGAAAACCTGGCTTTCTAGGACAGTTTACCAAAGAACCGTCTTAGAATGGGTAAAAATAAAATAAAAGTTGATCTTCTAAGACGGTTAATGAGAAAATTGTCTTTGAAAACCACACATTCTAAGACGGTCACTGGATAAACGTCTTAGAAGGTGCAAAAAAGGAAAATCAATCAAAGACGGTTTCTTTAAAAAACGGTCCTTGAAAGATACCATTCTAAGACGGTCACTGGGATAACCGTCTTAGAAGGTGCAAAAGAAAAAGGCAAAATCAATCAATCAAAGACGGTTTCTTTAGGGAACTGTCCTTGAAAGATACCAATCTAAGATGGTCGCTGGAATAACCGTCTTAGAAGGTAAAAAAAAAAAAAAAAAAAGCATAACTAATCAAAGACGGTTTCTTTATGTAACCGTCCTTGAAAGATACCATTCTAAGACAGTTGATTGTTCAATGTCTATTATGAAAATCATGTATACACATAGACTCAGTTCTGATGAAGGTTATGAATGCGAAAACATGTATTCCTTTGAATTTAGACACATTTAACAATCAAGATGAGTATTTTCAAATGAGAGCTAATGTAGTTGATAGAATACGTCTTTCATAATTGCAAAAGTGCACTATTGCTATTCATATATAGATCACCCATTGATGGTGTGGACCAATATGTTAGAATTGAAAAAAAAAAACACTGCAACTCAATGCTTAGAAACATTTGTAAAGGCTATGAACGAGATATTTGGGATTAAGTACTTGAGAAAGCCTAACAATTACGGCATCAATCACGTCTACAACAAATTAGAAAGGCACATGACTTTCTTAGGTATGTTGGGTTTTATATGATTGTATGCATTGTATATGAAAAAACTGTATAGCTACTTGAAAAGACCAGTTTTGTCAAGGTGATCATGTCAAACCCCCAATCATGCTTGAAGCAACCACACCATAAGAAGACTTATGGATTTAGCATACATCTTTTGAAGTTATGGATTCAAACAATGAAATTAAAGTTTTAAACCAATCCAATGTGTTTAGTGCATTTTGCAAAGCAAGCTCCTATAGTGCAATTTACAATTAATAAAACCATATATTGTAATGACCCGCCTCGTCGCTACGATATCATAACTATAAACATGTAATTTTCAATTTTTAATAAAAACTCCATTAATTTGATTATGAAAATTAGAGTAAATTTTTCGCGATAATACATTTATAAAAAATGCACACATATGTAAATAAATACATAAATATATAAAATATATACATATAATTTCTAAGTCAGAACATAACTCATTTTTTTTACGTACATACATATATATATATATATATATGTATATACTTGAGATTACATATCCGTCAAAAGAAACAAATAACCAACTAAGAAAGAGTTGACAACCAAAAGAAATTTCTCTCCAATATCACCTATTATTGATCATCTGCTCCCACAAAACCCACTGAAACTCACATGTACGCGCGTGCCTTCATTCTATTTCCACACATACAAATGAAGTGTGAAACATGAGCATCATCAATGTGTATGACCATGACCAGGAACAAATCCTTCCCTGCAAGGATGACCAGTCATACACCCTCCATGTACATACATAACACACTAATGTAGACTCACCGGTGCACAAACTGTGGTTAGGAACAAATTCTTCCCCACAATGATAACCAACCGGTCACTACACCCCACATGTACATACACAACATACAATCATATATCCACCTCACACAATGACATTGTTCACATCAACATTATCTTTTATCAATGTCATTATCAACATCAACATCATACCATCTCAATATCATCTCATTTTCAACATCATTAGTTACATCAATATTATCTCATTTCAATATCATTAATTACATCAACATCATCTCATTCATTCACAATCCATATTACCACGAGACTGGTATTTTAAGAAAATTTTAAATTAAAGAAGAGGACTACAATATAGAAAACACAATCTTATGCCCATTTATAAATTTAATAAAGAATTAATTAGGAAAACATATTATAAAAATTTGGGTAGAGTCTCCTCTTGAATTAAGACTTTCCCAAAAATCCAATCATACAACAACATTAGTCACAGTTTTATCCATCAATAAAATATTCATCGCATCCCATTAGTTAGAAACACAGTTTTTCTTTAAAAAAATAACACACAGCAAGGACAGGCAGATATCTTCATAGTTGGACTCTCTGGCCCCTAACTATGGTGTTCAAAACTAAAACAAAAGAATAAACTCCCCTTCCCTATCTTTGTCCCTTTGTTAGCTTCTTGTAGCGTTGTTTTGAGATCTCTCAAGTTCACGTGCTTATCTCAATATTTGGCTGGAATGATTCAAGAGCTTGAGGGGTAAAGTTGATCTCTTCTAATAGAATATGATGAAGAAATGATAGGTAATTTGATGAAAGGGCTGCAGTTTGTGTGAGAAGAAGAGAAAAGCAAATGAAAGCAAAGAGAGAAAAGGAAGAGAGAAAGTGAATGTGAGTTTTAGAATGAGAGCTTGCATGTGCATATTTTCATTTCCAAAGGGAGTATTTATAGTATAATAATTAGTTAGGACGTAAAGGGATTAGTTATGATATAACTTAGATAGTCTTTGGTTTGGTTCTAACGTAGCTAAGTAATCATGACTTTAAGATATTTTAATTTTATGCATTAAATGCATGCTTACTAAGCAAAAAACAAGATTCCTTCATTAAATGGCTAAGTGCACATGGAATGCTTGCCTTAAGGAACTTGTTCTCTTTTATTCTTATTCATAATAAAATATATGGGATATCCCTGATGCGTGTTAGATTGAAAGGGCAGCCCGACCAACCCAATCTTCATGAAAATAGTCTATCTGGGATGGCTTGATAACGAGAGTGCATCCCGGTCTTGTTCCTTTTTGCAACCCGACCTTGTTTCTTTTGCGACCCGGCCTTGTTGCTTTTTGCAACCTGACGTTGTTGCTTTTTGCAACCCGGCCTTGTTGCTTTTGCAACCCGACCTTGTTCTTTTTTTCAACCCGGCCTTGTTCCTTTTACAACCCAACCTTGTTCTTTTTTTCAACCCGACCTTGTTCCTTTTAGAACCCGGCCTTGTTTCTTGTTGCAACCCGACCTTTTTTCTTTTGCAACCCGACCTTGTTTCTTTTGCAACCCGACCTTGTTTCTTTTGCAACCCGACCTTGTTTCTGATAGGGAATTTCATATAATTTCTTCAAGTTTCTACAAAATATCTAAGACAAAAATATCTAAGGGTATTTTGGCAGTTTGTCACTCACTTTAGGGTTATTATTGTAATTTCTACTTCAAAATATCTAATCAAAATATCTAAGGATATTTTTGTAATATCTCTAATTATCTCTAATTAACATTTCACACAACATTTCGATAATATATTTTCAGTTATCGACATTTCAGGGTGTTACACATATAATAAGATAAACCATCTTGCATATGCTAAATATCCAAAGTGGGCCACATTTGTCAAATCATCCCAATGCCACAAGGAAAAAAAGAAATCATTTGCAAAATATCAAGAATCAATAAGAAAGGATGCAAAATGAACATTTAGTGTGCTACAATCTCAAATCACAATTATATGTGGTTCATCGTGTGCTTGACACATGAATACAACGAAAAATATAATTTTGGCGTACATTATCTTGTGTAACATGATTCTCGAAATTTTTTTTTTATCATCAATGTTATGTATTTCTCATCGATTTAACTTTTAGTCATAAAATAATTATTAATTTTTAAATATATTTTTGTTGTTGTTGTTCCATAATTAAAATTTATATAAATAATTATTTTAATTTACATTAAAATAAATTAAAATAAAACTATAAAAATGTGTCTAGGAATTGAGTTAAGAATTAAAAATAGGTTCTAACATTGGAGCAAAACAATAGGCGAGTTCTTACATCCAAGACAATAATATGAGACTCACAAAATGTGGCTAAGAACTCAAGTTGAGTTTCATGCTTGAAGACGCTTGTAGTAGTATATTACAAAGATTATTTACAAATTATATTATCATGAATTATGCACACTTGTTGATAAGTATATTTTCTTAAACAAATAGTTTTAGCTTAGAAGTGAAAGAGTCAAAGAGAGAGGAAACTTAGGAAATAAATAAAACGAACGCAAATAGAAAGCATGAAAGTAAAAGAGAAATTGAGTACAAAAAATGTGTTGTTTGAAGATAGAAAAAAAGAAAGAAAAAAATGAAGTAAAAAAAAAAACTCTGATTAAAAGTATTCCAAATTGAAATGTACAAAAAAATGTTTTTATTCTAATTAAATAATTAAATCAACCAAAAATTAAAAAATTTACTCCATTTTTTCACTATAATAAAAAATTATTATTATTTTTTATGTTTTAACAAATTTATATTTTAAGAAACTAACACCAAATAAAAATAAAAAGTAAGGCCCTTCTCCCAATTTCTCTCCAACCTTTCCTTGTAACAAATGAAGTGTTAAAGCAAGTAAATTATAATTTATACAAAATTAATAAAAGAAATTAGTGGCTTTTGTAAATTCCATGAATTTAAAAGTACATTTTTTTTTTATATTTGAGGGGGTCTTGAGATATAAGAGGCGCTACTCTGCCTACCAGCCTCAAGGTACACAAAAAAATAAGTGAAATATTTTAGATCACTAGACAATAAATATTAGAACCAAATGACAGGTTTCAATAAGGCATATAGGATCAATGGATCATGGAGACTACTTACAATTTGTGAATGGACTTCCTTTCAAGAACACCATCACCAGAGTACATACAATCGTTGCTATCTAGTCCTTTAGGATGTAGTAACTGAAACGAAGCCTATCCCGTAGTAATCAAGGGGACTAGTTCAATTGGTTGAACAAGATACGTAAGGATTGTAAACCTCGCGGTACTGTGATCAATTCTTATGAATAATAAAAGAAAAGCCTATATAGTGTAATTGTTAGCACTTAGTAGTGTTATTTTATTTTGTCAGTAATTGTTCACTTCTGATATATACATTAAGTATACATTGAAATTTGTTGACCAGCCCTACAAATCATGAATAGATTGGGACTCAACTGTTCACACAAAATTACTTCAAAGTTCAAATATTTTTTCAATTTTAATTATATCATGCAATTGAAAATAATATAAATAATAAACAAGAAAAGGAACCAAGGACAGAAACACATTAAATGGAGCATGTAACTTGTGAGGGCATGGAGGACATATCATTCTGAATTCCCATACACAAGAATAGAATACCAGAATGAAGACTTATGCAACATTAGCACTAGTTATGTTTCTGGCTTCAACCCAAGGTTGCTCATAATTCTTCCCAGCAATAAGTTACCACATAACAATCTTTTTTTGTTGAAGGTAACAGTAATTTAGCATAAAAGTTAACTTAAAAACAAGCAAGAAAGAAAAGACAATCTCACGACACATTTATGAGATCCCAACCATCAAATATTATTGAGCATTAGCAATGAGTAAAGTCTAAAGTGATGACTTTCAAGCCATGAATGTTTGGATTGGATCGTTTCTGGATTGCAAACTTCAAGACTCCATGAAATTGTGATTTGAAACTTAAATTGAATAATGGAGAAGATTAAGAAATAATGATGAATGGCACCACAATCTGTAAGGAGCGATATGTCAGAGGAGGATTTGCCACAAAGGAAAGTTTCCTTGATAAGAATTGATTTGTTTCAATTAAGAACCAACAAGAGACTAAGCCCTCAATTTAAGCAAATGCTTAATTTCATTAATCAAAGTTATCCCCAAAAATAGCAAAGTCTGAGCACTTATATAGTTAGGCCTCTAATTAACACCTAAAAACGCAAGTTTAAGCCTATTTGCGGAAATATCAAAGTCCATTACAAAAATAACATAAATACATATAAAAGCACTACAACTCTGACGCAAACAATCGATTAATACAGAGAGAACTTGCTTAGTAATCTATTACAATGGTCTTGAAGGGTGTGGATTCTAACTCTTGTCATGGGTTCTAGCTCTTGTTATGGATTCTTCAAAGCTCACCAAAGGAAGTACTCCAAACTCTCCTTCTAGATCTTTGACTTGAAATAGACCTCCATCATCATGATTCTTAGATAGTCCTCTATCATAAAGAAAGATTAACCAGACAACAATATGTAATATTTAATCATATAATATATGCTTGGTATCAGATGAAGCATACAAAGGTCTTGAAAACTTTTATAGGGCCTAGATTGAATTTTGACTGAAACTATATAAATCAAAGGAGAACTTTAATCTTGTATTTAAAAAATTAAGGAAACAATCACCGAGCATATCTATTATATTAATTTTGTATTTTCATTTAAAAGAAAAAATAAAAAACAAAATCATATAAAAAGAAATGCAAGTGAACTTCTATGTTGACACGGCACTAGTCCATTTTTTAGTGGGGCCAGTATGAGATTTCACCCAATAATAGATAGTGCTAAAAAGGAAGTGTCAAAGAGTGTGTCACTAGCATTCTGTAAGAAACAAGTAAAGAATAATAAATGTACTCAAGAATTGCAGAAAGAAATAAGAAAGAATGTATATTATTCCTCAAGATCAAAGGTGGCCAAAGAAGGAAATGAGTATACAACTGCCCAGGACTTCGAGAGCCTGGTCTCTCCCCAAAATCTGTTACAATTCCCTTAAAAACTCGTTAATTCCCTCTTATGCCCCTTTTCATAATACTTATTATAACAATTCTGATACACTATCCTTCTACTAATGTATACATTTTTAATTGGGTCCAACACATTTCTCAAATATAAAACACAAAATTTAAACCAATTATGTGTCTCATTAAGATTGGCAACATAACACATCTAGGACATATATTCCTTATGCAGATGACGATCCCCATGTTGGACTGGATATTCATTGTGCAGATCTCTCTTTGTTTCAGCACTGTTTTTTCTTTGACTGTACAAAGAAAAAGTTCATTTTGATTATCATCACCACTGATGATATATATCATTCTTCTTAATACAATTTCTACAATGCGGTTAGAACAGAACTTTTGCATTAGTAGAGTCACAGAAAAAACAAAAGCAAAATCTCCAGACACTCACATTAGCACACTACAGAAATTCAAAATGTTCAATCAGTAGTGATGACCACCTTAATATCAGGCCCCGAAATTAATCAGTCATCAACATCTTCTAACGGACTAACCTCCCCAAACCATCTAGGTGGATCGTAACCATGCCCACCTAAAACATAAGGAATTAAATAGTAACACATTGAAAACAAAAAATGCAGCTTAATTTTTTTTTTAAAAATAAAATAAAAGCAGAATACGAATCAAAGTTATTGGTCAAATACAATACCAAGGGGATTGCAACGACATATACGCCACGCAGTTAAAACTGTACCCTTCATTGCTCCATATCGCTTATAAGCCTCCATGGAATACTCACTGCAGGTTGGAATGTATCGACAGCTCTTTGGCAAAATTGGTGAAATTTCCCCTGCACACATGAACAGCATCTTAGTGTAAACAACTTAATTAAGTGTTTATTCAATAATCTTTTAGGCCTGATTGGAAAAACAACAATTTATTTCTTTTGATCGGCCAATGTTAGTGGAGAGATTCGAACCCACGATCTCTCCCTCCTTTCCTTCCATCCCTTCTTTTCCTTTTACCATCCAACCAACCTTATATCTCCTGGAAAAACAACAAATTAAAGGCATATTAGGTAAGTACTTATCATGTAAACAATTTTGTATATGTTGTTTCTATAATCAAAGAGAAAATCGGTTTAAACTGTTTTTATATAAGTTGTAAGCTGTTTTCATAAGCTATCCTGAAGAGCTTATAGAAATGAACTTAAAAACAGCTTATGGACATTTCACAAGTTATTTTCAAGAGTTTTCTCAAACACTTGCACAAATGCTTATGTCATAAAATAAGTCAAAACAAGCTGTAAATAACTTCTTTTAAATGAGAATAAAATAAGAGCTTATCCATAAGCTTAATAGAAAAACTAACTAAAATAAGTTAAAAAGAAGAAAAAGAAAAAGATTATTATGATCGGCTAGCAAAACTTGTTGAAATAAGTTGGAGAAAAAAATCTAGCATACCCCAATGCTCAGAGGCTCCTCACTAGCAAATGTATGAGAGAGTTATTGTAAGCAGCCTTATCCTTTCATATGCAAAGAGGTTGTTTTCAGATTCTAACACATGAAATAAGTTCAAAAGAGCTTATAATAAAGTTATAAGCTACTTCTATAAGTAGTTCATATAATCTCTTTCAATGTTCCAAATGAAACAAAGAAATTCATATTTTTCATAACAAGATAAACCAATCACACACTACATCGACAAAAATGAAAAATCATAAGAAATTCCAAAGAGTGTAATCTCTTCTGAGGTTCCAAATGTTCCCTAATTCAGAATCAGCAACCAATAGTTTATAGATTAATTTTGAGAAATACAGAAAGTCATATTTTTCAAAACAAGCTAAACCAATCACACACTACATCAACAAAAAATGAAAATGCATACGAAACTCCAATGAAATTAAAATAAAATTGAAGGACCAATAACAATTCATGTGACGGCAATGAGCCAATGACCATTTGGAATCGAAAATTAGTCCCATGGTTTTAAAAAGCGGTCCGCAACTGCAATAGCGGCCACAATATTGCTGTTTTGTTAGTGTCCGTAACCGCATCGGCCCGTAATTGCGGTGTGATTTTCAGTCACATGACATACCGCAACATAGCCGCAAAGGAACCACGTTGGTGCTGCAACATAGCCTTTAACACCGTCCTATTATACTTTTTTATCGTCAAAATTAAATTAAATTTAGATCTCCATCTTCTATTTTGAATTTCTAAGAGACAATGTGTTTGGCTATAAGGGATGTTAGGAGATACCAAATCTTAAAATGAATGGAAAATAATGTTGTTATAAATAAAAGATATGCAAATAACTAGAATAACTGTAAAATTCATTTTACATCTAGTGAAAACATATAATAATTTCACGCCGCAACAGTCACAATCCGCAGAGCAGCCACATACCAGCAACCGCGACCGCAATTTAAGTTTGTGGCTATACGTTAAGTACTACAGAATTTTAATAGAAATGATGAAAGAAAAAACAGTTACTCTTGTAGAATCTCAACATAGACAGCGCAACCTTGACTCCTAAACTGTTCACTTCGCCATCTGAGAAAGATTTTAACAGTCAAAATCAAATTCCTTAACAAGTAAATTAGCTTAGCATACAGAGACGAGAGAGAGAGAGAGAGAGAGAGAGAGAGAGAGAGCACCTTGGACTGTTTCAGGGTTTGAATCTTCCTCAAGCGCACGAACGAATGGGGTGCGATGAAGTCGTCGGGTTTGGAAAGGAGAGTGGCGCTGGTTGATTTTGATTTTGATTTTGATTTTGATTTTAAGAGAACAGAGATTAGGGTTTCGAATTGGTGTGGGAGAATAGGAGTTGAGGGGTAGAAGGAGAGTCGCCATGGATCACACGCCACCACTACGATGCCTTGCGACCTGCGGGCAACGTTCACTGACTATGGGTTTTGTTTATCACAATATTATTATAAGAGGATATGCGTTCAATTTATTTATTTTTGAAAAAGAAAAGGTCAAGCATTTACCAAGAGAATTATCTTTACACTAAGGGAAACAAATTTAAATAATACTTTTTAAATAAAAATTATCAATTTTGAAGTTGTTTTGAAACTACTTTTGCTTACGGGGGTAGTCAGACACCCCAGATTGAACGTAGCATAGGAAAATGTAAAGTAGCACGTCTAATCTGGGCGTGTTCAGTCACGTCCAATTTGGACATGTCTGATCTTATATAAGCCAAAAAAATTTACTTTTTTCACACTTTTACTATTTTACCTTCTCTATAAATGTTTCTGAACTTTGTCTATAGAGTTTGTGAGTGTGTTATCTCTGCATATTATTTAATATGTTATATTATTGAATTAGAAAATTGTTAGGACCATATGAAATTATTAGCTTTGTAGAAAATTGTTAGAGACTGTTACATAGAACTATTTTAGGGTTTAGTTTAGTTTCATAGAAAATTGTTAGGTTTTAGGGGTTACAGGTTAGGGTTTAGTTTAGTTTCGTAGAAAATTGTTAGGGTTTAGGGTTTAGTTTAGTTTAGTTTAGTTTTTAATTTATAATTATTTTCCAGAAGTTATTTAGTTCAGTTTAGTTATAACTAGTTTATTAAAGTTATAGTTTAGTTTATTTTTGATTAATAGGAAGTATTAAATAAGGGTATTAAATTCTGAATTATAATATTGATTCTTTTAGGATAATTATTTGTAATGTAATTTAATTTGAAGGTATTAAAATATTAATTACAATATTGATTTATTTATATTAAGATAGTCATAGATGACTGATTCATCATCTTCTGCTTCTTTACGATCTGGATCTGATCATGAGGGTGAGCCCAGGGATTCGACAATCCATGTTATGATTATCCCGTATAAGTGGGGTGTTTTGTGGAGGCGTACTCAGCGCACCTACGTTTCACAGGCTGTGTGGAACGAGGACAAATGTCGAGTGTTGAAGACTCGACGTAGTAAAGTCGCGGGAGGCCAAACTGTGACAATATACTTGACATCGTTGCTGAGATGTTGGGACAGACTGGATTCCTACATGTCGCACGCATGTGACATATTCAGGTATGTATTTCTGAATTGAATAATTATAATTTTGGGTTTGCAAAAAAAATGTTTTTGTTTATAACTGTACATAAGAATTGATTATTGTTAATTTTAATTTAGATCGATCCAACGCTTATTAGTGCTCTGGTTGAGAGATGGAGACCAGAAACACATACATTTCACATGACACAGGGAGAGATGACCATCACGTTGAAAGACGTGGCTGGTATCTTAGGATTGGTCAATGACGACAATGTCATCACCGAACCCACCTCAGACGACTGGGCCACTGTCATCAAGGACATGTTTGGTCATCTTCCTAAGGAGGGTGAGCTGAAAGGAGGATTTCTGCACCTTTCTTACTTTGATAGACATTATGCGCATTGGGGCGAGGTAGCTGCGGATCCCCTAGAAGTCATGCGGTTTACAAATGCGCAAATTGCGCATATAATTGGAGCATGACTGCTATGCGATAAAAGAGGACTACATTTCAATTTTGCAGAATCTATTCTACCTTTATAAAAGTCAATCCCAAACCTAACTCTATTTGTATGACTTTTTTCCAAACCTTATTCCTCAACAAAATTTCTCACTCAACTTTTGATTTAATTCTAAAACAGACTTTAATAAGTACAGAACCTATTCTATCCTTATAAAGTCAATCACAAAGCTAATTCTAGATTTGTATGACTTTTTTCCAAACCTTTTCCTCAACAAAATTTCTCACTTGTTAATTTAACTCTAAATCATACTTTTATTGAATATTTCAAAGTTACTTCAAAGCTTCTAAGTCTAAGTTGAAGGCACAATATAAACATGTGAACAGATTCTCAAAAAAATATTTGTAACTCATATTGTCAATATAACTAAAGGAGAATTAGTTATTTTCTTTTGCAATCATGATACTCTATTTATATAGAGATATGAATAAACACAATTTTTATTTTCTAATTTTTGTTTTTGTTAGTTTTGATAATCATAAACTAACAATAAAATTCTATTAAGGTTTTATTAATTAAGCTTATTTATCAAAACAAAAACAAACTTTATCTATAAAATTTAAATATGGCATATTCTCTTTAATAAGAAAAAAAAACATATTTTTCTAATCTTTAATAAGACATTTATCAATAGAATATTAGTGATATCAAGAGTTCAAGTGACAATATAAGTTAAGAAAACGAAAGAGAACTTACTCTTACAAACTTTTTAGATTAAAGGTTCTTGCCTTCTTTTTTGCCTATCAACAGTTGTTCTGTTTAAATCTTCTTTTGAGACTTAGTGTTCTTCTCGTGCTTTAGAAGGAAAAAGTCATACAATTGTGACAAGTCTACATCACACTTAGTTCATATCCACGAGCCTGTTTGAATACAAGGTTAAAAGTGATTTTGGGAGCTTCTTTACTGAAAAAATACTATATTTCCAATAGAGAAATTCTCAAAAGTACTTTTGGCTTATATCCAAACAGGTTCTATGTCATATTTAGTGCATGTCTACATCACACTTCCCTTATTTATTATTCCTTATTGATAGTCAAATTGAGCTAATCCTCTATTTTAACCAAATCCTTTAATATAATATCTGATCAATTATCAATATCAAAACTTTGAGTCCAACACTAATCTCATGACAGTAACCAATTGTCCGTTCATTGAACCAATGAAGATTTAGTTCTTGTATTCTCAACATTGAACTTGGAATTTGCCCATTAGTGAAAAGTCCAATGGGTTTGAAGAGTACGAAAACCAGGGCAATCAACATCCAATTCAAATGGAATTATAGAACTAAATGCTTAAGCTGTTGGAAAGGAGAGAAGCGCTTTAATTCATTTCTTAATAGTGTGAGATTTTCTTTTTCTTTCTTCTGTTAGGCCTGTCAAATGGATGAATTGAATAAATTTTTTTTAATTATAATAAATGGATTAAAAATAATCCATTAATCTATTTATGATACATTAAAATATTGTTACAGTACAAAAAATCAATCTGTCTATGATTCATTTAATAAAATTCATCTAATCCATCTATGAATACTTTTTATGACCACTTCAAAAAACTTCCATCCTTTCCCAAACTTATTTTTAGATCAGCTTGGTTCAAGTTTGACTAATTTCATTATTTGCACCAACCAAAATTAGTAATTTATAAAGTGTTAAATAAATGGCCTTTTGAATTTAAAATAAGACAAGATGTAATGTTATCCTTTCATTTATTAATATGATTCATCCAATCTAATTCATGTCTTTTTTTTAACAATAGGATAAATTGGATTAAATTTTTCATAGATAGACTTAATGGATCAGAGACAAACAGATTCTTTTCCCACTTCTTGTACCTATTTTGGCATGTAAAGTTATATTCCAAAAAGGTCTTTCCGTAACGTAATTTTTTACATTTCAAATAAATATTTTCAGAATGTAATTTTATATTCCAGAAGCGTAAAAGAGGTGCAGGAACACTGGAGGAGCATGAAGCAACTGCTGGAATGTGATTATACTATTGCTTAGGAGGTTTCATTTCGGCCTCTTTTATTCAACCCATAAACTCTGTGGGCCTTTAATTATTATAGAAGATTTGCATGCAGGAAAACGACTTTCTTACAACAGTCGTGCATATGTTAAAAAATTTGTTGAAACAGACAACTCATTTTAATATAATCTTTACATTTTGAGAATTAGTCTTATAATTTTTGACTTTGGACATATCTTACTTTTGAAAAAAAAAAAAAAAGCATCGCATTTATTTAATGGAAAAGACGCTGTAGGTCTCCAGTGAGAGGATTTTGTCTATTTTAAGACTATAGACAACTTATATTGATATGTTTATGACTTATGCATAAAAAGCTTGAAAAAGAATTATTTCTTGTAATATTTTATACAGCATAAATTACAGTTTAAAATTTTTAAGTAAAAAACCAAATATGGTATTGTTATGTGAAGTAGCATACTTAGTTCAGTTCTTTTAAAATGATTTTTTTTTCTTAAAATATACTCTTAAAAGATTGGCAAATGACAATAATTATTTTCTCAAAAACAAAATCTACCCCCGCAAGCAAATAAACTATTTATTTACGCAAATCGTACATAAACTTTTTTCTCGATAGCATTCGTTATTACCCATTGAGAACAATGCTCGTCTTTCAGGGACAATCCAGTTGGGCTGATGGAATGGCTGAGAAAACGTTTGGGGGATTTGCTTCATGCACCTAGATATTTCTTCATACACCCAGAAATGAAAGGAAAAAATCGCAAATATTTACGAAACAATTTAAAAAATTGGCCCATGCAGGTTTCGAACCTGTGACCTTCGCGTTATTAGCACGACGCTCTAACCAACTGAGCTAATAGGCCAATTATTTTAAGAAAATAATTTATTTCAATATATCTAATACTAAAATTTCTAATTTATATTTAATACACATATAAGTTTACGTGATAAATTTGGTAATAATTAATTTTGATCTAATAACATATTTTTTACATATATAAATTTTATTAAACCTATAATTTTTATTTAAATCTACGATTTTATTTAAAATTTATATATGTAAAAGAATATATTAATAAATCAAAATTAATTACTATAAAATTTATTATGTAAACTTATATGTGTATTAACTATACATTAGAAAATTTAGTATTTTATATAGTGATATTAATTATTTTAATATAATTATTTTATTAGTTCAGTTAATTAGAATATTGTGCTAATAACGAGAATGTCACAATTTTAATATCTTTATGAATCATTATTTTTGAATTATTTCATAAAATATATTTTTAATATAATATTCACAATAAGAATTGTCAAATCCTTAGAAGAAATGTGCTCAATGCAGGGAAAAAAATCTCAATGTTTGGATGAGATTTTTTTGTAAAGTTAGACGGGCCGTGCATAACTGATTTTTCAATTTTGATAATGCCATGATAGGATTCAAGTTTGACTTTGGATGTGGGCGGTGGTTTCTAAATGAATAAATCGAGTAAAGCACTGTCTTGGTCCTGGAGGTATAATGGATTGTTACATCAGTCTTTTAAATTATTTTAAAAAAATAAATTTATAACTTTTTTAAATTATAAATTTTTAAACCTAATTACATAGTATCATTTTAATCTCTAAATATATGTTAATATTATTACTTAAATCACATATTTTGGTCCCTTGTACAATTTACACTTTCAGATACTTGTATGGAATTTTCTTAGTTTTAGTGACTAGTGTTATAACACTATACACTTTGAGGAATAAAGTAGTAATCTACTTTAAATAAATTCATAAGATTTACTCTTTCTTTGATCAAAGCTTTTGTAATTTTTTCTTTGTTATCTATTTTAGTTTTTATATTCACGTGATAATGTTAGTTGATGATTTTTTATTGATAATATTAGTTTGTTAATTTTTTTTTTATAGAAATATTAGTTGAGAAGATTCAAATATGTGATATATATCTCTTCATTTTTTCCTTTGTCATTTTCCAACTAATGAGTCAAACTTATATCTTCATTAACATATGATGTAACAACGATATTGACAGTCTAACAATTTATCTCATCATCAAAAAGTTTGATGTAATAATTATTTGAATTTATTTAGATAAATTATATTTTTAATCTCTCATTTATTCAGAATAATTGATGATATCATACTAGTTAATTAAGAATTAATAAAATAGTTTATCCAAAACATTACACGTGATTATTTTGTCAAACTCTTTGATGATGTCGCAAATTGTTGAGTTACTAATGTGATTGTTACATAATTAACTAAGGATATTACTCAATGACAAAAATTATACATGATAACAAAAAAATTAACCGGTCAAAATTTAGATTAAAAATTAAAAACAGAAATAAAATATAGTAAACCTAAATCCTTATAATGATATTTATTACATACTAACATGTAATATTATCTTTACAGTATTGTATGGAAAATATTACTGACATATTTCTAAGGAACTTGATATAAACTTTATTTATAGTGTTAACGGAAGGATTTTTAATTTTATTACATTACACAAAACGATATCAGTAATATTTATAGGCAAACAAGTAACTTTTGGTAAGTATTCCTAATAACCTCTACCGATCATTACCGGTGCCGGTGATAACCTTATAATCTCAGTTCTTCACTGTTAATGTACGGTCTAGGTTCTTTATCTTTAAATCTTCCTTTCAATTATAATCCACTCAGGCACTCAAGATGAAATTTATTCTAATACTTGGTCAATTTGATATCAACAATTTCATGAATTAGCTTTCAAACAAAATTATTTCTGTAATTTAGTTTTTATTAAAAAATATCAATTATTTAAATTGTATTTAAAATATATTTGTCATTTAATTTAAAATTAAAATTTTCTTAAAAATTATTTTTTTATCTGAAAAACAGGGGAGGGGGAAATGGCTCAAATAATCACATAAAAGACTTTCATGACTTACCTTTTTGGACGCCTTATAGTTATCATGGTTATCCTTATGTGATTTGTATTTGGATTCTGTGCAAAGGTGCTGTCTCTGCGGCGGTCATCTTGACAATTGGATTTACATCTGATGGTTGTTAATGACAATAATATTTTTATAATTAGCTTCTTATGGATCATGCACTTAAAAAAAATTCTTACATTTAACAAATGTTGAACATATTTAGTGTTTCATAAAACATTATTCATCGTTTATTTTTATATCTCTTTATGTTCATGCAGGCTGTGTAGCATTGTTGTCCTTTTTCTCGCCTTTCATTCTGTCGGCAAAAGAAAATTGTTCCTTTGACTATAAGCCCTATTTGAAAAGTAAAATTATCTTTTAGTTTTATAAAGTTTAGTTTCAAATTTTGGTGGTTTTTATTTTTATTTTTTAATTTCAGTTTGTTTAGTGATAGAGATGATCACGAGTATTACCAAAAGTGTGAATCAATGGACGTGATGTTATTCTAATTTAACTATAATTTTAAATTCAAATCTTAAATATATAATTGTATTAAATAATTAAAATAAGAATTTTATTAATCATAATAGTCATATTCAACTCATATATATTATCTTATACCAAAACGATTAGATTATGATAAGAGCAAACGAGGGAGAGAGAAGTGATAGCAACCATAGTGTTTTGATGATCAAAACAATGACATGATGATCATCATGGTAATAGAAGTGATTGATTTTGATAATAGTAAATCCATCATAAGAAAATTGTAATTGAAGTGTGTGAAATGATTGTGATAATAATAATGATTGTTATGGTGAGAATTTATGTAATATCGATACCGACACGGAGTTTTTGATACGTTTTTAAAAAATTTTAATATTTTGGTACGTTTCTGATACGTCTTAGTATTAAATAATATTTTTTATATAGAGTATATTTTATATTAATAAAATATAATAAAAGGAAAATCATAAACATAAATAATAGATTATCTATACAAAATTAGTAAATACCTCAACTAGTGTGTGGATATGGAGGAAGAACAAACTTCATTCTATTTAGGACACTTTTTTTTTTAATTTACAAAATTGCCTTTTGAAAATATTTGATCAAACCGATATGTAAAATGAAGTATCCCTAAGGTATCGGTATCGGATGTGTATCCGATACGTTGAATTTTTTTTTTTCCAGAGTATTGGTGCTTCATAGGTGAGAATGACAATAATAATGATTATAATAATAATAATAAGTATTATTATGATAATAATGATAATAATAAAATAAATATAATTGTGATAAAAATGATAACAATAATATTATGTATCTTTTGAGTCGAAAGTGTTAGATTATTTACTTTCATAATTTAGTGTAACAAATTAAAACCTAAAAACTATGATTTTGACTTTTGTACGTATTTGTATCATATAAACTCTATGCATCAGCTAGCTGTAGCACAGTCACTTTCATGTTTAAGCGAATTCAAATACTAAACAGTGAAGAATACAATGATTGACCTACGATAGGAAATAAATATCAAATCACCGTGGAGACTCGATAAAAAGAAGAAAAAAAAACAATTATGGGTAACTGACATTTGGCACATTTTTGTTGATTGGCTTACTCTCTACAACATCCATTAATTAGACAGAAATTAATATGAAAGCTGGAAAGCATTTTGGAAACTAATTTGATAAAAGATCTCAGTCAAACGGGATTCTCTAGGGAGAGGGAGTAAACAGTGCTTTTTTTGACATTTATGGATTCACTTGCATTATATGTTTGTAGAATAATAAACACGTTCACCTTTTTGTGTTAAGAGACTTACGGCATTTAGCTGTATTTTTCATGTCTATTATATATGATGCAAGTTGCTGGCAAATGTTGTTGGTCTAATCTCGTGGGAATGCAAACGAAATGGTAAAGAGGTCAATGCATGTTTTTGGCTTCAACTTTTCCATCATTTATTTCCTTGGAAAATTAAACTAATAATAGATAGTAGTATATTTTATTCTAAACAAATGAGTATATACAATCCACCAACCAATGACTTATCCAAGGCACCATTATCGTACGGTCATATATTTTTGGAGCCTCTTGGCTAATCTACCATATAATGATTCTTTCTTAGATGCATCACGTAATGCATGCATTAATTAAATACTATATTTTATATCTTTGTCCCCCTTGTTGGATTTGTTTATTATTGTCTCACTTTCAATTAAATATTTATGGATTATATTGTTTGCGTTTCCCAAACCGAGGGTCTTTTAAAAATATTTAAATGAGGAGAATGTGTGTTTCTTAAACTGATAATCTAACCGTAAATAATTGAGGAATATATCAAACAAAGGATTATGCTGCATACTTGCAACCTAACTTAATTATGAAGTTGAGAAGTTCTGTCAAGACAAAGAACATGTTTTCCTCGTAAATATGTCTTAATTCGAAATTCTATATCGGTCATGCTTTAATTATGTCAATTTTTTATTATATAAATTATACATTTTATGAGAGATAATCATGCACGAATTATATATATATATATATATATATGTGTGTGTGTGAGAGAGAATTCTTTTAAAAAATACAGTTTTTATTCAAAAATTAAACTTTAGACTTTATTAGATTAAAGTAATTTTAAGTCAGTTAATCAACGATAGTTTCAATTATGTCAACTTAACAATGTATATCACAATTAATAGAAAAAATAGCTTGACATATAATGGAAAAAGTCTTAAATAAATACAAATAATATAAAATTCTGAAGTATATGCGATTTTTAATATATTAGAATGCAACTTGGTATAAATTAGATTAGTTTTGCATTTAAATTTAAAATCAATCCAATCTTTTTCCTTTTCCAATTAGTCTACTATAGCTAGATTACTTTTCTTGGCCTTTTTGTTTTGTCTGAATTAGTTTAATTTTGAATACTTCCATCATTGATCATTTTATAAGCAAGTTTCACATGGCTACGACCCAGTGATTTTCTTGTTTTTCTAGGCCAGTTATAAATTAATTTCAAAAATCAGTCCAAAAGATTTAGATACGACTACTAAAAAAAATTTAGATAAGGACTCGCCTCATTTAATAACAGTTGAATGATTTTTTATTTATTAGTAAACCCAATTTTACTTCCTGAAAAAATGTTATCAATACACTTTTTAATATACTATTGGTCAAAATTTATTAAAAACTACATAATTTGGTAGGTCAAACTTTTTATTAATGAATCTCTCTCTTTATTTTGTAATTTTTAATAAATTTTAATATATATATATATATATTAATTAAAGAATGTGTTATTAACACTCATTTTAATCCTTGAATTTATAAGACATTATCATAATAGTCATTACAATTAGAAAAAATATCGAATATATTCATGAAATTAAAAACAGTTCCGAACAAAACTATAGCAACAAGGATTAATGTGACTAACAAATTTCAATAATTTATTTAACATTTTTTTTAATTTCAGAGACTATTGTGATAGTGTCTCACAAATTCAATACTACAATTGAGCTTTATTTGATTTTTTTATACAAAATATGAATTTAACAAATATAATTATTAATAAATTATATGATATTATCTTAATTATATCATTAATCATGTCTTTCATAGAAGAAAATCATATTCGAGCCATTAATATCACTATGAATTTTTCTTCTAGACCATATATATCTTTCACCAGAGGAAATCTTGTTCGAGCCTTGTAGAATTGACAAAATGATCAATGGGGGTATATTTTTCATTAATTACCATTTGATGGTCAATTTTGAATTAATATCGACAATTTTGAATTAATTTTGGTCAAAATTGATCACCAAATAGTAATTAACGAAAAAATATACTTCGATGGGTCATTTTGACAGTAGAACCACTATAGATGACAAACTCTTTTATTATTAATTAACGCAATTGTATATCTAGAACTTGAATTTGGGATCTTGGATTAAACTAGAACAACCCTATATTAGTTTACTCATGTGCTCAATGCTAATAAATAGTTTTATTTATAATCAAAATTTACTTATATTTTTTAAAATATATTATATCAATGCAAAGATTATGAAACAAAACATTAATCATTTGTAAATTCTATACAATGTTATAAACTTAATTACTTTATTAAAAAAATATCATATCAATAAAATTCTTTAATAATGTAAATATAAAATTATTTAATTTATAATTATTAAGTTGCAATCATCTTGAATGCTTTCTGCTTCCCTTTGTTTTGTGTTGCTTGTATGTGCTTCCTACACTGCTCATATGAAGCATTTCATATTGAACTTATTTTTTTAATATAAAATATATCTCAATAAACAATAATGGAAAACGAATGTGCACAATTTTGATTCTGTCTTTTATACCGACAGTAGCGGAATGGTGCATCAAATTATTTGATAAATTGAGTTGAAAAAAATTATTGAGTTGTATGTAAATTTCTTCTTTTGGTGAGACTACATATTATCTATATACCCTTTCAATGGAAAACTAATCATCATGTCGTTGTGTCTTAGTGACTTATTAGTTATGAATTTGAATTCGAAAATAGTCTATTTACATATATAAGAATAAGAGACTGCGAATAATAATAAAATTAAATTAAAGGTGATTTTAGGTGCATGATTGAAAGGAAAACTGTTACATAATATAGTATTAAATAATCGTAGTGGATTGCTGCTGCAATCCTCTTTCTAAATCTGGTGGAAGAAGGATTCAGGGGTGCTCTACTTTATAAGGCTTCCTCATTTCCTTTCTGATTCATTTGTTTTTGGACACACCCATCATGGTTATGTTATTATAGTGGGGTTAATAGTACCTGCACCAAGTAAATGATACAATACAACCGAAACTTCCAACATGTACTGTAAAAAAAGTAAGTGTACCAATTAAAACACTACCTTTCCCCCACAAAAGCACACACCAAGTCCACCAAATCAAATCTGAAATTGTTCTAACTTCAATCCATGCCCTTGTTTGTTTATTACCCCTTCAAATGTTCTTGATTTTAACAAGTCAGCATCAGTAGTACATGACCATTTCCCCTGTCTTGCTGTCATCAAGCATAAAGTTGTTGCAACTACTAGTGCTAATTAGCTGTTTAATTTCTTCTGGACCATACTCTAATGGACTTTCTCCCCATAATCTAGTTTCTTCATCTGTCACCCCGCTAACTCTACCAGCATTGGAGGGCACCAACTTTAGGGTATCTTGATCTTCCACCCCACTATTGAGATAACATAGACCACCTATTATCTGGTCACCAAAAGTTCCATCACCAACATATCCAATTTCTGCTTCCTGTACATAATTGATCTGATTGTTGTTGCAGCTTCCATCTGAAGAAGAGCTGCAACTTGTTTCCATAAAGACACTACTAACTTGGTAATTCTGAAGGCTCTCAAAAGTGGAATAATTGTCACTCAGAAGACTTGAATATGAAATGGACTCAGAACCTGTGAAGGGCAAATGGGGTTGGTAATAAGAGTTGTGGTTGTTTTTGAAAGATGATGATGGTGTTGAGTTTTGAAGCATGGGTGAAAGGTTAACTTGGTGTGGTTTCTTCAGTGCTGAAGGGTTCATTCCCATCATTTTTTTCTTGAGCTTGGTGTTCCAATAGTTCTTGATATCATTGTCTGTCCTTCCTGGCAACTGAGATGCTATTATTGACCACCTACACTTGTCACAATGAGTTCCCAAATAAGAAACATGTAGCAGATCTAAAAGTACATGTATCAAATATCATATCTACTTTGACAATTTAATTCCCAAGATGTGAAAACAAACTCAGATACATGATCTTTCATCATTTAGTATCTAAAGTATATCTAAGGTTGGTTAGAGAAAAAAGTGGAAATTAAGTGAAATGAAGAATACCTGCTTCCAATGCTAGCATAGAGAGTGCAGATTATTCTGTCTTCATTTTCAGAAAATTCCCCATGCTTAAGGTTTGGTCTGAGATAATTAAGCCACCTGAGTCTACAACTCTTCCCACATCTTTTCAAACCTGTTTGAGACAAATTAACAGAAGCCATCAGGAACACAAGATAGAAGAAAAAGCTTAACAGGTAAGAGCCCTGCATGTCAACATATTATAATTACTCTCATTAGCTTAAAAAGAGTGATTAAAGGTTTTAAATTACAGTCACAGTCTCGATTTCGTTGCGTTCGATGTTTGAGAGTGATTAAATTACTCTCATTACTTGAAATTGTGGACAAATGTGACTGATACAACTACAATTGCAGTTTGCAGTTGTGACCTTGTGAACACCCCAAAAATCTTAATGTTTGGTCGAAATCTCAGTCGCAGACCGTTTTAAAACCTTATGCTTCATTTCTTCAAACTTCACGGTTCAAAGACTAAAACAATCAACTTGAGAAAAAGAGAAGAAAAAGGGTAGAAAGAAAAAGTTACCAGCTTTTTGTGGGAGAGCAATCCAGTTCCCTACAGTTCCATGTTTCTCTATGTACTCTCTTAGCTTTTCGTCTTCTTCAGGACTCCATGGCCCTTTCTTTACATTGGCCTTGTCACAACAAGGAGCTCTTCCCATCTCTTTTTTTTTTTTTCTTTCCTTACAAACACACTTGAATAAGGCTCTTTCTTCACATGAAGAAATTTATATCAGCTTAAGTCAACGAGGGAACAGCCTATATAGATCAAAATTTTCACTACTAAACTCATAATTGAATAACAGAAGTTTCCATCACTAGTATATTATAGGACCCTCTTGCAAAGTTTAAATTGGTCACTTCATTCACAATTTGTATATTAAGTATAGAAAGTCTGCTCCCCGAATTGTATATACGATAATAATTCATCGAAAACAATTATGTATTGCTAGTTTGCTACACATTTTTCAAGGAGTCGGCCAAGTCTTCGAAAACAAATGTCAACTTGGAAGTCCAATTATGTGCTCTTTGTTTTCATTACCTTAAACCTTATACCAGACTCGTGGTGCTTCCAACTCAACTTATATAATCATACGTTTAATCAAGCGTTGGTTTAATAAAATTTATCGTATAATTTATTGAATTAAATTAAAAATAAAACTTACAAAAGAGTTATATATAAACCATGCTTATAAGTTATAAACCTAATCAAATACATGTTTTAAGAGTGCATATAATAAAATAAATCTAAAAGAACTATGTAAAACTTAAAATCGTCATCTGATTTGTATAATAAAAATAAAATTAAATTACATTTCTCTCTCTTAAAATATACTTAACTTATATTTTCTTCCCCTCTTATTTCAAAATATGTATTTTTATTATTCTAGTAGATAAATATGTATTATATTGATTATTTGTCGACAAAATTGATGAATACTCCATGTCAATGTAATAAAAAAGTAGTATTATATTTGAGTTTGTTTTAATACAAATTAACTTGTAAGATATTTTTTTCACATACAAATTTGAGATTAGTTTAGTGGTTAAGAGAAAAGGAGGAGAGAGATGGTGAGTTTGAATCATTTTCACTGACAAATTAATTCTAACACAATTGACACTTAATTTTGAATATTTACTATTGATCTTAAAAGATTAAATAGAAATATTAGATAAAATTTCAAAGTCAACATTTGAAGTATTTTAAATTCTATTCTATCTTCTAAAATATTAAAATAAAATATAAGGTATTCTAAATTAATTGTTGTTAATATAGGTGATTGGTCTGATTGATATTAAACTTTATTCCTTTAATTAAAATTTTGAATTTAAATTTTATATATAAAAAATATTATTAAAAATATTTTTTATTAAAAATGATTAATTAGATTTATTAATACAAATTAATGCTTAATAAACTAGTAAATACTTAAGTGTGATGTTATGATGACTAAAATTGACTTAAGTAGAAGTATCACGAAGATACGTATCTACTATCTTCTTTTATTGGAAGGGTTAGTCATGAAGGCTGATGCCACGTGTATCGGGTATCCACTTGAGCTAGAGAGGAAAAATGCATCTCCATTTTTTAGGAACTTCATGTTATCCATAGTGTTGTTACATATTTATAGTATTAGTTTAGCATTAAATATATGGAATCACACATAATAATAATAAGTGTTTTCATTTTTACAAAAGAAAATAATTTATTTAATAATTAAATTAGAGAAATTAATTTAATTAAATAAATATTTTAGTAAAATATTATTATATTTTTTCTAACACCAATAATATAAACAAAAAATATTATTTTATAAATATTTAAGTTATTCATAAAATAACAATAAGATTATATTATTAGATATTAGGATAGATAATGTGAGTAGTTATCTTAATTAATTATATGATTATTTGAGAATTATTATCTTTGTCTTATATCAAAAAACTATTTCAAATAAAGAGATATAAAATTATTTTAAATAAAATCTCTCTTTTTAAAAAAAGACTCAAATCCATATTTTAAACTTGAAAAGTAGAAATAAGATTTGTTTTTTTAGAGTTTTACTCAACAAATAGTTGATAACATATATTGGTCTCGGTGTGTATACATGTAGAATTTTTATATTATTAAAGAAAAATTTTGTTGTTTCAAAAACATACATTCGACACAAAACATGTTTTTCTCTATTTATTATTGTTATATATTTTTGAATAAAAAATATATCATACTTTTTCATTGTAAATGTTAGGAACATTTCTATATAACTATCATCTCAAAAAAATGGTTAACTTATAGTAAGTGAGATGTTAGGCATTATGTACCAAAAGAGCCCTATACTTCTACTATGTATTGAGACAAAGCAAAGGGTCGTTACACCAAGTGAAGAAGAATATCAGAGAGTTTTTCTTTCTTTTGTATAAAAACCATTGCCAAGAAATATTTTTAATGTTTTCCAGTATATGAGATCCTTTGAATTGATGACCCTAAAAAATAATGTTGTTCCTGGCATTCCACAAACACCAGCACGATGCATGCCACATCAAATGTTTCCATCTACGATTTCTCCTTCCTCTAACAAATAACCCAAATTGATTGTATAGCTGCAAAATCGATTGGGGAACAACCATATCTATCCCCATCCAATTAAAAATACCATACCAGATGCTTGACATTTTCGGGCAATCCAGCAAAAAGTGGAGGGTCGTTTCCTTTTGTGGTTTACAGAATTGGCAAGAAATCTCCAAATTGTGAATATTGACACTTACGCTTATACAACTGATCACATGTTGGGAGTCTATCCAAGAGCAATCTCCATGCAAAAACCAACACCTTGGAGGGGGCTTCACTCTCTCACAACTTGAGAGGAACTACCGATGTAAAACATCACTCAACATTATGTGACTTCAAAGAAAAGTTCAATTAGAAAAGAGTCCTTAAACAAATGAGACAACAATATAATATACTGTACCTCATATTACCAAGATCCTAATACTAATAGGGTACCAAGAAATTGATTAACATAAGCAAAGGAAAGTACACTTTCGAACAACAAATTACACTAACAGCTATATGCCGATAGGATATAATTATTATTAATGTGATCAAATCAACACAAAATTCACATAAACGTACCCACAATAGATGAGACTACAATTATGTAAATTAAGAAAAAAATTAGGCTTATCATAAAATTGGTAATTTATACCATGCATAATTGTATAACTAACACAAATTCACATCACTATACTCACGATAGGCGAATTATAGTAATGCAAATTAAGGGAGAAAAATTATGCACAAAAGAGAATGATAATTTTTTTTTATCATGCAAACCATATAATAATAAAATAACCTCTAATTAATTTCTTAGCAGTGATGCAATGCTAGAGAGAGTATCCCATGCTAAAAAATTACTAAAATAATAGAAAATTGTCAAACAAAATTTGAGTTCCAAAAATCTAAGATTACGATATTGAAAATCCCAAATTAAGTTTCAGATTAATCAAATAATATTTTCTAATGCCCAAAAATTCTAGATAAAATCACCAACAGTCTTAAAATATTAAACAAATCACCACGCAATGGGCTCGCAAGTAGGCAAGTGAAATTCATCTTTCTCGCTCGAAAATACCTTAAATGGGTTGTTTTGACCCGCGAAAGAGATCCAGTTCGATCTCCTCGTTTTGGCAACAAAAATAGACAAGTATTGAGGGTGCATTTTGTTTGTCTTGAGCCGAGGAAGAAAACCACTCAATCAACTTTTCAAATCTTTGAGAAAATAGGAGAAATAGAAAGAAAACGAAGAGGAACACGTCACATTTAGCGCAACAGATTCACAAATCATAATTTTACAATTACTCTTTTGATTTTGAAAGATAATCTATGTTTAAGCATGAATTTTGTTCGAAACCCTCCGATCTACAAAATCCTTCAATCAATTTTACAAATGGAAGAGAAGTCGAGTAAGAATCAAAACAGATTTTCACGAACAACCTAGAACCGTTTTTTTGCAAAATTCTCTGAAACTAGTGTACGAGAAATTGTGTTCTTCAATAGGTTATATTCAAAATCCATGGTTGTACAAAATCCCTCACTTAATTTTGAAAAAAGAATATGCATACAAGAGTAATTGGGTTCAAAAGTTTTAGGCTCTACAAATTTCGCGAGAAAATAATACCTTTTAATTCTCTAAAATTCATTCACAAAATCATGTGAAATTTTGATATGTATTCCGATTACAACAAGGAACAAAAATCCCCAAGCAATTTCAAATTTCATACATAAAATATCAACGTTCTTTGTTCGATGAAATTCAAAGAAAAAGAAGGACATTGCGAATTGTTCTAATGCATATTAAATATTATAACCGTTATTTTTAATTTCATGAATAGGAACAAAGAAATTAAAATAATGGGATTCACACAATTAAAAAATTATAAAATATATATATATTGGCTCTGATACCAATGAAAAATTATAAAATAATGACACATATAAATACAATTTGCAACATGTAAGTAAAAACCTCTCAAATGAACTATTTATTAAATGATTAACTCAATCCATCTCGATCAATCTTGTCTTAATTTCCTCCAAAATATCCATAATATACATACGATAATTATCGTATCTCAAATTGTAGAACCATGATACTAAAAGATAATATAATAATTATTAATTAATATTAATCTATAAAACATATTTTAACGAAAAAATTTAATTTAAGTATAAATCACCGGTATTCTCTATGGGCAGACAAAGATATTTGGTTTAATTTAAATTCAAATAGATATTTCTAAAAAAATTAGTATTTATTTTTTCTGATAAAAATATAAAATATTTTAAAATAAATTCAGCATGAGACTCACGTTCAATTAATAGATTAACAAGCAGGTGACACGCATCTGACATTGAGAAGGAAGCTGACGGTCCTGATTGAACACGAAATCATCACCTTTCAAGGATCAAATGATGAAGCATCATGAAGCGCTAGTTAATAGTTTACTACCCATCCCACAACAATCATCCTATTACAACATTAAAAAATAAGTTCTAAAATAATTGTGAATTTAAATTTTTATTATGACATTAATGATTTTCTATTATATGTTTTTTTTAGCAATAAGATCTTTAAAATAGAGATAAGATTAATTTTATATAAATATTTTTCTTTTTCACTTATTTATTAATTTATATTAATATGTGTAAAATAACATAAGATTATAATGAGAGTTGTTTGGTGGGAATGAAACTTTTAATTTTCTGATATTTTTGGACTAAAAATTTTAATTTTTTATATATGGTATCTATTTTAAAAAATTAAAATTAATGAGAAAAGAAGTTTCTTAGAAATGTTTTTTAAATCATTTTTCAAAAAAGTGAAATAGTAAATATATTATGTAATTCTTTGATTTCGAAGAAAATTATCTAAATATTTCTAATGACCAATCATCAAACAAATTTTATTTATTATTTAAAAACATGATTCTTGGAGCATGAAAAAATTATTTTTTATTAAATATCTCATAATGTGTAGTTCAGTTAACAATACATATATAAATTTAGTATCCTACATGGTTATTGTAAGAGAAAACAACATAATAAGACAATTATTATTATGTGAGGGATGGAGTACTAAAACAGAAAGAAAGGAGTGACATGTGTAGTTGATGAGGGTGAGGCATAGAGTTAGAGTCTGGAAGGAAGTGTAAATGGGCAGTGTGTGGGTGTGCTACTTCCCGAGCTGCACCATCTTTCCCTGTCGCCAGTGCAAGCTCTCCCCAACGCACCTTCTTCAACCTTCTACCTCTATCCAAATCTCTCTACTCCGCATACGGGCTTCTCAAACCACCACCACAAGAACCAGAACAAGGTTTTCCCTCTCTCTCTCCTTGATTTTACTGAATTTCTATGTTTCCTAATTCGGCCATTTCGCGATTCAGGAAAAGTCGAAGGCTCAAGACCGACGCCGAGATCCGCAATGATATCCGCCAATTCCTCAATTCGGTTGGCCTCCCGGAGGACCACATTCCCTCCACCAAAGAGCTTCTGCTCCACGGATGGTCCTTCACTTTCCCTCCAAATTCGGCGTTTTCTTTACGAACTACTCTCTCTCTCTCTCTCTCTCTCTCACTTATGGATAAACATAATTCATTGTCAATAATCAATCGCTTAATTCTTTCCTTCTAAATTTCCCAATATCAAGAAATTTGATGTTGTATGATTTTTTATTTAGCTGAAATGCTATGAATTTTTCCTGCATGTATACTGCAATGTAACAGTAGTCCTTGGAATTAGAAAAAATGTCAAATAAATCCTTGAAATTGAAATTCGTTAGTCACATTAGTCCTTATTGATAGCTTCATTAGGGACTATAAGGATAGTAAGTTACAAAATTTAGCGATTATATTTTCATAAAAATAAAATAAAATTAGCGATTATATTGAAAATAAGTTGTACTTTTCAGGGACTAAAATGAAAGAAATTTCAATTTCTGGGATTTATTTGAAATTTTTCTAATTTTAGGACCATTGTGACAATGCTTCACAAATTCAAGGATTAAAATGAGGGTTTCCCCTTTCTTATTTTATTTTTAGCTGTAGTTGGAGGGGGTTATGTTTATTTTTATTATAGCCTTTTTATTTTTGACTCGTTTCTCTGCTTATAGGAATGACTTGGCAAACATTGTCAGAAGGAGAGGGCATAAACAAATTCAGGAGCTTCTCACAAGAAGCTCATTGAATGCTGACGTTGATATTTTAAGTGCTGAAACTAGCTTAGACGAGAGGTTGGATGCGGCAAATGGTTTTGAAAATCCTTTAACAGGTCATTTAAATTTCTTCTTTATGAATGGATACTTATTTTGTGTTGCTGGTAATGATGACTGATGACATAATATAATGCAATTTAAAGGTCAGAATGAGAAAGTGGACTGTTTGGTCGATGATGTCGAATCTTCGACCGAGTTTCTTCTAGGAAGTAGTTCTGGTAGTTTGTATGTTGACTCTAGTTCAAGTTTAGGTGAAGGTACTAACATCGCTGAAGAAGCCTCAGCTAATTTGTTTGTAGAGGATGGTCTTAGTAAAGTTGAAGATCATGCTGAAGTGGTCAACGATGTATCGGAGGGGAATTTCTACCCAACTGAATTGACTATTGTGGATAATGATTATGATAGTTCAAGGGAAGGTCTTCATCCCAACTTCGGTAGCCAAAGTTCCATCATGCCTACAGAAATTTCTGGTGAATTACCGTTTCAGACAGTGTCTTCTGGAAATTCTGAGTCTGAGGATAGTTTAGTAGGCAAAACAGATGGAGAGATAACCTTGTCGTTGATGGAAAGCCATTCCAACACTTCATTTAATGATTTGAATATTGACACCGAAGACAAAGAGTTTAGTCATTTGGAACCATTAGTTGGTTCACCTTTGGAGCAAAAGGACTTGGGTGCATTAGAAGGTCTAGATGACAGCAAAGATGATATTGCTGAGGATGTTGCCACAATCTCTGAAGTTTCTGTTAGGCAAAAATTATCTGATGACGACAGACTTAATTCAATTGTTCATTCGGCTGACAGCAGTTCTACAAATCTTGACACTTTGGCCAACTTGTCTTTGAGGGAAAAGGTTGCAAATTTTATTCAGAGTGGAGATTTGGATCCAGTTGAAGGTAATTGTAATGTGTAGTGTTGTATTGTTTTGAAATTATGGGGTTTTAAATATAGAGGGAGGAAGAGAGACGAAAGAAAATGAAACGCGAAATTGATATTAACTAAGATGTGTTGCAATTTATTGAACTATTGATGTATTTAATATATTCACAAAACAGAGCACTAACCCATATTTATGCTAATCATTGTAAGATAAGGAAATATGGTTAACCCGTCCTAAGAGATAATGAAGAAATAGGAAAACTAATCTGATAAATTAATCTAAGACATTCCAAGATATGAGAAAATATTTTCATATATTCTAACTGTCATCATGAATGGCTACAGTATGCTTTTGACAACAGTAGCTTTTGATTTGAGTTTCAACATATTGAGTAAAGAGAAGACAATGACCAAAAAAATAGATGATCTACCTTGCCTCAGCTCAAATTTTCACTCTGAATGTTGGGCTACATTGCCTTCACTTCAAAAATTATTAGAAGAAACTTTGGGAACAAGTGCCTATGCTTTAGTCAAAACCCTTCTGATGAACACTTTCTTTTGTTCCTTTTCGACAATGCCCCTAATTGTTTGATTCTTAGATCATGTCTCTTGCATTTCAAATGGGGATGGTCCTCAGGAAAGCAAAGAGTATATTGAATCAAAACTTGTTGTGTATATGCCACCAGGTACCCATCTCCCTGAAGATAATAATGTCATGGCTCATGGGAACTCATTGACATCCAAGCAAGTTGTTCCATCTGGAGCATTGGATATGGATCAGTCTCTTGGGTCAGTATTATGTATTATATGGATGCTAGTAACCAACTGTAACGTTGGGAAGTTCATTGATGTTTACATTTGAACTGAACCCCCCCTTTTTTTCTGCATTCAAATCATATATAGGGATGATCACTTGCCACATGAGGATCTAACTACTCATTCCAACAAGGACTTGGATACTGAGGTCATTTTTGTGTAAATATCCAGAAATTCTGTCTCAATTGACAGCTTCTTGTGACCTTAATTATTTGCTTTTTACTTATTCTCACTATCCAGGCTCCAAAAGTGCAAAACGAAAGTGAGATAAATCATCTCAAGTTCATGCTGGTAGTAATTATCTAAAGTTTCTTTTGTGGTTTAGATTTTGCTAAAGCTAACTAATTTTTTGTTTAGAATATTTATGAATATAACCTTTATCATGCTTTTTCCTCTTGCATTTGCAAATATTTTGTTCAGTATCAGAAGGAGTTGGAACTGTCTCGGCTGAAGGAACAGATTGAGAAAGAAAAGGTAAATGAGAAATATCTGAAAACTGGCACTACAAGATGTGTGTGTATATTGCTAAGATCCTACATTGGCTAGGTGCCAAAGTACTTGTTATTTGGGCAATTGTCCTTTGTTGAACTAGCTTTTATGGTTGAGTTTGACCCAATCCATCCTCAATTCCTGTATATATTTTCTGGGCTCAGCCATGTTAATTGTTAGCATCAAAATGACATTTCTCTGGGCTTTGGCACCTTTAATTCACCAGGTAAAAGAAAAAACACTTTTATATCCATTATGATGGACCTAGGAGTAAAGATGATAGAAAGACAGGAATATGAGTGCATGAATGGATGAATGCGTGATAGAGAGAGACAAAAAGGTTGAGAGGTGACATCAAATGTATCAGGGAGAAGATATATGACTGTAACTTATTTTGTACAGTTCATTTTCTCTTTTTTAGGAATTACCTCTTTGGATGTCTCCCACTCTCCCTATTTGATTTTACTCTATTTCAGTTGAGAGAAAAAGGGCCAAAAATAAATTCTATGATGACATAAAGTCCTGTTTGCTTAATCTGTATATAATTATATATGATGTTCTCCTTCACGAGATAACTTTGTAAAGGTTATATAACCTTTCTTCTCTTATCAAAGCATTTGAATCTCCTGAAATTTATGTTATAATTGCAACTCATTTTTAGGGATGATGATCATCTAACATCAAAACATGTTTGAAAGGTTCTTGCAATTAAAACTTGAAATTGAATGGGAAAATGCTTGATCTTCTAAATGATCCCAGACTCTCAAATTTTTGACACTTCAATTGTAAGAAATTGCATGTGGTTTTTTGAAATTGTTTAAAGCTTGCTGTCTGCTCTTAATATCAGGAAATAATATAGTATCACATGGGTTCAAAGTTAAGTGTAGAGTTCAATCTGAATATGTGTCCCAAATCTTACAAAATTCAACATATTTTTGTTAGTGTGGAAGTATTAACAAAACAAGGTAATTGCATACTAGAAGCAACTGAATGTTTAGCCTTTCTCTCATCCCTCTCTTTGATGTATTAGAGTTATTCCATAATCCATACAACTCAGTTGCATGTTATTATTGCTTTCAGCTTGCTTTGTCTGTCTTGCAAACCAAGGCAGAGGCAGAAATCAGCAAAGCCAGAAAACTTATATCTGAAAAAGATGCAGAGTTACATGTTGCTGAAGAAAGTCTTTCAGGACTCAAGGAGGTATTGCATCTGTGTTCTTGTGGACTTTTAATCCATTAATGTATTCAGAGAATCTTGAATTCTTGGCCTAGTGGTTATTATTTTTGTAAATTTTAAGCAGTTTCAGATAGGAATATTGTTTATGCAATTGAAGAGTAATTGTTTAAAATTATTCATACATTGGATTAGAAACATTCAACATTCCCTACCTCAAAAAAAAAAAAAAAAAAAATTCAACATTCCCTAAACTTATTATTGTGAAACAAGTCTTGATGAACGCACCATTAAGACCACTTGATCCCTTCCTTTATAGAGTTGTGTTTTACTTTGCAAAAAATCAAAGCTGGTACCATTTACTAAACTGAGTTTCATCTGAAAGAAACACTTCAAACACCATATTGGTCATTAGCTTCAATGATTCATGGTGACAGGAGTGTGTTTTTTCACATGGAAGAGATGTTGGTTCTATTTGTTCCTGTATATGGTGTATTTGGTAATCAATATGTGAAATCATAACTTTTCTATCCAAAAAGATGAAAAATAGATTTTATTTATTTATTAAAACGTACATATATGCTGAGAGTTCTGTTTGCCCTTATTATATTCCAGGTTCAGATTGAGTTCTGTGGTGATGGTGATGCTGTGGAGGTGGCTGGTAGCTTCAACGGTTGGCATCACCGAATAGAAATGGATCCTCAACAATCAACTAGTGCTATAGACCTTGATGGATCAAGGTTATATAGATTGAACATGTTCAACTAGTTACTTTTAACTGATTACGTATTCATAAGTCATCATTCTGTTCTTCTTGATTACTTATTGTTTGTTGATAAACATTTTTCGTCCTTTGATAAAATAACAACATAATAATGTCGTATTAGTATTAGAAAAGTTAACCTGTTTTAATAATAATATTGATATATGTTGTTCAATGTAATAATATCCAGGAGTTCCAGATGTTGGTCAACAATGCTGTGGCTTTATCCTGGTGTATATGAGGTGTGTGCATCTTCAACGATACTAATGATTAGAATCACTTCCCTTCAGTCATTAATTTTCTAGTTTTCTAGTTCTCTCTCTAATTATGGGCTTTATATTTTTTGTTTTGTAGTGTAGCAGTTGGAATAGGTTGGATAGTTTATTACTTATTTGTTTCTATTACCCTTTTGACTTGTAAAGCATAAATATTTCAAGATGATTTAATAACTATATTTGTTTCTTGTAGATAAAATTTGTCGTTGATGGCAAATGGATAACAGATCCTCAACGGGAGTCAATAACAAGGGGTCACATATGTAACAACATTCTAAGAGTAGATAGATGATGCATTCTGGTTCAGGTCACAATTGCTAGATGTATATAAAATGGTAAGATGATGGTTTTCTTCTTGACTATTCTTAATCATCAATTTTAATGTTGCCAGAGATACACTGAAAGTGACAGAATCAAACTAAAGGTTTTAAGTTGTTAAAAATCAGATACAGATATAATAATTCCTTATTTATTCATTCATCTATTTCTTCATTCACTTATTCACTCATTCATTCACTCATATTTCACCTCTTAAATGAGGTATATTTATACAAGTAATGTTAACAACCTGAGTACAATATTAGGAAACAATAATTCAAACTTCTTCTTATCTAGACTATTTTAACAACCTGTTCTTATGTAAGAGAAACAATAATTCAAATTTAAATTATCTCTTCAACACTCCCCCTCAAGTTGGTGCATAAATATCGGTCATGCTCAACTTGCCAATTGCTTCTTCAAACACCCTTCCAGGAATGACTTTGATCAGTAATAAGTTCAGGAGGTGTTTCAGGATAGTCCACAACTGGTGCTTCAGTTATGTGAGTTAGAAAAAGAATTGAGATACGGAAAAAGATTCAGAACAATCACATGTTTAGGTCAATAGACTTCAAGGCTGGTTTATGAAGGATTCAAAACAGTGCAATGATCTTCACATCAATGACCTTCAAATGGATTACATGCATGGAGGTTTCAAAACTGAGGTACGAGAAGGATTCAAGACGGGTTTGTGGAGACTTTAGAACGAGTGCATTGAAGCATCACAACAGTGCCTCAATTCACGTAGGAAGGCTGCTTCGAGGGAAGAAAGGTTGTAATTTAGCTAGAGGAAAAGGAAAGGAAAAGGGAGTGATTGGCGATGCAATAAGGTGTGAAGGGATTCAAGCAGGGACCGAAGACGCGAAGGTTATGCGAGGCAAAGATGGAGTTTATGATAATAATAATCATAATTTGTAGAGGAATCGAAGGTGAATGTTAAGGAAGAGGTAGATGGTTGGGTATTTCAGAATCAGAATCGGCTATCAAAGAAGGGAGTTAGGGATTTGAGAGAAATAAAAGTGGAATACAGATACGAGAAGATAAAAGATGTACGTTTAGGAATGTGAAGAAAAAAGATAATTTGGATATGGAATGGGGAAGAAAACGACTATAATGGCAGCGGAAGAAACATGAGCATGACTCTGATTCATGGAGGGTGCCATGACTCTGATTCATGGAGGGAACCATGGCTTTGATACAATAATTCAAACTAGGAAACAATAATTCAAACTTCTTATATAAACTATTTTAACATGTTCCTATGTAAGAGATACAATAATTCAAATTCAAATTATATCTTCAACAGAAGTGATGATTGGAAAATCGTTGATGTGCAACATTCTAAGATTAGATAGTCGTTGCATTTCAATATTTAGGTATTGCCTTGTTCTTAATCATTAATTCACCCCTTTTCAGGGCTTACTTGCACTTACAGTTAATTTCAGCATTCTCTTGATAATTCTTAAAATTTGTTTAATACTGAAGTTGTGTTTGATTTATATTTGAGTCCCCTAATATTATTATGAACTATTGCAGGGTACATAAAAATTGAAGAAAATGGTTTACTGCAGATTTCTAATAAAATCACCACGTTTGACAGCTATATGGAAAGGAGGGGAGATGCAAGCAAGCATGCAAGAATGAGCGGAATCTAATGAGTGTCTTTTGCTACCGTCCTGTTTGTACATTTGGGTTTTTTTTTTTGGTCCAAGTTCATTTGGGTCTGAAATTAGAGACCATGACATTATCTAGTACTGTGCAAGAGTTAATTAGAAATTAGGGATTTAGGGTGGGATAGTGCAGAGGGATTTGGGTAGTTCGTAAGAGGTTGTAGCTTCAGACCATGCTATCATTGTATCAATCGAGAGAATTGTAGCCTCCTTCGTTTTTGTATTCCTCATTTCTTGTTTCTGTTATTCTGTTATTGAGGATAAAAGTTCGTTTTGCCGAGCTTTGTAAATTCAACGAGTGATATTTGATGACTGCGTTTTCATGTTTTCATGTTTGGCACGAAAGAAGCGAGAAATTCAAGCGAAATTATTATCAGAAAAGAGTCATGGAGGGATAGCCGTATTTGTATGGACTTGTTTGAACAATTATATACTTAAGACCCCCCTCCTAACCCATCATAATCTAAACAGAAAATGCAGTGCAGTGGTGAAAGATACATTTTTAATAGTTATTCAAATATAAATATGGCGAGTTTTAAGGAAAACTAACTGCTTGGATTTCGTGTAGAAATTTAAACCTACTATCTTTTGGTCTAATAAGGCAGATTGTTTGAATCTCACCCAAATTTCTCGGAACTTATTTTAAAATCTTTCTAAAATATCCACAAGCTCAACAGTCTCCAAATTGAATCTTCATGCAATCTCTCTTCCTCCTCTCTTTGCAATTTCTCTTCCACGACTTGAATGAGATTCTCTTTCACTTCCAATCGTTGCATCATTTATATCTTCACTCTTTCTTCCCCTATATTATCTTTGCATCATTTTGTGTGCCTTTTACATTGCTTTCTACAAATTACTTTTGGGAAATTTTATGAAGTGGCTATTTTTAGAACTATCAGCATATTTTGAAGAGGAAAGTATAGGTGGCAATTAACACGCTTAACGTCAAAGATGACTAGATGAGGTAGTGCAAATTTGTGTGTCCAGTTTTCTTCTTCTTTTGTAGGTTTGTTTTATTTCTGTTCTGAACTTGGTTCTTTGACAGTCATTTCATAAGTTGGACACCAACTTCAATTAGGAGTTTTAGTGTTTTACAATGAATTAACGAACTCTGATTGATGAGAAGGGAAATGCAAACATTATTAGCTACAAAAAGGTCAATGAAGGCTTCCGTGATCATAATTGACTAGTCTCGTCTACATATCTTTAACTTTGGATCAAGCACGCTTTTGACTCGTTTGTGACATCGTTGAATTGACTTCAGGTCGGATTTAACTTATGAAACTCGGTCCGAGTTGTTGGGCTCAACTACACAATGGTTAACCACTAAGCTACCACTCAACTATTATATAGATGCGAAAAATAATATATATATATATATATATATATTATAATTTTTTGTAATTTACATTGGTTCATCATAAGGTTCAACTATAAACTCACTTATTCGATTAGTGACTTATTACATCAACCGAGTCAATAACCGACACATTTTTAAAACATTGCATAAAAGAAAGAAAAGAAAGAAGTGTGTGGAGTGATAGGCGTGTCTGTTTCCTCACCTTTCCACTCACACTTCCAGAGCACAGTTGCAGCGCTTTTTTGTCTTTTCTTTGGTTCTGTTTTGCCGCAATGGCAATGGCAATGGCAGCAGCAGCAATTGCTTCTTCTCTCGGCGTGGGTTTCCGTCCTCTTTCTCTGTCTTCTCCCTCCTCAGCACTCCTTCACCATAACAACCACAACACCCAAGTGCCGCCTCGCACCAAAACAAGACTCACCCCTGGAACTGGAACTAGTGAAATCAAGAGAGAACAGCCAAATCATCTTACACTCTTTCTCTCCATTCCCATTGAGAACTAGTGGAAAGAAAGTGAATTGAGATGAAAACGAAGGTTTTGAATTAAAGGAGAGTGTAAAAGTGTGGGTCTCTTTCTTTTCCACTCTCTTTCTCTGCAAACCAACGCACACTTAGTAACCAAATCCATTATAGAAACAAAGAAAGAAAGGACTTTTCAAATGAATGAATTGCTCTTTTAACCCTTTCAGGCCGTTGTGCTCTTTGCCATGGGTGGCTACGGTACCTTTCCCATTAATTTCACTACTTAGTTAGGTTGGTAATATAGATTTTAATTTTAAAATTTTAATTTTTTGCAGGAAAAGGCTAAGGCCAAGGATTTGCATCCCAAGCTTTCAGCTGGTATGTTTTTCTTCTTTGCTCTTGGAGCTACTGGTGGAATTACAGCTCCACTCACTTCGGATAAACCCTTTTTTGAGAGGTATTCCACTTAACTTAGTATTGTTATTTTTTTTTAATTATGTTTTTGTATCGAACTTTTTTATTATTAGTCTTGTTTATTCATTTTCAATTGTAAAAAATTAAAAATCATGTGGCTGCTTTTGTGTTCTGTTGTTTGCACGCAGTCCTCATGCTGTTACAGGCGTCATTGGTCTTGCTTTGTTGACAATACAAATTATACTGGCTACACTCTGAGGTAATTTCCTTTCCTCTTTTCTTTCACCACAATAAACACTGAAATTTGTTTATGAATTTTAAATGAGTTTATAAAATGAAAATAGAATACATCAATCGATCCCATTTCATCCTTGGACAATTAAGTGGTCTCTAAAGTAAAAATAAACAAAATAACGTACTTTTCAGAAAACCATATTAAGTAGTCTCCTGAATATTAAAAATATCCTTCAAATTGATCTTTGATCTTTACTAAAATACATTGACTTTTGGATTGAAGTAATGGATATTCTATATTTTTGGGATTACTTAAATAGTTTTATTACTTTAGAGATCACTTAGAGAAAGGTAATACTTTGGGCATAAAATTGGTGGTTTATTCATGAAATTAAAATTAGGTACTCAGTCACGGTCTTGTTATGAATATGTCATGAAGCAAGTTAACCAAATTAACTCATAAATGGAATTAGAAACTTTCCATTCTCCATTTGTTTGTCCTTACTCTCTTGGTTACTTGAATGATATACAGGGAAATCCTGGACTGAGCAATGTTCATGGTATCCTGGGTAGTGGTATCATGACACTTTTTCTTGTTCATTTTGCCCTTGGACTTCAACTAGGCTTCCGTTACTAATTACAGCTTCCGCTTGACCTGTCTTATTATGTTGAGGTTTTTGTATTTTAGTTATGGTGTACATTCTTTCCTGCACAGGTTATTAGCTCCAGTTCTGAACTCTGATTACCATGATGTTATGTTCTCCTCTATCATTTTGTTTTTAAAAGTAGTGTAGATTGGTTACTTATCCACACACTATTACGGGAAAAATGAGTATAATCTTACTACAAGGTACCTCAAATCTCACGATGGCCAATTGGAACGGGAGTTACAACTTGAGATTTTAGTCAATTAATTGTAGAATTACTCATGGTCTGTGGTTCCAATTGCAAATTTTTAACTATTATTTGATAGTGCTGATAACATAAAAAGGAATATTTGATAGTTAATAAATACTAAGTGATCAAATAGTAATACTATGAGCATAATAGTTATCAGTCTCGAATATTATAATACAAGTTAAATAATTTAACTGCACATATAAATATTTCTTAAAAAACTAACATTATAGAAATTCATGATAAATAATAAGTCACCATTTATCCACAATTACCAATTTTGTAATGGAATAAAAATTGAATGATACTGAAATTAACAGAAAAAGTACATACCAAATTTGATGAATAAAAAAAAGGAGAATGTAAACTAAAAAATAGCTCTATATAATGTGAAGGAATAGAAGATAAAATAAAATACTTTATGCATGACACAAATGGCGAAGCGTGTACCCTAATTTCCTGTTGTTCCTCTGTTGTAATTTATGCTGGCTACAACTATCTGTCGTATATAGTATGGTTATTGGCAGCTAGCAAGGCAAATATGAAACATCACAAATGAGAATGTGTTCCACTCGCATCAAAGATCTTTAAACTTTGATTACCCGTTCGAACACTTTGATCCCAATAATTTGCTACGCAATTTGCAAATGCAGGTAGTGGTTCTTCACAAAGATCTTCGAACTTAATGTTACTTGGCAATACTGCTCGTACATAGTAATAACTTGGTCCACCGCATCACTGGCTACATTCTTTGAACTGGCGAGACCATATCTGGATTAGTGGAGGTAATTTATTTAAAAAAAATAAAAATTGATAATTATCATTATTAACACATGAAGATAAAGACATAAACATTAAAATAACAAAATTTTAATATATATAATCAAATAAATTATATGTATATTGAAAATAGTGGATTCAAATATATAAAATTAAAGAGTATAAAATATGAAAATATAAAAATATGAGAATAGTGGATTCAAATATATAAAATTAAGGAGACAAAATATATAAAAATATTTTAAAATGAGGAAGTGCATGTACACACTCTCATCAAAGAGTGAATCTGTCACTGATTAGTGTCCCACATTCCACATTCTCCTTCTAGCTATGATTTTTTTTTTTTTTTGTGTTGTATTATCTCTGAGCATTATTATCCTTAATTTTAAAATATGCTCCAATGTCAAGAGTTTGAATTTTTAAAGTGTTTGGATATTCATTCATACTAAAAAGGTTTTGTGTTTCGATGCACAAAATGTAGATTGAATTGACGTTACATTTACCTCAAACATGTTTTCAAATAGTCCTAAAATTCTCTTGAACAATTCATTTTACGCTCTAATTTAGCTTGCATCTCTAATACAGGATCACAATATCAAATTTGTTTATTTTTATTAATAAACAATGTAAGGATTGGATACCAATCATACTTATAACCTGCACTTAATCTAATATATATATATATATATATATATATAAAAGGTTTTATTATATGGAATAATGTCATGTGATCTTCTCGTATTTATTTTTTTCAAATAATTTAATTAATGTAGATTTTATAATTATTTTAATAAATATTAAATCAATTATAGAACATAAGAACAGTATAAATTGAAATATTTATTGTTTGTTTCAGATTAATAAATTTGGTTTAATTGAAAGTTTTCACTTTAAAAAATAATCATTTGTATAGTAATATATAATAAAAATTATTTTAATGTATGTAGTTAGAATAAAATATTGATACCAAATACAAATATACCATTAAATACTAATTTTCATTTTTTATATTGAAATTTGATTGATATATTGAATATTTGATTGTTTTAATTAGACATATTTGACTGTGTTAATAATGTTTGGTTGCTAATTAATTGATTTATTAAGTATATTTAGTCTCAAAATTTATTTAATAAAATACATATTATCATTTTTTTAGGTTAATTGAATCAATTTTTTATTCTAACTACATACATT
>PYAF01005734.1:1062550-1077109 GCA_007407185.1 Glycine tomentella
GATTTGATGATTTAATTGAAAATTTTAACTTTAAAAAATAATTATTTGTATAGTAATATATAATAAAAATTATTTTAATGTATGTAGCTAGAATAAAATATTGACACCAAATATAAATATACCATTAAATATTAATTTTCATTTTTTATTGAAATTTGATTGATATATTGAACATTTGATTGTTTTAATTAGACATACTTGACTGTGTTAATAACGTTTGGTTGCTAATTAATTCATTTATTAAGTATATTTAGTTTCAAATTTTTTTAATAAAATACATATTATCATTTTTTAGGTTAATTGAATAATTTTTTTTATCATTTTACCTTTGATTTTTTCTATTTTTTATTTTTTAGTTTTATTTACTTTCCGACAAAAACATTATTATCTATAGAAAATTTGTCAGAATTATATAAATAATTAAGAAAATGATCATGAATATATATTTGGTTTTTAATTAAATCATCAAATCTTATATGAATTTTTATTTTATATAATACCTTAATTAATTTATTAGTTTTTCTGAAGTAATTTGTATAATTACAATAATCAATTATTATGTGATCAAAATAATAAATAAAATATTTTATTTATTAATTGTGATATATTTAAAACATTCAAACTACGCAATCAACTATAAGTTTAAAATATAAAAACATGCGTGCAAATTATAATAAATTATTTAATTAACAAGACACAAAATTCTATTATAATTAAACAACTTCACTCAATTTTTATCACCCATATCAAGCATGCAAACAAAAAAAGAAGAAGAACAAATTTAAGTTTTTAAAAAGAAAGTCAAAAGAGAGCAAGAAAGAAATCATTCAAATGAAAGAGATCTTAGATAGGGCAACAATCTCAATAATAATAATTATTTGAAGTATGTGTGTATATAAAAATATATTTAAATATTTATTAAAATTTAAACTAAATAATTAATAAAATATTAAAAATTCAAATAATATAAAATATTATTTATATGAATATAAAATATAAATTTATTACCGTGCAAGACACATTAAATTAAGTTAGTTTAACTTAATTATTTTAGAGAAAAAACCATTTAACTAACTTGGCTTTTTATGAGTTTCGAAGAAAGAACATTTATTTGCACAGAAAAATTATTCGTAAACATTATGCAAGAATCAAAGTTAAAATTGTCTCGTAGTGCAACAAGAATGGAATGTAGCAATGCATTTTATCAAATTTTATTTTAAACAATGAAAAAAATAGGCAGAAAATAAGAGAGAAGGAGAGAGAGAGGTGGGAGATGGAACGAGTCTTCCGCTACGTAATCTCTCTCTCATTCTGTTGAGTTGCATGCAATATATGTACACATAACACTATTCATCTCATCTCCTTCTCCTTCTCATTCCAACTTCCAAAATACACACACACGGTTCGTTCGTATCTCTCTCCCATTTCACAATGCATATGCCTGTTTCTTCTCTTTTGCCATTTTAATTTGCATTTACGATCTAACTTTTTATTTCATTTCTGTGATAACCGTATAAATTTTCCTGTTTCTTGTTATTTCATTCGTAACTTTCTCTGCTTTATTCTACCAATGCAAAATTGAAGTTGCGAATATGAACATGCTCTGTGCCGCGTTTGATCCCTTACTGGATCGGACACTCGTAGATCCGTGGCTCGATTGGCTTTTCTGTTTGAGATATTGAAATGAATATAACAAGATTTGATCTCTATTCACGAACACGACGAATTTGAGAAACAAGATCCCACGCCTTTTTCTACTATTAGATTCGAGTCTAGATCAATGCTAAGTTTCGTTAGCAATCAACTATATTGTACAGAATTCACATAAAAGCCAATGATAAGTTTTGGTATTATGAATAAATAATTTATGTATTGATATTTAACAGTATTATCGGATTTAAAATTATCATATAATCACAAATAGTTAACTTACACAGCACACTAAACTAAGGGTGTGCAAAAGAACCGTTTCAGATTGAACCGGATTGTAACCAAACCAGATTTGATCATTTCGTAGATATGTATGTACTAGAAGTTGCCTTTACAATTTCAACTCAATTGCTTCTATATATAAGTCAATTAACATGTACATATGCTCCACGCTTTTTTTCTATCTTCGAACGACAGAGATGGAAACCTTCCTCTTCACCTCAGAATCTGTAAACGAGGGCCACCCCGACAAGATCTGTGACCAGGTTTCTGATGCCATCCTCGATGCTTGCTTGGAGCAAGACCCGGAGAGCAAGGTTGCCTGCGAGACCTGTACCAAAACCAACATGGTCATGGTCTTTGGTGAGATCACAACCAAAGCCGAGGTGAACTACGAGAAAATAGTCCGCGACACTTGCAGAGGTATTGGGTTTGTGTCTGCTGATGTTGGTCTCGATGCTGACAAGTGCAATGTTCTTGTCAACATTGAGCAACAGAGCCCTGACATTGCACAGGGAGTTCACGGCCACTTAACCAAGAAGCCCGAGGAAATCGGAGCCGGTGACCAAGGCCACATGTTTGGTTATGCCACAGACGAAACACCTGAACTAATGCCTCTCACTCATGTGCTTGCTACCAAGCTTGGTGCCAAGCTCACTGAAGTGAGAAAGAACAAGACATGTCCTTGGTTGAGGCCTGATGGCAAAACCCAAGTGACTGTTGAGTACAGGAATGATGGTGGGGCAATGGTCCCTATCCGTGTGCACACAGTCCTCATCTCAACCCAACATGATGAAACTGTGACAAATGATAAAATTTCGAAAGATTTGAAAGAACATGTGATAAAGCCTGTGATCCCAGCTGAGTACCTTGATGACAATACCATCTTCCACCTCAACCCTTCAGGTAGGTTTGTGATTGGAGGACCTCATGGAGATGCAGGACTCACTGGGAGGAAGATCATCATTGATACCTATGGTGGGTGGGGTGCTCATGGTGGAGGTGCCTTCTCTGGCAAGGATCCTACCAAGGTTGATAGGAGTGGTGCATACATTGTTAGGCAAGCAGCAAAGAGTGTGGTGGCTTCGGGGCTCGCGCGCCGTTGCATTGTGCAGGTTTCCTATGCAATTGGGGTGCCTGATCCACTGTCTGTGTTTGTGGATACCTACAAAACTGGGAAGATTCCAGACAGTGATATTCTAGCTTTGATTAAGGAGCATTTTGACTTCAGGCCTGGAATGATTTCGATCAATCTTGATCTCATGAGAGGGGGAAATTTCAGGTACCAGAAGACTGCTGCTTATGGCCATTTTGGAAGAGATGATCCTGATTTCACATGGGAGACAGTGAAGATACTCAAGCCTAGTGCTTGATTGATTCATTGGCATTGGTGTTGTTTCTTAAGGTGGTTATCATCCTATTTGGTAACCATCTTTCTGCTTTTGGGTTAGGAAAATAATAATAAAGGAGCTTCGGCGAGTACATACTTCATTTAAGATTGTGTTTCTCGTCTTGGATGAGGAATGGGAGCGGAAATGTGCTGTCCTAAGTGGAGGCGTTCGCACAATAGGAGCATGCAAGCAGCATTAGCTAGCTAGCTACCTCTTTTGGTTTTTGCCTTTTCTCTTGAAATTTTCTTTGTTGTTCACCTTTTTTTATCCCTCACCTTTCTGATATTTGATTATTTTGCAACCAATCTTGAGTGGTCGGGGTAAATTTAGAATGCCATTTATTTGATTCTTTCTTTTGACACTGTTTGTTTAATTATATAGCAATGACTTTAGAAATTGTTTTTTAATTTCTACTGGGTGCAATGCTTAGGTTTTTAATCAGGCATTCATAGAAATTGTTGGATGGTTAAAAAGGTCAGATACAGAAGTTGCAAGCATAATATTCGGCTCAAGTGAAACAACAAGATTGCCCATTAGCCAGCATTGGTGTGGTGTTCCCTTACTCATAGCTTAAGACAATATAATCTTAAACTGATAGTATCCGAGTTCATTTTACAAACTCTAGGGATAAAGCACACTGGTTAAATAAATTTTGAATAAATCTCGTACTTTTAATGAAGCACCACCAACAAGAAATCCATCAATATCTTCTTGCTTTACGAGCTTAATTGGCTCTACTTTTTTTAGCTCAGCTCTGTTGCTCGCATTTACAGACTCTGTAGGATAGATGAATTTAATCTTAGTATATCTACAATGCTGCTGCTGCTGCTGCTGCTACTGTAGTGGTTGACAAAAAAGTTTACATTCAAATAAGAACTAAATTCTGAGGTGGTAAAAAGTGCCAAACTTAAACGGAATTTTGCAATTGACAATATCAGGGTCAATCTATGAATCTAAAATAAGATGTTTGTGCTTGGATTAGATTACGGCCGCCAAATATATCATATCATGTAGTACAATCAACAAATTACAAGTAGTTTACTGATTGTAACAATACATTCTTCCTTAGGTTAATCTTAAATCCCTTTCTAAGTTAATTTCGTATTTCATGAATTCTCTTGACCAGTACATTGAAAGAAAGTATACTAGCAAAGCAGCGCATAATCTGAAGTATGAAGCACAATAGCAGCTGGCTTTTTGCAAAAGGCCAAGGGAGAATACACCACTTTATATATACAGAATTTGCAATTTTTTTTTAATGAAAAAATTTAGGTGAGTTAGATTTTGGAACTCACCAAGGCTTAAAGAATACTTACAAAAGTATTTATAAATTATCCACCAACAAATTCTGACATTGACAATAAGAATCAAATATACATTCTTTAAAAATATGGATTTTTTTCTTTACCAACTAAATCAATCTTTCTTATTACAAAACTTGCAATCTTATTGAACTGGATCTTCAATTTCTATGACCCTAATAAGTACGACAACATGCATAGTTACAAAAACTAGTGTACATCGGGAGAATACACCACTTTGAACAAGACATTCTTTTTAAGCCAATCAGGAACAGCTGCATGCATAATTGAAATTGTAGGTTGTTGTTAGTCTGGGTGGATATATTGCTATGCGATATACTTTTAACGTGTTAGTGTAGCTCTGTTGCATTTTGATTTACCTAATTTTCGTAACATAAAAAACATTTCTAATTAAACATAGTGTTATCCTAAACAGACAAAAAGTGGGCGTGCCGGAGTGATTATCGGGCATGACTAGAAATCATGTGGGCTCTGCCCGCGCAGGTTCGATAACGTATATTTTTTTACGATACTCTATAAATTTTAAATATTACTCATATTTATATTATTTTTTATTTATTTGTAAATTTATCATGTAACTTTACTTATTATGAAAAATATATTTCATTAAATATAGCTTTTTAGTAACTATTTGAATAAAGGTATATTATAATTATAGTATTAAATAGCATTTTCATTTTACTAGTTCGTAAGAAATAAAAAAACTCACTAAAAAGATTTTCTATTTAACTAAAACGTTGGCAATGCATTCGCGTCTTCGTATAAGTGTGAAATATACATAGTATTTTTCCTCAAATACAAGTATAAACATTGATGAATTTGAATTTCAAGCGTTAGGCAGACTTTTCATGAATGGTACTGTTGTTCCAGTTTGAAGACTACGAGCAACAAAGTGCAAGGTTGGTTATTTGTAAAAGAAACTTCAACATTCAAGTAAAATAATGTTATGACTTGAGAGAGTAACAACGGGGGAATAGATACATTTGATACAGGTCTTGTGTGTTTGACCTCATCACTTCGTACTCCAAGTGGGAGTAATACCAAGTAGAAAATGCATCCTCCCATTCACTTTAGTACTTGCTTGGTCATTGGATTTGCATGAGAAGGTCAACTACCATAATTAATAGTGGCATTTGCGTTAGAGAGCTAACCAATGTCAATACCAGTTGAATCATGTTTTCTACCAAGTTTAATGTACTTAGTTACATCCAACTGAGAAGTCGATATATAAAGACTTGTTCTGTTCAAAGAATTTTAAATCACTTTCTCTCACTATGGACCAAAGATATCAATCAGGCTTAAACCTATTGACAGAATTAATCAGAAATAAAGACAGAGAATACAAACTAGAAATATACCACTCAATTGCGGTATATGAACCAAATAATTTATCAAGTTTCAAGTTGAAAATTGTCTCTTATTGAGAGTTAAAGATGATTTTCTTATAGCTGGTAATTTTTTTAACATTTTTTTGCTTCTCTTTCTTAAGATATTAATTCATATGACCTTTACTATCCTCCTTTTTCAAGCTCATATTCTTGACAAAGTGAAAGGCTTTAAGCAAATAATTTTCTTTCCTTCAATTTTTCATCCTAAAACCAGATTTAAGAACAAAGACACTTTCTGAAAATCTTTCCCTTTACAGATTATTCTACAAAAGGAAAATTTCCTCATAACAATAATTTATATCATCCAAGAAATTACAATAAAAGATGTGAAAGGAAGAGTAAATCATAACTTTGAAATTCCTATTGTAATTTTGTTTTAGTGAGAAGCCAGACCAAACTTTGTTGGCAATAGAATCTGAAACTCTATTAAATAAAAATTACATAATCTCACATCTAAGGTGAGAATTTTGGAGCGCATCAATAAATAGGGCAGAAATGTATAACTACAACAAAAACATGGCAAAAGGAGCTAGCTAGCCAACCTGTCAACCTTTTTTCCACTTTCATAATTTAATTCATGCAATGATATGCTCCCTTGCAGCTATGGCAAAAGCTGCTTCATTTGGTGACTCGGCTTCATATGATGGCAGAGCAACCGTTGGTACACATTCCAGGCAAACATATCTCAATCATAGATCCAAAGGATAACCTATCATCTTAGTTACAACAGATGACAACATTATGAATTTGAACAAAAGATCAGACATACACGGCAGAACAAAAATCCTTGGAAGTTACTGACTCCAACATCAGAGGACAGCAATATTAATAAACTATTTAACTAATTATGAAAATCAATAACAAAAAAAAAGGGATGAGATCTAGTTACTTTCTAACAAACCAAACTTCATGAAGAACTTCTTCCTATTACAATCCAACATTTCACTCAAGCTACAATTTAAACTCCTCTCCTTTAGAAGTTTGTACCGTGGCTCTATTCTTCTCTTCAGGCCATGCCGAAAGAAGCAAGGATAATCAATGACTTCATCAACTTGTCTCCCCATTACATCTACTAAAAACTTGATCCTCGGTTCTAACGAATTCTGAATACTCTTGATCAGAATAGGAGGAAAACCAACCACCAAAGCAACTATCTGTCTCTCTTCAAATCCACGTTTCTTTAGATATGCATAATTGGGTACCAAAAGCTTGTTCACATCTCTACTCAAGATTGCTGGGAAGTTCACAGCCACCGCTTGAAGATCCGCCTCACTCAGCCCTATTGACTTCAGAAACTCTGAAGTAGGGCGGAGCCTCTTATCGACACTATAACCCATAATATATGGGTCCCTGACTATAACTTTTCCGATCATTCCATCCTCACTGAGACCAAGGTTCACAAGGAAGTTAACAATTTCCGTCAGCTTCGTTTCAATGCTGTAGCTAATAAGCCTAGGGTTGAGAAGTATCATTTTCCCAATTTGCTTCTCAGGGATACCTAGAGTCTGAAAAAATGCCAAAAGGGGACAAAGCTTCTCTTCCACACTGTTTGAGAGTATGTGAGGGAACTTTGCTATGGCAGAAGCAACCTCATTAGGTTTTGTTCCTAATGTCCTGAGACACTCAACAGTGGGCACAATCTTCTCATAAAGATCTAATGCAAGAATTTTGGGGCATTTTGAAACAATTGAGGGCAGTTTCCTTTCCTCAATGCCAATGCTTCTCAAATAGTCCCAATTCTCACTTGCTCTTTCCTGATGCACACCCTCGAGGCGCCGGCACTTTCGGAACATTCCTTGCACACTGTTGTCATCAAAGCCCTTAGCTTTGAAAAACCACATCATGCTGCCGCTGCTATGGCTGCTCGTGATCTCCATATCACTCTAAAAACCACAGCATATATTTTGTGGATAAAAAAATGAGCTTTACATATGCAAACATCTAAGAGAACTAGAAGAGTAACAACATGAAGCTTATTACAATTGAAAGGTTAAAAATAACAGGTTTTGTTCAATACAAATTACAAATAGATATGCAAAACCTTTGATTAACAGTTCAACACTAACAAGTAACAATTTTGCGAGGGACAAAACAAAATCGTAAATAAACAGTTTTGAACATATGTGGGAAATGGATGTTAGGAAGAGTTACCGAAGGGTGGTGGTGGAGGTTGTGCAGTATGCATATGCGTTGGGAGCAGAAGAGGGCTCTGAGACTGTTGAACAAAATTGAGAAAAAAATAAAATAAAATGACCCGGTGAGTGACTGAGTGAGTGTGCCTTCTGTTGTTGTGATTGAATGAAAGATAAGGTGTGTAATGTTACCCTTCCTTTGCTGACATTTGGACCATTGGATTAATGCAATGCTCCAGATTTTGACACGTGTTCTAGTTTCTTGACTTTATCTCCGTTGTTCTCTACCGTTTAAAAACTTTCACTTTCCCTCGAAGAACAAGTGACTTCAGGGGGGAGGAGATGATGGAGAAGAAGGTGCTATTACTTCAACTTCACCCACTTCCACACTTCTTTTTAATCACCTTAATTAAAGTTTTTGGCTTCTCGATGAAATTTGAAGTATTCTTACAAATTTTGATCTACTATAAAATTAATTTTTATTTGAAGTTTAGTTATACTTAAAATTCTTCTTTTTCTATTTGAGAGTGTATTATGTGAGATGAAACTCAAATCTTTTCTAATTACTAACGTGTGTCATCAATTGAGTTATAGGAGTTGGATTACTCATTTCCACACTTTGCTTTGGCATTTCTTATTTCTACAAGCACTGTGGCTGATAGTGGCTTCTGAGGCTCAAGCAAGACGTCAATTTTACTGTAATTAAACCTTGCTACAATAGCTTTTAACGTTTCCTTAAACACTGTTTTAACTTTTAATTTTTATTTCAAAAATATTAATTAAAATGATTAAGAAAATTATAAGTCTCGTTTGATTAAATAATTGATTAAAGAATAAGAAAATCATTAACTTAGTAGAAGCTATAATTCATTTTGTAAAAAAAGAAAAAGCTCTAATTCATGAAACGAGTCAAAAATAGAAAAGATACAAAATAGCATATTTTTAAGAAATAAGCTTCGAAGTTACTTTCCTTTAAAAAAAAAAAAAACTTCAAAGTTACTATATAAGAGTTCATATCAATATCTATTTTATTTTGGATTAATCATCAAAGATCATAAGTAGTTCCTTGTCATGATCTTCCCTTTGTTAGTTTGTCAAAGGTTGATGAGAGCTTGATTTAGTCAATATAGTAACAACTAAATGTGGTCAAAGTGATCCTAGAAGCTCTCAACCTAATCTTTCAAATCAGGACGTTTAGAAAAAATTGTTCAAGACTTATTAGGGATTATCAAGGTGGTGACATTTGACGTTTAAATAAATTTTTAACAAGCTTCTCAGGAACTTGTCAAAAATGAACTTTTTTTTTTAACTTATTTCACAATTAAGCTTATGATAAAGAATTAATTAATAAGCTCTCATTTGATAAATTTATTAAATAGAGAATTAATTAAATTCTTTACCTAAAAACGTTCCTAATCTACATCAAACACCATTTTTGATACAGTGATACTATACCCAATAGATTTCAGTCCCATATCAATGTCCCTGAGCATGAACTCAGTTGCTTTGGCCTCCGGGTGAGACTTATCACCAGCCAGAAATTTGTGAAGAGCTCCATTCATTTCCACATAGCTCCAACCAGGTGGCTTCTGGATGCCAACATTATCAATTGCCCTTCTCACACTTGCAGCTTCATCATGCTTATCCATGAGAGTTAGCATATTAGATAGCATCACATAACGGGCTCCATGATCATGCTCCATTGCAAGAAGCTCTTGGCTGGCAAGTCTAGCCAATTCCACATCTCCATGTACTTTGCAAGCACTCAACAATGCTCTCCATATCACAGCATTGGCCTTGAACGGCATATTCTGAATCAAAAGATATGCTTCATTCAAATGACCAGCCCTACCAAGAAGATCAACCATACAGCCATAGTGCTCCATCTGAGGATTAACACCATACTCACTCAACATGGACTCAAACAGCCTCTTGCCATGATCAACCAAACCACTATGCCCACAAGCACATAAAAGTGCTACATATGTGACCTCATCTGGCTCTAAACCCACCAACCTCATTTCTTCAAACAAAGCCATAGCATGTTCACCACGGCCATGATGAGCAAGGCCAGACACAATGGAGTTATAGAGAAAAGTAGTTTTCATATCATCGCTTGTTTTGAGGAACACATCCAAAGCAGCCTCTATGCTTCCACACTTGGCATACATATCCACAACAGCACAAGTGAATCCCCTGTGGTGACCACACTGCCAACTCTCACCATCATACTTATGGTGAATCCTTCTTCCCAACTCAAGGGCACCAAGCCGTGCGCATGCCGAAAGGGCAGCAACCACCGCAACCTCGTCCGGTTCCATCCCCAAACCCTCCAACTCCACAAACAGTTCCAATGCTTCCTGAAAACACCCGGCATGGCAGTAGCCACTGATCATAGCCGTCCAAGAAACCACATCTCTCTCCCCCATTTGATCAAACAACCTTCTTGCAACCTCAACCTCCCCACGCAAAGCATATGCACTCACCAAAGAAGTCCAAGCCACAACACCACTCTTCCCATTCTCACTTCTCACAACTCTATCAGCCACCTCCAAACACCCACATTTAGCGTACATATCAACAAGCGCATTCACCAACAACTCATTCCCGCCAAAACAACCCAATTTCCTATACACCAACCCATGCACCACCCTCCCAATCCCACGATCCTCCAACAAAGAACAAGCCGACAACAACGCAACGAAGGTATACTCATCAGGCTCAACAAAACCCCCTCTCATCTCCGCAAAAATCCTCATAGAACAAGCAGCGCGACCCGCACGCACAAGCCCATTAATCACCGTGTTATACGAAACAGAATCCCTCACAAGACTTTCATCAAACACCCTGCAGGCATTACGGCCATCCCCGAAAACAAAGTACATCTGTAAAAGCGCGTTGACAACAAAAACATTGGACTCAAGCCCACTTTTGAAAACGTGGGTATGGACCTGAAGGCCGAGTCTGGGAAGCGAAAGCTTGGCGCAGGACTTGAGGAGGAAGGGGAAGGTGAAGGTGTCAGGGAATATGGGCGGGGAAGAAGATAACATTTTTTTATATAGAGAGAGAGCGTTGTGGGGGGTTTGGGAGAGAGAGAAGGCTCTGATGATGAGGTTGAAGAGGAAGAGATCAGGGTTTGGGATTTGGGTGAAGAGAAGGTGGGAGTGGTGAAGAGCGTTGTTGTTGGTGGCGGCGAAGAAAGAGATGAGTGGTGTCATGAGGAATGGGTCGTGGTGGCGCCCTGTGACCACCATTTGGGCGTGGATTTGAAGCGCTTGGTGAATGGTTCTGCATGATGATAACAGTGTTTTCAAACCATTCATTTCTTGCTCTTTCTAATGGTATTAATAGTATGCATGCATGCATTTTCGTCTAACCATAACTGCAAGTTCGTGACTTTGTTCCCGAAACTGATCAATATTAGTTGCAGGAAAATGGTGCAAAGTGCGTTCAACCTGATTAAGAGAAATTTTCAGCAAATCATTTCTCCTTTTAAAACTCAACTTTGGACTAAATTGTGAGCAAATTAAACAATGCACTCCAGACTAAATTGTCAACAAAGCTTTTTTCGGTCTTCTTCACCAAATCTGAAACAGCTAGCAATTGATGAAACCACATTAGGTTTGCATAATTTTCTCCTCATCTCATTGAACAACTTCATTGCTTGACCAACTCTAGTTTCTTTACAAGTTGCATCAATCAATACCATGGAACACTGACAATGGTGCGTTTTCCTTCGTTTTTAGATGTGGTGAAACATTGGATCCACCCAATAATTACAAATGAATTCTTGAAGAACATGAAATATATAATTCAATAGATCCACCCAACAGTAACAACTGATGCTCAAAATCTCATAAATTCCCTAATCCTAGAGCTAAAAAAATCTACCACATCAGGGTGCCACAAACCCTTTTAAATAGAACGTGGCCATTTATCTTTAATCATAAATACAAATGGTTTTTTAAGATATTCTGGTTTTTAATGTTTGGTTCAGGTACCAAAATGCGAATTTATCTTGCAACTAATTATTTCATTTCCTTTAATCACGTCGTGGACCATTTTGACATTAACTATAGAAAACGAGAGATCATTTTGGCATTAATTGTACCTGAATAAGGGACCATTTTCAGAGGTGGAGATAGGGGGGTTAGGATGAGCCATTGCCTCCTTAAAATTTTATTAATATAAATTTTATTATATATATTTTTTAAAAAATAATTTGACAATAAAAAGATATTGTATTGTATAATATAATAGGATATAATATTTTTAATATTATATTAAAAATAAGATAAAATATTTTTGAGATTATATTACATAATATAATAGAAATCTTTAAGATTACATTGCATAATAAGATAAAATATTTTTAATGATTGCATTCAAAAATAGGATAAAATATTTTTAAGATTGTATTGCATAATATAAAATATTTTTAAATTGTATTGCATAATATAAAATATCTTTAAGATTGTATTGCATAATATGATAAAATATTTTTAGGATTGCATTCAAAAATTGGTTAAAATCATATGCTTAAATTAGTATAAATAGAAACATATTTTTGTGTTGATAGTATGCATTACATTCCAAATAATATTAGAGTTTTAGAGAGTTTATGTTTGCATCATTGAGAGAATTGTTATGAGATCATATAGAAGCGTTTGAAAAATCTTATTCTTAACTCTCCATCAGAATTTAAAGGTACTTATTTATTATCATAGTGGAGTTGTACATTGGATTGATTATCCAATTTGGAGGTCGTGATTTTTTATCCAATTGGGTTTTTCACATTAAAATTGATTGTGTCTTCTTTATCTCTTATCCCCATATTATTGTTGAGTTTGATTTTAAATTATGAATTATTTTATTAAGACTCACTAGACTTTGTCAGCTTGTTCATCAACCCACCCTATTTGCAAATTATATGTATGCGGTTTGCGGTTTGCATATTTTTATTTATGATATAATTTTTTTTATGTTCGTCCCCTCTCAATAAAATTTCTGGCTCCGTCACTGACCATTTTGTCAATTAAAGGCAAACTGCAAAATTTTTCAGGCATAATAGATCTCCTCCATTGCAGCATAGAATAGAACAACAAACATAAAGGTGGAAGCTTTTGAGAAGGGAAAGTTTTTTGGGGGGTTGCTTTTGTTCTTTTAGTTTGATCTCGAAGTTCTTGTTTTTGGTACAAACCCTTGGTTGGTCTTGTGGAATTCACCTCTTAAGGTACTGGTTGTGGTGTTTTGAGAAAGAATTGAAGTGGCTTGGAGGTGGATTGTGAAAAGAATGTTCTTTTTCTTAAGGGAGTGTCTTTCATGCTTGGTCTAATGTAGAAACACGAGAAAACAATGTATATACATATACATCCACAAAGCTAAAACACTATCTTTTCAAGTCTCCTTCAACTAGGAAAAAAAGGGGCAACACTTACATCTCTTTTTGTCCCTACAAAACCATCACTTCATAACATTTCTGATTTTCAACTTCTCGATGGCTCTTACACTTACTTCACGCGATGACACTTCACTCAACATCCTTGTTGGTCAGAATCCTTCACCGGTTAGAACCCTCCGTAGGTAGCCCTTCTGAGACCTCAAAAATCAGCTATGTCTGTTTCCAGGATTAATGACTGACCCCGCAAACCAACACAAGATTTTTAGCATATTTTGTCCTCACTCTCACGTTTTCTAGAAAACTTTCCAAAAAGTCATCCATCTTATAACCACTCCAAACCAAGTATGTTTAACTATGAAGTTCTTAAATGATGAGCTACTGAAAAGTAAATACATCTTGTTGATATTGGTAGAAAAAATTAATTCCTTTAATTCATCCTCATTTGTACAGTCTTATACCTGCACAGTCTTTGGATCTTTCTCATTTTGGTGTGATTTATCGGGGTGTTACATGTCCACCAGCTTCTGTCTGGTTCGTCCTCAAAACACACCGTACTGGGATAGAGGTTTGCTTTGATACCATTTGTAACATCCTTGATTTTCGACTTCTCAGTGACTCTCACACTATGACACTTCACGCGGTGATACTTCACTCAACATCCTTGTTGGTCAGAACCTTTCGTAGGTAGCCTTTTACAAGATCTCGAAAATCAGTTATGCCTGCTTCCTAGAAGTTTTCAGCATAAGACTTTTCAACGTATTTTATTCTTACTCACACATTTTCTGAAAAACTTCCTAGCAAGGTTGTTAAATCGCCGAGTCAACTCGGTGGAACCGTACGAGTTGACGAGTTCGCGCCATAAACCGGTTCGACTCGGAGGTAGAATCGTATCTGGGGGTAGAATCGGTGAACTCGCGGGTCAACTCGGTTAACTCGGTTAACTCGGTTGCGATTTCGATTTCTCGTTTTCCTTCTCGGCTTCTCCTGTTCTTCTTC
>PYAF01005734.1:1080004-1105910 GCA_007407185.1 Glycine tomentella
AATAACAGTAACATTATTATTATTATTATTTACTTAAATACACTTGTTTGTTATACTTAATTTTTTAAAGTGAACTGAATTTTAGTTATTTTTAATTAAAAAAATTAAAAATTTTGATTTATTAAGTTTATATCTCAGAATATTTATAAACTTGATTATTGATTATCTTGACTTTACAAAATTAATGTGAGTAAAAATTGAAACTAAAGTAAAATGATTTATGTTTAAAAAGATTTTATTTCAAAACCAAATTTATAATAAACTTTAATATAAAATTCTCCACAAATTGCAAAAATTTCGTTCTTATTTTTTGGCTTTTTGCTTTAATCAAACTTAATTTTAAAGACATAACCATGTTTGATAGTATTAAACAACCGAATATGATTTTTTTTTTCAGAAGTAAAACTACGTATACGTTTCTTGTTTACGACTGTATTGTTTACCAATAACATATAACACAAACATTATTCCATCTTTATTTGCTTTGCCATTGCTACCATTGCCACTCTCCCACACGAAACAACCTTTCCCAATCTCTACTACATGAAAATGGCGAGGTAATCCGTAAATACTACACCATCTTTCGAGGTGACAAAGTCAAGGGACGGTGGAATAAATTTATCCAAATCTAGTAGTATAATGCATTCTCAAAAGACAAGTTACATCAACCATTTAGAGTATATTTTCAACAAAAAGAACAAGGTGTATCTTTCATGGAAACATTGGCAACTTAGCAACCGATGTAAAAAATAGGAAATACAACATAACAAATGATCCTCATAATCATAATTAATCTCCATCTTATCAACATCACATTCAATTCCCAAGAAATTAACCACAATATTATTCACAATAACGTAAAACAAAATTGTTGATTGTAAGTTTGTGGTAAAGTTTAATGCTTATTCACCCCCCACATATGAGGGTCTAGCTAATTAAGGATCATATTCGAAGGAGCAACTTTTATATATACGTGTTTCTATGGACAAGTCCTTCAATATAGGAGAGGAAGCAAATCAAAGTGTCATATGATAGGAGTTTTGTGATTTGTGTCGGCTAAGGCAAGGTGTGGCCCTACTTCCATCCCCATATCATACACCCTTAATCTCTCACTTCCTCCGTGTTACCGACAGAGTAGTGCGTGTTTCCAATCGTGTGAATTTGTCTTCATTATAGGTCAAGAAAAGAAGCTCTTGCAAGTTGTATATGAAAATCCAGAGCACACAAAATCCCCACCATTTTATATATTTTTTTTCTTCATGTCACATTTATTGCTTGCATAAATTGAGGTTGTATTATTGTATAGGAATTCTTTGAGACTCTATTTTTGTGGTTATTATTTTTAAACATCTTGTAGCGGTGGTTGTGGCCGGAAACTTGGTAGTGGCTTCGAGTCTTATAGATCTATGTCTTGCGATTTTGTGGTTTGCTTATGGGAAACCATGCCTTAATTTCTAGTACTAGATGGCACCCAAGACTCTAAATTTTGTAGGATTTGTGGGACATTGGTCAGGGGTCCACGTACCAAATATCTGACGTAGGCACTAGCCTATCTTTTTTTTTTTTTTTTTTTTTTTTGTATTTTTGTTCTCGAAAATTGCTCGCAATCTTTCACAAAATCTACTTAATTGCTTGTTTGGGGGTTATATAATTTGATTTGGATAGTTTGTATCATTAAATGTGGCCAAATATGGTAAGCACACATTTTCATAGAGAAAAAGTAAAACTCAGTGCAGTTACCAGTCTAGTATAATTGTTCGGAAACTGATTTACTACAGTCGCGCATTTATATTGTAATGAATTGGTACGTACCATTATATGAAGATTGACCTGTTTAATTCTCGAGTACATAGTTTAAGTATGATCTATTGAAATGAAATATAAATTGTCTAACCTTCATCTAATGATTTCAATGTGTTAAAGAATCCGGGTCCTCATCTCCCTAATTCCCACACATCACCTAAAGAATGAATAACATTAAACATCTTAGAGGAGATATAAGATTGGTCAAACAATTACAAATGACGAAGGAAGAAGAAAAGGAGAAAAAATTGTGATTCGAATCATCCAATTAACATATCTAACAAAAACTAAAAAAATTAACATTTGTGAATAAAAAAATAAACTAAACAAGTAATGATTTAGTTTGCTGCAACCAAAAAATAAACTAAATAAGTACAGAATTTTGGAGCAGTAATTTCCATGCAGCAACTTGTGCCTACTCATATTTAACCTTAAAAATGGATTTTGACTAACTGATCTTTGGTAAAACATCTTATGGTTGTACAAATATTTATGGACTCCTTTTCTTAATTATTCATCATATGTCTTAAGATTATGAATCATCCATCAAAGGATTATTTCTGAGTCAATCAATTATGCGTGTGGCCGTGTGCCCCCTGATATCAAGCTTCGGGGACCATTAAGGGATAGTTCTTGACCCACCTCATTCATGAAATTTTCATAGGTTAAAACGCATCATTACTCGCTTGGGGTTCATAAGAATTGACTATTTCAGAATCTGGCCCACACCTCTTTCGCTTTAACTCATTATTTATGCATTCATTTATTTGTTTAATCAATCTTGGCCTCCACTTACAGTTATGCTTCACTGAATATTAGCAGACACAATGAAGAGGGTGATGGCATGGTGAAAAATGCAAAAAAAATGGGGTTAATCCAGCAAGGCTTTCAGAGTTCTGACACATCTATCAGAAAGGGTTGTGTTATTTGCACACCAAATTTCACACCTCATTTTCAAAATTATATGATTTGTTAAAAGCATCTTATTAACTAATGTCATTAAAATACTAGTTAATAAAAAAAGAGCATAAAAAAATTATGAATAACATAATTTTGTGTATTTTAATAATTTTTTAATTTAACTAATATTTTAAGGACACTAATTACTATTCTCATTAAAAAAAATAAAGATAAAGTGTATGCATTGAGACATTTATTTTTCTTATTTTATTAGTTATTACTAAAAAAGGAAGTGATATTAAAATAATGCAGGGAATATTATGTGTAATTAACATCATTGTATTGTATTTAGAATTATTTATTTAGAGAGCCATGCGAACACAACATTTAAGGTAAAGACAACTTGTCAAGCTATGTGGATGCAAAGAATTCTTGAAGATATTGGTGAACATCAACAAGGAGGAACTGTCCTATTCTGTGACAATACCGCCACCATTGATATCGCCAAAAATTAAGTGAGTAATGAAAGGTCAAAGCACATTAAAATTAAGTACCATTTCATTCGGGAAGCTCACGAGAATGGATATATCAAATTAAAGCATTGCAAGTCAGAAGACCAATTAGCAGATATCTTTACCAAGCCACTTCCAAGATAGAGATTCTGCAATCTACGAGAACGCATCGGATTCATCAAGCAAATGCATTAAGGAGGAGTGTTGGAATTAATGCACTTACTTACATCTCTCCTGGATATTCTAGAGAAGCCTACTTCCTAGATATTCTAAAGAAATCTATATTTTCCTACACTTGATGATTCTAGAGAACTCTATATTTCTCATGTACTTGATGATTCTAGAATATAATAATGAGTCACTAGAGTAGAAGATTCTAAGTTCTCTATTTTCTAAATAAATCTAGATGCATCTATGGACTAGTATAAATAGTCATGAGATCCTAGCATTTGTAACAAAAACTACATCAACAACAACTTCTAATCATTTCTTCTAATACATTCTTGAGCTCTGCAGTAGCAACTCATTCCATAAAAATAATTCTCTACATCTCTTCCTCTCCTAAAAATATTTCCTACAAAAATAATCCAACACTAATTACTATTCTCATTAAAAAAAATAAAGATAAAGTGTATGCATTGAGACATTTATTTTTCTTATTTTATTAGTTATTACTAAAAAAAGGAAGTGATATTAAAATAATGCAGGGAATATTATGTGTAATTAACATCATTGTATTGTATTTAGAATTATTTATTTAGAGAGTCATGTGAACACAACATTTAAGGCACCCCATCTACCCTCTTCTGCATGCCATCAGCTTTTCTAAGCTCTCCTACCACACTAGAAAAGTTATCTGACATTATTAGTAAGAAGTAAAGTAGTTGCATTGGGAAAAAGAGAATGACATAATTTAAGTGACGCTGCAAAGTGTAAAAATTGAATGTAATCCAACAATTAAAGACCATCCATTTTGTCTGTAATGATCTACAGTTAATTAATGGTATGCTTAGTTTTCTAATCCCTTCTAATCCCTCCCTAATTCTCCTCAGTTTTACCGTTAATTCTTCATGGAGGGACCACAAATTTTCTTATTTTTATCTAACTGTACTGCCATACTCTTATTTCATATGCACCTTTCTATGAACAGTCCCCTCTCCCTTCACTCTGACCTTGCATTTATAATAGCAGCATCATTCTGCTTCCTGCTTACACTTTAGCTTACTCATCTTTTTCTTCATGGCTTTGATATCTCTCTTTGCTATTTTATTCTTTATGCTTATGGCCTCTTCAAGCAATGCCTACTGGCCACCTTCACCTGGTTACAGGCCAAGTTCCAAATTCAAGCCTGTAAACTTCTATAGAGGGTTTAGAAATCTTTGGGGCCCTCAGCACCAAAGCATAGACCGAAATGCATTAACAATATGGCTTGATAGCTCCTCAGGTATGAGTCTTTAAGTTTAAATTCACTTTCAATGCTTTATTATCTACTACGTATTTTATGTCGTTGATATTGAAATGTGACACATCTTTTGTTAACAGGAAGTGGCTTCAAGTCAAATCGACCATTTCGATCCGGGTACTTTGGTGCTTCCATTAAGCTCCATCCTGGCTATACTGCAGGAGTTATAACAGCTTTCTATGTAAGTTATGATCAATTGATTTGTACAAAAGTACAAGTTGATTGATGGAAGTTTACACATTGATTTTTAGTTTAAGTCCACTAATGATTTGGTCAATAACAGCTTTCTATGTAAGATGTGGTCAAATGATTTTTACATAAAGTTGATTGATTGAGTTTGGTTTAAGTTTACTAATGATTTGAGTAATGGCAGCTTTCTAACAATGAGGCACATCCGGGCTTCCATGATGAAGTGGACATTGAGTTTCTTGGGACAACATTTGGAAAACCTTATACTTTACAGACCAATGTTTATATAAGAGGGAGTGGGGATGGAACAATTATTGGCAGAGAAATGAAGTTCCACCTTTGGTTTGATCCTACCCAAAACTTTCATCACTATGCTATACTTTGGAGTCCTAAGGAAATAATGTAAGTCACTGTACATTTTTTACTAGGTATCTGTGTGGTAGTGTTTGAAATGGCTAGATTTGTTAGTCCTAGTTAGAGAAAAAGTAGAGAAGATAGGGTAGGCAACATTTCATTTTTCACTGAAGCAGATAGAACTCATAGAAGAGAGGTAAAAGGGAATCAACAGTATTAAACTTGGGATCCATGCTTGTCATTGATTTGACCGGCTCTTACAAAAGGCAGCACAGTGTAGGCACAATTGAGTGAGAGTGATATTTTGGATGATGTAAAGAAAACAATTTCGTTTTCTCTGAAATTGAGGATAAAGGAAAAGAGGCACTTGATGACAGGGTTAATCATATAAAATCAAGATCACATCAACAGCATACAAAGTATGAAAACAGAACTGTTAGAAGTGTGGGGTAAAGTAAAAATCTGGTCACTCTAACAAATAAAGTGACATTAATTTAGTGATATACTTTTTGGCCACGGATATAAAATTAGTTTCACACTTTCACTATAATATTAGAGTTTAATTTACATGTACTATCTAACCTTTAACCTTTAACCTTTGTGTACTTGTGAACTCATTGAAAGTTATTATTAGTATGATTTTTAAAATAAATATTATAATAATCAACAAATTTATAATATATGACGATATTAGATAATAGAGTAAAAATCCTTTACATTATAAGTGCATGGACTATTTCCTCATAAGTAACATTGAGTTTAATTTCTATCCCTGACACTGTCAACCAATCAAAGTGTATGGCATTATACAATCACAGCCACATTAAAAGTGATTTAAATTGACTGCCTTTTACTGACATTATGAATTAATATATCAGATTCCTTGTGGATGATATTCCCATAAGGAAATACCCAAGGAAGAGTGCTGAAACATTTCCACTGAGGCCAATGTGGGTTTATGGTTCAATATGGGATGCCTCATCATGGGCAACAGAAGATGGGAAGTACAAGGCTGATTACAGATACCAACCTTTTGTTGCAAAGTACACAAACTTCAGGGCTGGTGGTTGCTCAGCCTATGCCTCTCGTCGGTGCCGCCCAGTCTCAGCCTCGCCATATCGCTCCGGTGGCTTGACCAGACGCCAATATTGGGCCATGAGATGGGTGCAAAAATACCACATGGTCTATAACTATTGCCAAGACCACAAAAGAGACCACAGACTAACACCAGAGTGTTGGGGGTAACACTTTCAAAAGTGAATAAATTGACTCTTCTACTATAACGTTGTGCCATATTTGGTATGCTAAATCATTTATTGGTTCATATGAATAGAATAATTATTTATTTTGTTGCACTAAATCCGAGTAATTGTGATGTGTTTGATGTGGTAAAGTAAATTTGAAAGTCAGATCGGATTTGGTGTAACAAGGTGCATGATTTTTTTTATACTTATATGGAACTATAAGTGATTTATCATGTTGCATAATTTTAGTGTAGAAGAACCAAGCTCTCTAATCACTACTCTGTGATTTGTTACATATGTTGTGTGATCTTTTAGAAAGTCAATTTTTTTTTTTTTTATATGGGGATGACATGAGGTGGGGCCCTTCCTTGACAACAACATTGATGCAAGTGTACAGTGTACGGATTGAGAGTCCAAGGGTCCTCCTAGACAGAAGAAATTTGGTAAGATTGTGTGGATTTTTCCGCGTTGTTACATTTCTCTTTCGGGTTAGAGCAAGGAAAAGGGAAGAAAGAGCAAATAATAACATCAATGTGTGATGAAGAGAGATTAGGCCGACTGGGACTGGGCCATGGTGAGTGCGAATATTATAAGCACGCTCTTCATTTTATAATAATGTTATTTTCATTTTTAATGATGAAAATGAGAATTTTATTTTTTTGTGTTAAGTGTGTTCTTGTGTATTATAGTCGTTTGAAACCAACTACAATGTTATTTAATCAGAGAAATTAAAATGTCAGTAGTTCTGAAAGTCCACAGGGTCCCTTTAATTTATTACAAGGAAACTTCTTCAGCGTTTCAGCAGATTCTCTTCACGGGTCTGTCATGATTTGCATGAAAGTTGAATCTATTAATGATAGTACTCTAGTTTCAGATTGGTGCATTATCCAATTATCAAGCATATCACAATTACTCGGATTTGTATGAAACTTAATGACTAGACAATAAATGTATAGCAAATTATTTTTTTTTATCATTCTTTATAATTTCTGCATATTACAAAAATAATTAATTACAAAATTCACATGTTTCTATAACAATTTTTTTTGTTAATAAACGTAAAGTTATGGAAGAGTAACTTTCTCCTCTTCAGTTAGGAACTTATACTAGCTAATAAAGATAAAGGTTACTCCAATAGTAAGAGATAAACTTAAATTTATATAATGGAAAAAATTTAAGTCTCACATTGGTTAGAGATAAGATCAATATAGAGTATATAATTGAGAGACAATCTTTTATCCTATAAAGTAGTTTTTGGGATTGGATTAGATCCAAATTCATATTTTAAGATAAAGATTAAATTTTATTTTTCTTTATAAATTTTTAAATATGTAATTTTATAGTTACGTATAAAATATAAATAAATTTTTATTTTAAATAATAATAATCTTAACAATTATCATAATAACATCAAACATATAATTAATTTTACACAATTTTACATTAATTATCATCTTAATTGTTATTGTAATTACAACAAATACAACTAATTTTTACAATTTTAGACTATCTGACATCAATCATCATTATTTTACATCATATAAAATTTATTTTACATTACCTAACTTAAAAATACACACACATATATATAAGAAGATCAGGAGGAGGAGGAGGAGGAGGGAGGGGGGGGGGGGGGGGGGGGGGGGGGGGGGGGGGGGGGGGGGGGGGGGGGGGGGGGGGGGGGGGGGGGGGGGGGTGAGGCCAGAACCTGTGCATGTTCATCCGTTACGGCGGATATGAGTATCATGTTGATAAATAATTTGTAAATATTTATGTAAGTGTTATTTGAGCCTTCATATATACTCTAATTTGATGAATCTCTTAAGTCTAACTCATCTAAACTTTTACTTTTATAAATAATAAAAAAAAAAACTTGATATTGTTTACATTTATAATGCGCTGTTGAAGATAAGGTACACTATTTATCTTTATCAAATAGGTCCTAGCAATCAGGCCATATACAAAGTAATTACAGAAGGCAAAATGAAGTGGCTACCTATTACAAACATTAAAATGGAAACTTATTTTGTTTAAGGGCATGTCATATTGTGTTGCTGGTTATTATGCTAATTGACATGCCCTTACTTTTTTATTTTTAAATTAATCTTTTGTTAGCAAGTGTTTTTAAAATTTAAAGTTTCTTTTTTTTTTCCAATTATCATTAAATTTTAAAATAACAATATAATAATAAATCTTAATTCCTATTGGTTGAAAAATTAACTATATCAATACCCCAAATATTGTCATACATAAAAAAATTCAATAAAAAAATATAAGAAAAAAGGATAATTCTTACTCCTTTATAAAGGACATTGTTAATAAAAATAATAATTATATTATTGACATAATTGAAACATATCCAGAAACTAAAATAAGATTGAAAAAATAGTTAATAAGATTATCTAAATTGTCAAGTATAATTAACTATATATATTACATTGATTCGTCAAAAGGGCATTTCGGAATAATGTTAAAAGGCACTCATCTGGGTAGTGTTATTAGCAATGCTGGCAGTGCCAATAGCAGCTCCCAAGTTGTGCTCGGTTTCCCTCTTGCAGCCCATGGGCTATAAATAATGAATGGGCCCAACAGTATAAATTCCAATACTTATATCTAATTTTTGGCGTGGTATGGAAATTACCAAAATTTTCTCGCTTTCCCCAACGAACCTCGCTGTTGTGAATCGCGCTGCTGAATCAATCGTTCTTGGCTTTGGCGTACTCCAGTCGTTCATCCCAACATGGTATCGCAGTACTGTTACCTACAATTCTTTCCTTTTTCTGCGATCAATTCTTCGTTTTCGTTTAATTTTCAAACAAAAATTGAATGATGTGTTATTACAGGTTTGCTTGGCTTGTTTGCTCCCCCTTTTTCTGGTTCCGATCGTCAACATTCTCCCTCTTCTATTCCATTTTATAATGGTAAGTGCAATTCCCCATTATATTATATTTATTTAACCCAAACTAATAATGATAATAAATGAAATTATAGACCAACAACTTTTGACACAAGTGGTATTCGCTTGAGTCCCTTAACCAAGTGATTCAGGGATCGATTCCTTCCAAGGTGGCCCTTGGGTGTGGATGGATCATGTTGAGAGGGGAATACCCGCCTTGTGTGCGCTCATGGTCCTCGATGAAGATTTGTCACTGTCTTCGGCTGGGACAATTTCGTATCAATATCATGATCAGTAAAAAAAAATGAAATTTATAGTTGTAAGTGATGTTTCGGTGATTGTTGATCTGTGATTCTGTTTTCAGGGAAAAATCTATCGGGTTTTTGGTTGGGAGTACAGGAAACCGGAGAGGGCTCCTCCTGCATGTCCATACAAGCCTCCAACCAACAAGGTTAGTAAAGCAAGTGAATGCCTAATTTTAATTGTTTATATATAAGTTTAATTTTTATGTACTATAACTACTATTATCAATCATGGTATATGTGACTTTTAAAGTCAATATTGTGGAAGTTAACAAAACTTCGCTGGAGCGGATAAGAATGGCAGAGACTTTGTTAGTGCTCAATTTGGTGGTTTGGAAGGAAATTTCTTTTGTTTTCTGGTAGGGTGGAATAATAGATCTGTGATTTCATTCAGGTCAATAAGGGACAATTATTTGCTTTTAGTATGTAGGAACAACCAATGTGATACTGGGGTGTGAATTTGTTGTTGGCGGTGTGTGAGTGAGACCACACCAGTGTTATCAATGGCGGATGGCGGAACATGGCAAAAGGCCAAAATTCCGCCATATAAACACGCCATTGTTTCTTATGGTGCTGCCATGGCAATCCTCCCTTCACAAATTGCATATGGCGGTTGGCAAAAAATCTGCCATGCCATTCAGCCATGGCGGCTATTTAACAACACTGGACTGCAATTTGCAGCTTTACAGGATCGAGGAATGTGAATCCGGTGTCAGCTATGGCCTATGTGAGACATGGAGCTTCCATTTGAAGTGGAGGCTGTCCCCACTAATGACCTTGCTTTCAGGAGTGGCATCAGCCATCCTGTGATTATTTACAGTATGTTGTTGTAGCACTGCCTTTTGCAATGGCTGACAACTGTGTCGCTTTGTAGATCTTTCTGAATATTTCGGGTGAATTGTGGATGTCAAGATATGGCTAAACCTTGTGAGGACATGGAGGAGAAGGTGCAGAGATTTGAGATGTTATTAGAGTAACTAGAAGCACGTAACAAATCCATTAGATCAACTAATGTCTTCCGAAATGATTTGGAATAGTCATTTTATTGCACTTCAAGTTTAAGGTGCTTTCGTTAGTTTAGATTTTTTGTCTATAGGGAATTTCTAAATCAAGTAGGATATGTGGATGAGTGGATCCATGCTAGAATTATGGCTTATGGAGCAGTATTTGAGTGTCAGGCTGTATCGACACAGGTATTAATCCTTTTATTAGCTCTTTGTAGAAGTCTTCATTGGAGACATAATAGTGTGGAATAGATTTTGAGAAACAAGATCATCTCTTTTATGTTTTTTAGTTGCAGTCTTGCAGATGCATATATGATCAGTTTGCTATTGCACTATAAAATAATGCTGAGATCTGGTTCTATTCTGATCCCACTAGCATTAAAGTTTATTTTTTCAAGAAATAGAAAAATATTCTTTTGTATGGTGATTTGTTCCAAAAGCTGTCACCAGCAATGTGATTTAGAACTTGAATTCTGCAAAATTTGCATGTTGTTGCCTTTATCATTCTGAGCCGGTTCCAATTGTTAATTGATGGATCAGATCGAAAGAAGTTCAACATTGTGGCTAAAGAGTTAGAAAAGAGGAAAACCTAATCCTAACAAATGAATAGGGTGATTAATGTGGAATTCCTGGAGTATCTATGTATCTGTAGCCTGTAGGATTTTGTGGCCAGGCCTCCTGTTGTGAGGATATTTTAACGAGTTAGAATGAAAAAAAAAAAAAAAAAAAAGTTTGTTGTATTATGTTCAACTTTTGATTTTTCACTATATTATAACTGATTCTACTTAATTTATTTTGATGAATAATGAAGTATAATTGGTGAAATTGATGAGAATTTGAGTTAGAAGTGATGCCTATTCTGCTACCTTTTTATCCTATGTTACTTGATAGATTATTGCTGGGGGTTGGTCATTTACAAAGACAGTATTTTGTCAGGAACAATTTTAGCGTTGCTCAAATGCATGGTGTCCAGTATGATATTTGGTTTAGCTGACAAGGACTCGTGCTACCGATGATCACATGCATCTCCCAACTAAGAAAGAATCTGTCTGCCTGTCAATTAATTGTTTTTCTTAAAGATGAAGTTTGAGTGATCCTTTAGACAAACCACTACCAGGGAGTGACCCTTCAGTTGTCCTTCTTGAGTGTTGATGCTCCACATGACATGATGATATATTCTGTTTATAGTTAGCATTTGCATCATGCATGCAGTGCATAATGCTTGTGTTGACGTATGTGAATGCTAACAATATTGTGTTGATGATTTCACGTATGAAGCTTCCATGAATTCAAATGTGTACTGAATTTACAAAATGGCCATGTTATTGCAGGCTGAGGCAGATGTTGAACCAGTTCCAGCAGATCCTGTTAAGCCTGGAAATGTAGATGTCAAGCAGGATTAATCTGGGGTAGCTATTCTATAAGGTTTGACAGGAGTAAAATGTATCATAACATCTGATGGTTGATGTATGTTTGTAACTTTTATTAAATATCTTGTCTTGTCATGACCATTGTTTCAAAAAATAAAAAATAAAAAAAAATGCTTGGTTGGTTTAAATTTGAAGTTGCTTTTATTTTTAAAAGTACATTTCACTAAAAGTAAAAGAAAAATATAATTTATATAAAATTAAGAATCTTGTAATAAGTTTTATTCTTAATTTAATTTTCAGATAAAAAAGTTTAAACATAAATTATTCTATTTTAAACTTATTGCTAAGAACACTCAAATACACTTTCTTTCTTTTTTTTTTCTTGGACTTCAATCGACTATATTATCATTGTTATGGTCAATTTGATATGAAGCAAATCTAAGGAGGGACATCTATAAAAAAAATGCTAATAAATTGCATTTAAAAGTGATTTATGAATTTTTGTTAGTTGAATTATTTTGTATATTTCTATAGTTTTATTCATTTTTAAAGTTTTTATAATTTAAAAGTTTTTTTCTAATGAGATGTTAATACTTCCATTTTTTAATTAAATCTACTGTGTTTTCTCTTGTTAAATTATAAAATTAGCAACAAGTGGTTGACTTAAATAAAATTGAGCTGGGGTCTCTTAATGCCTTGGATTTGAGAATTGTAGATTGGAAAATTGTAGTTAGGATAAAGGTGGTGAGCCACCAATAGAATGGTTACCTTAAAAAGAACTATAAAATTATAATCATAAACTGGAACATTGTTGAATAATAGCTTTTCTATGTATTCACACCTTTGTAATAATTGGAGGAAGATCCTATAATTGATAATGCAGCTTCCGTAAAGTTCAATCTACCAATACACAATACAAGTTGTCCGATCTTCGTACATAATTTTGAGTTGCTAATGGGTACGAGAAAAATTGAGTGCATAGAATCCGGATCTGTGTTCAACCCAACCACACTGAAAAATTAAAAATTAAACTATGAAGGAACTGGATTACGATATTAAAATCATGAGCTTCACATATAAATAATTTATCTAATGGAACATCAAGTGTATATTTAATATTACATATCTTTGTAAACAAAATATTCATAATCCAAAAAAAGAAAATATTCATAAACTTATTTAAAAGACTAATGCGTAGTATCCCAAAGCAGAAAAATAAACTTATTCTAACTAACCTTCAATACATGGATTTGTGTTTTTCTGGAACCCAAAGGTCACAATAGTATTATTGAACTTGAAATGCAATTGTCGGGATGCTTGTCCATTTGTGTTTTATATTGATATTTGAACTTCGTATGTCATGTTCTTTTCCTTTATAAATCCCATTGATTGGTCCATATAAACATCTTCTATAAATTCCCATATAAATTCAAAACATAACAAGCTACCAGTGCTATGATAATCATGAGAGAATCTTTCTTAGCACTAACGAAAATGTTGTGTTAATTATAGTTACGACTGTTATCTTTTTTAGTTAATTCTTTTATGACTAGTTTGATCTTGTAACAATCTAAGTTACATGGGATCTTTTTTGAACAATGGCTCATTACATTTTTATAAAAATATTTTCTTTATTAATTTTAAACGTATATTATTTTACATATTTTTAACTATTTTCATTTAATTTTATCTTATAACTCACCGTTGTTATAGTAATACTAACTTTGTTTCTATTTATAAGATATAACTTTTTAAAGTTGTTTTTTCCTTTCTATAACACTCACTTCATATTATCTTATACATTAATTACTTTTAGACTAACACACCTCTAATTAAATATGAGAGAAGTTATATTGGCATGTAGTTAGAAAAGAGAGAGAGAAATATTAATGATAATAGTACCTTTGAAAAAGTATATAAATTCATGAAAAATTTATGAAAATATCAATAAAATTAGTATACAAATAAATTAATTAATTAATTAGATCTTATAAATAGATAGGAACAAAAAGTAATTAACAATATACTACTAGTATACAAATAACATTATATTTTTTGCATTTATTTTAAAAGCCGCAACTCCTATTCCATCACATTGCCGTATGAATGTTTGGTTTGGGTAGTTGAAATATATGATTCTTATTGATTCAAACCAGCTTTGCCTTTAATGCTATCACCTTTGCAATTGCAATATGCACCGAGTCCATTAATCTCTAAATTCACCCTTGATTTCGTCTCACTCCCGAGTCACGGTTATTCTGCCTCTCCCTATAACTACTCCTCAGCTGCATAAGTAGTTAATGATCGAGTTGAAAGTCAAGCTAATGTTATGATCAATTTCAGAGAATTTGTGATAGAAATCAAGTCAAATAACGGGGCTCATTAACCAGTTATCATTACTTTTAATTAATTAAAGGGTAACTTCAATAACTTTTCTAGAATTTTTCCTCCATTAGCAGTTTTTACTATAATAAATGGCAAAATACGGTTCGGAAAAACATAATAAATGTGTATGGAAAATAGAAACGTCCAGTCAATGAAGGACGAGGAACATGATTAAGAAAAAAATGTTATTCTTTTAATTGAAAAAAAAAATAAGAATAATAATCACACTAAAATTAATTTCATTGAAAGAAGAAAAAAAATGACCATTTTCAAATTATATCATCATGATAGTGCTAGCAACATACTTTAACACCCATTTTCTAATATAATATTTTGAGATTAACATCAGTCTCACTAGTTTGAATACGGAACTACATTAAATTAAAGAAGGAAAAAAAAGACCCACATATTTAGTGAGAATGAGATGCACGTGAATTTCACTCAATAAAAAATTAATGAATGAAAATAAAGTGTAAGAGATTGCGTTTTATGACAAATGTGTTGATGTTATTTCTCTATGATCCGTATTTGCATAATTCAACACACGTTCCAAATATTAAAGCAAAGCTGTCCCCAGACAACGCATGCAGTTAAGAGGAAGGTGTATGACTTGGCTTTGAGCTTGACATCATCAATGATCAGTCTCTGCGGTGATGTTGGTTAAGGTTCTCAATGTCATCAAAATTTGAGACATAAAAAGAAGAGAGAAAAAAAATGCTTACAATGCAATGCAATTGTAAAGTTTGATGCTCCTGTATATTCTTTCCTTTGAGTAGAGGATTTTATTCTACACATGACATGAATAAAAACCATTAAACAAATCCATGTGTCATTTGGAAAGCTTTCAAATGCTCCATTAACAAATAAGACATTATCTGAATTTTGTGTAGTAGGTAATCTTCCAATTACTTTTGTTGACACCTTCTGATACGGTTACAGTCCAAGTCATGTAACTCAAGTGGGGGGAACAATTAAGCAAAGAGGTTTCACTATAGAATAAGACTGTTCCATGACCTATGTTTCGGTTTTGTTCACTGATTAGGGCAAATCAGGAGATTGGAATTAAAATTCATGGTGTAGAAGTCAAATACTGAATTCAAGGTAGCTTTTAAGGGGACTTGACAACATGGATTTTCTGGTTAAATTTCTCTTACTCTGTTTCTTCTCTTCTCTTCTCTTCTCTCCCCTTTTTCTAGCTTATGGTATTTCTCTTTCTACTACTATTATTTATCCACATAATTGAACTTGAATGTGATGTTTTTCATTGATACGTTTCCCCTAAATGAACCTTAAAATTTTGCATGGATATGAAAACAGATGAAGTAGATGAAGGCAGTTTTTGTGGCTCTACATACACGGACCTCACACATATGTTTCATTTCACATTCTTTCTTTGTTAGTTTCATCTTTTTAGGTCAGAAAAAATGATGTCAACTTGACCATTAAGTCCAAGGAGCGACGACTTTGAATCCTCCACAAGTTTTTACAAGTGTCAAATTCACAGGTTTTACCTGTACTTTCATGAAAAAACTAACAAAAAGATTACTGTACAACATAGTACTACTTTTCTGTCACATGATTTCTGGGAAAGATTGCACTGAAAACTAGTTTCAATATTTTGTGGTTGAGCACGTAGTTATCAAATCTTTTCCTGTGGTTAATAGCCTGCATATATATGTTCTCTTCTGTCTACTTGAGTGAAGCTAAAAAGTTGAACTAGCAAACTATGGTTTCTGATAGATCAAAATCTGTGAGGTTTGCCAGTTTTTCCCTTTGGCATTGAGTAGCAAACTTGTACATAATTAGAATTTAGTGTAATTTATGCCAATGAATCTATTAACTTGTTAATGTTATAGGACATGTGCCAATTTATGTGATTAAAATTTTGTATGACTTGGCTATTTTCATCACTTTTTTTTTTTCATTTGGTTTTGGTGTTGAAATTCAGTTGTGTATATGTGCATCCAGATTTCAAGATGAACTTGAGACAAATAAGTTAATGGACAACAAAGAAAGTCACTTGCCAATGGTGTCCTTTGATGAAGTGAGAGATAAACAGAAGGGTGGGAAGGATGCAATAGGCAAGTCCTCTGATGGAAGAGAACTTTCAAGGGTCTTTTCTGAGGATTATGATGCAGCAGAGATTTTGGTATTGGATCCTAGGGGACATAGAGTAAATACATGGAACAAAATTTTCTTATCGGCTTGCTTGCTTTCTTTATTTGTGGATCCACTATTCTTTTACTTACCAGTGGCTAAGAAAGACAAGTGCATTGATATGTCTACTGGTCTTGAAGTGTTCCTCACCATAATCCGGTCATTGATTGATGCATTTTACATTATTCAGATTTATTTTCGGTTTCAAACTGCTTATATTGCTCCTTCCTCTCGTGTTTCTGGTAGAGGAGAGCTTATCATAGACTCTTCAAAAATTGCATCAAAGTACATGCGAAGAGATTTCTGGCTTGATCTAATGGCTGCTCAACCACTTCCACAGGTATGTTCCTGACATAAAATGCGCATTCATTTCTTCTCTGATCCCAAAATTTCCGAATATTTGTTTGTGAAGAAGCAAAGGAGATGAGTTGATTCTTATAAAATTGATGACAATTCCAAAACTTAGCTAATTTAAGCTTTAGCATCATCCAATAGGATTGCTTAACTATTAACCACTATTAGCACATCATAATGTTCTAAATGGGCTTAGTCAACTCCAAGTGTAAATTAATACTGACCACAATAAAAGTATTATTACCTCGTGCATTGTTGCTATCCCTATATTTTGATAATATTTCACGTTTGATACAGCGAAATCAGGGTCAACTTAACAGTTGATTTGCAATTTTATACTTGTGAATGTAGATAATATGAGACTAAGAAGACTTCTTAATGCATTGATTGTTTTTCCTTTCATTTTTATTGTTCATTTACACCAGTCTTATGCTCACATTCTGCCAAATAGGTGAAACTTGAAAGAGAAGGATAAAGACTACAAAGTATTTGTTTGGTTGAATGATGTGAAAACATATTTGGACAAATTGTAAGCTTCTTAAGGTTATATTTTTTCATAAAACACTTTCACTTTCTCCCACTCAACTTGTGCTACGATAAAACGAAAATATAGTAATATACTAAAAGTATCTACTTGGTTGTGCCATTGGCTGCATTTCTCAGTTGTGTACATCCTGTTTTGTTTCTTCTGCGGTAGGATAACAATTTTTGTAATTTATATACGTGTTAGGTATTGATTTGGGCAGTAATTCCATATCTAAAAGGGTCTCAAATGATTGCTTCAAGGCATATTTTACGCCTTGTTTCCATTTTCCAGTACCTCTTGAGGTTGTATCTTATTTATCCTCTATCATCTGAAATCGTCAAGGCAAATGGGGTAATGTTGGAAAAAGCATGGGCTGGGGCAGCATACAATCTGATGCTCTATATGCTAGCTAGTCATGTAAGTCACTTCTCCAAGTAATTCTTTGCATAAGAACTTATGATGGACTTTGTACTATACCTTTCAAATTTGGAATATTATACATTCAGTGGGATAAATTAAACCCACAAACACACACACGCAGCCGAAGAAATAAAGAGAGAAGAAGAACAACTTTTTAACTTTTACCACACTAACTCACACACTCACTGGAGGAAGAGAGAAATAAAACTAAATTTCATTCTCATAATTTACTTAATTGATCATTCATATTCCTAATGTGGCACACGGAGGTGCTTTTATAGGTAGATTATAATAATAAAACATCATCAACTTGGTGCCTAAGATAAAGTAATGTCGTTGGCACTAGCTGTACTTCTTAAAGTCTAAGCTATTGTGCAAAAAATGAAAACGGTGCCTTCATTCAGATTTCATAGGCGGTGCAGTAATTTTTTATGAGCTGCAATCTTTGAATTCAACATTTCAAAGCTTCTCCAATATTCTACATATGCAGCTTGTAAAAATTCCAGCTTAAGTTTTTTTAACCGACACACACACACACACACATATATATATATATATATATAAACTATTTGAATTTAAGTTACTCATTTGAATTTTTTTTTTAAGTTTGATACTTTAAATTTAAAAAGTTTTATTAGAGTCTCTTAAAGTGCCTTTTAATCTATTAGAGTTTATGTTAGGTTAGAATGGTCATTCTGCCAATTTTTGATTTTGGCCAATATGATAAATAATTATATGATGTAATATTTCTCACACTTTGTCAATTAGTATCAAGTTGACCAAATTAGTATGATAAATCCACTAAATAGTCATTTTAAAGAATTAAAGTAAAACTTTTAAAACTTGGGTGACCAAATAAAAACCAAATATTAAGACAATCGACTACCAAAATTATATTTTAGTCTAAATCATTGTGTATTTTTTCAATCTTTTTTGGGATTTTCATTTATGAGTTTAATGTTTATACGCTAATATGTAATGTCATCCATTTGCAAATTATTGTTTGAATTACTTTAAAATAATTATTTTAAAAGTCAATCATTTTATCATTCATGATGGTCGTGATTAGATGATTGTGTAAAAAAAAATTATACAATCAACCTATAACCCTTTTTCTCTTCATTTTTTTTTCTTTGATTATGTTATTAAATTTCCTATTTTAAAAAAGGTTTTAGGATCCTCTTGGTACCTGTTATCAATTGAACGCCAGAATGAATGTTGGAAGAAAGCTTGTACACTGCAGTACCCACACTGCCAGTATCGTTATCTTGATTGTCAAAGCATGGGTGACCCAGATAGGATTGCTTGGTTAAGATCAAGCAATCTCTCACGTCTATGTGATCAGAGCAGTGATTTCTTTCAATTTGGCATTTTTGCTGATGCTCTCAATTTGGAAGTTACGGCCTCAGAATTCTTCAACAAATACTGCTACTGTCTCTGGTGGGGACTAAGGAATCTAAGGTAACTTAATTTTTTTGATGTAAAAATTGAATAATATATCAAATAACAACTTAGTTGCATGGCAATAAACATAATTCAGAGCATAATCATCACTTCATTGAAGATTAGAAATACTATTAATTATTGTAGGATTTCACTTAACCATATTTTAGAGAATGCCTTTAAAAAAAAACATATTTTAAAGAATGATAAGTTGATTTTAAAAAAAAAAAAAAAAAAATTAAACAGAAAAATTCTTTATATTTTTTTTGGTTTTGTTTACTCTAACCAAGAACTTCAGGTGTTTAAAGAAAATACTATGTTCTTTGCGTCTTAACACTCCATTCATTCTTAATCCTCAACTTATTTTCAGTCCACACTAGAGTTTGTGAATTTTGATATTCTAACCAATACTATGCCAAATTTCCAGCTCTGTGGGACAGAATCTCTTAACAGGTACACGTGTTGCGGAGATCAATTTTGCCGTGATCATTGCAGTTCTTGGATTGGTGCTTTTTGCATTGCTTATAGGCAATATGCAAGTAAGTCTAGCTGTTGCCAGTCTTCTAATGCGCTGCAAGTCTCAGGACTTGATAATTATTTGCAAAAATAAACTCATTGTCTGTTGGTATGATAGTAATCTTTAAACATCAGGTTTATTTATAGCATTTTCCTTTTGGCTTACAAGGATTATCTAGAGTTTAATATAAAGTTTCTGAACCTTATAAGTTATAAGGCAGGCTTTCTGTTCACTGAGTAGTACATATTGTCATAATTTATAATGAATTGATCGTCCATATAATAACTATTAGGCTTATAAATTATAATGATCTTGTTTAAAATTTTCATAGATTGTTGACTTTTCGTTGCCAAAATCTAATTGAAGTACTAACTAGGACCTTGATCCAAGATTGATAGCCCACTTTCAGTAAGGGATAAAGCATGCACCATGAATATGTGTGATAACTAAATAAGATCATAACTCTGATCCTCATATCTTGTATTTTCATCCTTTTCATATAACTGAAGTTCCAATCTAATTAACAGACCTACCTACAATCCACCACTACACGGCTAGAAGAATGGAGAATACGACGGACAGATACAGAAAGATGGATGCATCACAGGCAGCTCCCCCGTTACCTGAAGCAAAACGTACGACGTCATGAACAATTCAGATGGGTTGCTACTAGGGGAGTTGATGAGGAAACTATTCTCAGAGACCTTCCCATTGATCTAAGACGTGACATCAAACGCCACCTTTGCCTCAATCTAGTCCGACAAGTAAATCTTTGTTTTCTTTTCTACACATGCTTTCATTGACACAGTTTTGTGAAGGAGAAAACTTGGATGTAATTTCTTAGATGCTGTTAGTATTGTTACCCAATCAGAATTGGAGTTTCACCTTGATAACCTATGTTCATCTTTAATACAAACATTTATTATGCAAATTAACAATGTAAAACTCTAATTCTGATTGGAGAACAACATACTAAGAAGCTACATCTAATTTCCTCCTTTTGTGAATTGTGAAAATTTTAAATAAGCCTCTCATGTTAGAGATGTAATTTAAAAGCCTCTCAGCCTTAGCTTTTGGAGTAGGTGGTTCATGAAATAGTATCTAAGCTTCTATGGCTTAGTGATCTAGATTTTGACCCATGCCCCCCTATTCATCTAATAAAAAGTTGAATTTCAGCACAAGGTTGGTGGGACATTATCCATGCTACAAGTCCAAAGGGCACCTGCATGAAGCGGCCCGATGGATATGTACCATAAAAAGTATTCAAGTATCTTCATCTAGTAACTTAAGTTTTAGCAATTGTTGGTTCAAGGCAACAAGAGTTTTACCTTGATAACATGTTTCTTGGGAAACAAGAAACTAAGAATGAACTACTTGTTGGCCCATGGCAGGTACCACTATTTGATCAGATGGATGAAAGGATGCTAGATGCAATATGTGAAAGGCTGAAACCTTCTCTTTTCACTCCAGGCGCTTATGTGGTTCGCGAAGGTGACCTTGTGAATGAGATGCTTTTCATTGTTCGAGGACGCCTAGATTCTTGCACCACCAATGGTGGCAGAACAGGTTTCTTCAACGCCAGCAGACTTGGCTCCGGTGACTTCTGTGGTGAAGAGCTCTTGCCATGGGCCTTGGACCCTCGTCCAACAGTTGTCCTTCCTTCGTCAACTCGCACGGTGAAAGCCATCACTGAAGTGGAAGCCTTTGCACTCATTGCAGGGGACTTGAAGTTTGTGGCTGCACAATTCAGAAGGTTGCACAGCAAACAACTGAGGCACACTTTTAGGTTCCACTCCCATCAGTGGAGGACTTGGGCTGCATGCTTCATACAAGCAGCATGGTTCAGGTATAAGAGAACAAAGGAGACAAGTGAGCTCAAGAAAAAGGAGAATCTGATGATGGCCTTTGTTCCTGGAACTGGCAGTGAACATTTCTCTGCACCTCTGCAGGCCCCAAAGGGCACAATGTATGCTGCAAAACTAGCATCCAGCCCAAGGAAAGGTAGGAGCTTGAGATATGGGCCTGAACTTGACATTCTTGGTTCATTGAGGAAGCCCCTTGAACCAGACTTTACTGATGATGATGATGATGACAGTTGAAAGCATTGAAAAAGTGGTTCATTTGGAGAGGGGATGCAAATAAGTGTGTATGATAGGACTATTAGATGAGTATGTGGTTTTCATGTTAATTGTAGTAAACTTTGTAACTGTGAAGGAGTCCTCATCTTTTAGACTAGGACAAAGGATGGAAATAAAGTAGATCTGAGGCAAAAAAATTGTATGAATAAACGATTGGACTGCTGCCACAATGTCCTTAACTTAAGTGGCACCAGGTTCCTTTGTACATGATTCCAGACTCTAATTCTAGTCTGATCTCTTTGTAGTTTAGTTGGAACTACTCTGTCTTCTCACACAAGTAATAGGCCTCTTTTGTTAAATAAATAAATATGCTTATGAATATTGGTGTATGTATGACAAGTATTATTTGAGAGACAAGACCGTTCGAACTAAGAATATTTACAATCTGGTGAGTTAGTTTTCACATCATGGTTTTTTTTTTTTCCAGTGCATTTGACCCCAAGTGCTTGCTAAAAAAAATCAAATATATAACCTAAAATAGCTACTCCTTGCTAAATAGGTTACATGAAGATTGTAACTTTTATTTCGATATACACAATTTTATGCAATAGAAGACTCTTTATGGAGATAAAATAAATTACTTGTTATGTGTGGAAAAGATGTCATACTGTTGCACTGCTATAGTGCTATACTGCTATGTCTATACTTGTTTATGTTTGGTGAAATAATTTGGAGTTTTGGACTGCATTAGCTGCTAATGATTGAACACATAATAGTGTTTTTTGGTCAACAATGCATGATATTACGCGAAGAAATTTGAGCATTTCAGGCATTACATCTAGAATGAACAGTGGATTCGCCGGCCATACGGATTGGGTGTAAGTAAGTTTTTTTTTTTTTTTTTAAGTTAAAATATATTTTTTGAAATAATTTAAAATAATCACGCATGCGTCATTATTTTAAATTATTTTTAAAAATATAATTTAACTTAAAAAAATTTAAGTTACGGATTAGAATCCGGATATAAAATATGTATAAAGCTTATTAGGGGTGCACTTCATACACCATTCATTTTTCTACTACACCATTTTGTTAATGTGATAATCCAAAAATACCCTTGGCTTCCTCCTTAGTTGGTCGTAGAGGTCATGTATGTTATTGATTTTTGGTTCTTGGTTTTGATTTTGTTTGAGTTGTTGGGGTTAGGCTGTGCACTGGTGGTTGTTGGGTGATATTGTTTTCGGTTCGTCGGAGTGGAGTGGCTCGTGGTGGCTGTAGAGTGGCGTGGCGTCCTAGGCTGCAGAGGTAAGTGGAAGTTCTTCGTTTGCTACGAATTGCATAATCCATAAGACCCATACGGATTGTACAATCCGTAAAGTCCAAATCAGTTTATTTTTTTGAAAAATGAATAATTTATTGGGGCAAGTTCAACAAAGCTTTCCTTGCAAAATATATGTGACGCTTCTTAACGAAAAAGGAATATTTGTTTGTGAAGATTAATAAAGGAGTACGGAGTTTTTATTTATTTATTGGGAGAGGTCTTTACTGGATGATTTATTGCATGCATGGTTTTAAATTGTGGGTGCGATTGTTGGAAAGAAAAAGACTATAGAAAGTATTTAAGAAAAATAGAGGAAGAGACAATATTTGAAAAAATGTTAGTTTTTATTACTTTTTAATGTTTTAGTTTTGATTTCATTTACAAATGATAATGTCTCCATTTTTAATATGTTCGAAGGGAAAGTTGTAGATACATCAAGAAAAAATTGACATAGTTCAAGGGACAGTTGTATACACTTCTCTCAACCACTTAGTTGTACACACTTAATGATTAAATTTTAATTTGCTAAGATAGAAAACGATGAGTGGATGTATGACAGTATCATGTCTGAAGAAATTAATATGAATGAAGACATTGGAGCGGACCCTGATGCGTTTGAAAACAATAATTGTTTAATTGAGTGTTCTGCAGCATTCAAAACGACTGAGATATTTATGTGTTTTTTAATGTAGTTAAAGTTGTTAAATGATTGAATTAAGAACCTTAAAGATGAATTATCCATTTGTGTAGGTGTATGAATCTCATAATGCGGGCATAATGAGGAGTGACATAGCGACTGAAAAAATAGGAAGGACGTCATTTGTGTTAATTGATTGTGAAAGGAGTGGAAAGTATAGACCATGAAAAAAAGGTTTCATACCTTCAACCATTAGCACTAGAAAATGTCAGTGCCCTTTTAAGCTGGGAGGAAACAGTCCCGGGAGGTCAAGGGTGGATGGTGAAGCTAATATGTGACAATCATAATCATGTTTTGGCTAAGTCATTCTGTGGACACCTATATGCTGGTCAAATAACTGAGGAGGAGAAAATCATTGTTGTTGATATGATAAGGTCGATGGTCCAACCAAAGAATATTTTTCTAACTTTGAAGGAGCACAATAATGCTAATAATGTCACAAGTTTGAAGCAAGTATACAATGCAAGATATGCATACCAGACGCGTCCAAGAGGCAATATTCTTCTACCTATATCCTCCTCTATCGCAGGTACATCAGCCTCCACAGGTGGATCCTCAATAAGAGGATCCTCAAGAACATGAACACCTGCCTTTTGTCGATGAACAGATGTCGTCGGCCTACATCTCTCAATGGCTTCATCTTCGTTATCTCTGACATTTCTACCCAATGCTTAGTCGACAACTCGTTCGAGAGCCCGACACATTCCTCTGGTCTTAGCTATAATATGTACAACATTTGTTTACATGTTAGTCTATCACTTAAAACCAAACCACACCGACAACAACACTAAACCGTTTCAAATCATACACATCTTCCTTATTATGAACAACTTCAACAAATTTGGTTCACATATATACTAACCATAACAAGCTTTTCACTTTATTTGACATGTAAAGTCATGTGATCTTCCGAGACAACTTGCATTAAAAAAAATGATTGTCATATACTTAAGATCAGAATTCTTTTACTTCACTCATGTGTGTGTGTGTGTGAGTGAAAGGATTTTAATTATGAGAAAGTCAGAAGAGTGACTTATGTCCATTGGATCATATCTTTTAAAATCATGTGATTATTAAATAATTTTTAATCTTATCCATTCATTTATGATTATATGATCCAAATTTACCTTTATTTTCTCATACAAACACTTCTTTCACTTTATATGTCACACATACAAATAATTAAATAATAATACTAGAACATAAAGTCATGTAAAAAAAATAAAGATCAACTCATGTGATTTTTTTAAGTGATCATATTAAGTAATCTTAATCTTACCCATCCATTCATGATACTATGGTCCAAAAAATATTAAACCATTGATGAAAATGGGAATTTTAGCATGATCTACTTGTGAAAGTTACGCGAGACAATCCAAGAGTACTTCTCTCAGTATGATACTCCCTGCTAAACAAACCAATTAACCAAGCATACTCCGTGTAGTAAGGTACTCCCTTGGTAAACCTAAAGTGCTCCTCTAAATCAAACATTAGATACTCTTTGAATAAGAAATTCAAAATTATAAAATAATCAAAGCTTCTCAAACGTTTAAGCTAAATTCCTATTTACAAGCTAATAAGCATCTAACCCAATGCAAATGATCAGAAAATTAATCTTGATCATATATATATGGATAATAATTGAAAAATTATGTTCCTAATTATTTTAAAAGCATTTTAAAAAATAACATCTCATACGGATTGACAAATCCCTAATGTCTCGACTTTCACAGACCAAACCAAATGACGATTCATCTCACTAGTGCCGCCACCCAGTGTTGTAGAACCGGCGAGTTGACTCGGTAGAATCGTCCGAGTCAACGTTTCCACACCCTCAACCGAGTCGACTCGGTAGTAGACTCGGAATTGGCTGCAAACTCGGTGAACTCGTGAGTCAACTCGGTTAACTCGGTTAACTCGCCGAGTTGACTCAGTTGACTCAATCTTCTTCTCCTCTAGTCCGATTTTTCGC